>JAVSCE010009150.1:0-366256 GCA_032199065.1 Smutsia gigantea
TCATTCATGCCTTAAATGGACATAATGAGGCTTCACGCTTTAGACATGAGGCTTCTCCATCACTTCCCGATTGCCAGCCAGATGCCCTGCAGGGAACCTCTTGTGCCAACACGCTATCGGGGATCCACCCTGCACCTAAAATGGGATCCCACGTTATTGCCAGCTATCAAGTATGAACCCACTCTGATCTCCAAACATACAATCAAGACCACACAAAAATCTACTGCCTGTGCAAATGGACATCACACCTATCATGTACTTTGCAGAAGTTTAAAAAGTAACCCAAATTTAGCCAGTTTCCCTGTAAACCCATCATTCTACAAGAAGAGATGTGTACTTTTTTTACCCAAGATTCTCCTAAGGCCTGTCTGCTAGCTGAGGGGTTTGGTATCTGGTGCAAGGCTGCCAGAAAAAGAGGGCAGGGACCTGCTGCCTTCTGCAGTGAAGCCCAGGACATTACAGAGGCGGGTAAGAGCAATGCTGGCAGGGGGCAAGGAGAAAAACAGAAGGGCTGACCCAAACTTTGATTCTCTCAACAGGAATGGCCTTGGTGCCACCTTCTTTGCTTGGGGGCAGAGGACTTACTGTACTGTGTTCTGTGGAAATAAACCTGTTACATGGAAAAGAAAGCCCCTACTGGACTTCTAAAGTGCTGCTTCAGCAGCGTGGATCACGCTGTTTTCAGCACACCTGCTCCCTGGTGTGGCGATTATTATGACCAGACCACTTTGCCTCAAGTTACCTGTCAAGTCACTTTGTCACAGACAAAGCATGATCTGGTGCAGGGCACTCTCCCAGGAGAGGTAAGGCGCAGGAGGAAAAGGCAGAGGTGGACGCCCATGCTAAGACAGAACAAGGCTTCCGGGCTTGCAGACACAGCAAGGGCACTTCCCTGAGCCCCCATCTCCCAAGGAGGCAAACTCTGAACTGGTCTCTGAAGGGAACAGCTGCAGAGGCTGGGACCCGTGGCACATGGTGGAAAGCTGGACCTTAAGTGATTCATGGCAAAGGTCTTGGATTCCCTCCTTCATTCTCTTGGCAACAGACCTTGGTAAGTGTGAAGAGAAACATCACTGAACTTATTTAACTACCAATATGGCACAGCCAGCTACCAAGCAGGACGGATGCCAGCCATGACCACTGCAGCAGGGTGCCTCCCTGGGCCAGCTGGCTCCCTGATGAAGTAAGGTGGGTAGGAGATTATCTATGTTTATCTGTATCTATTCATAAACCTGAGTCCAAAGACTTAAGAGGACATGAGGAGAATGGGGGAGTGAGGCTTTCCATCAGTCCACCTTAGAATAGAGTATGTGCAAGAGATACAAAAATGAAAAAAAAAAAAAAAAGACAACCCTGTTCTCAAGGTTCTCACTGTGGCAGAAGGGACGAGAGGCCTTATTAACACCTGTGAGGCAGCTGCCACAGAGGAAGGGAATACATGCTCTGGAGCAGCACCTTAACTGCTGGAGGACGAGGTAGGGCCATTGCTACAAGATGTGCTCTCCTCCGGTACAGGCTACAATCCTTCCTCATCCAGTGTCGCCTTGCTGAGGACTGACCTAACTCCTCATCTGAGCACCCCACCCCATGTCATCCCGATAGATGGGCCTACAGCCTTGTGTAGCTTCTCACTGGTTTTGCCCTAAGTGCTTCCTAGGGGAATAGCACCGTTAGATGGGTACAGAAGAATCTGTTTAGGAAGCTGGAAAAGCCTGGCAGATCTTCCACAGCACCCAAACGCATTCAATCTGGGCTAAGTGCTGGCATCAGGACACACAAGGCCGCAGTGGAGATTTCAGCCTCCTTCCTAACGGTGGCCACACACCTCACACTCACCTTCCTTCAGACTGCGTGTGAACTGGCTTTATGATCCTAGCATTCCTTTCACTCCTTAAGCCTCACTTTCCTCCTCTGTACAGTGGGAGTAATAAACTGCTTGGGGTGCTGTGAGAATTAAATGAAGAATGCATGTGAAGTATCTAAATAGGCCGCCTAACACATTCGCTGTCACAGCTGTAGTTCCATTAGGATCCTTCTAAAGTTAACAACAAACAAAAACAGGTAGTAAACCAACCGTGCAGCCCCAAACCAATTCCCAAAGGGGCTGAAGCCCCAATCACTGTGGGCGGCACACCCACACTCTCCCAGGCTCGCTCAGTCTTCCTAGTGACTTGTCTCCCTTCTCCCATGAAGATGCCCCCATAAATTTAGAAGACGCTTCTCCCTGGCCTGAGTAGCCAGTTTTCAGTGTAAAATTAACAGTTACAACCATCACCACCACCTCTACCATTTTATGTTGGCAGCATCCTAGAAACTCTTCATACATTTTCTCATTGAATCCTCGAACCAACATTAAGAAGTAAGCATTGCACTGTTACCATCATCCCATGTTACAGATCAGAAAACAGAGGCTAGGAGGAGCTAAGTAAATGTGTCCCTAGTCCCTCAGCTGGCATGGAATGGAGTCAAGATGTGAACATGCAGTGTGTGAGCACCTTCCATGCTACCAGCCCAGCCACCATTTGGACCCCATCTCAGCATGCCTGGCACGACAGTCCTGGGGATGCAAATGTCACCGTTCATCATTCTCTGCTGCTTCTACCTTGGGCACCAGATTTAGGACTCAAATGTGTGGGGCACGAAGAGCTTAGTGGCTCAGCCAGGACAAAATGTGACAGTGCAGGAATATTTTTCAAAAGAAAAGGAAAAAAGGAATAAACAAGAGATTTAAAACATGCCTAAAAAAGCCCTTTAGAAACTGAGGCAGACGGGAGGTTTTGCCAAATCACCCCCTACAACCACCTCACTCAGCTCCTAGGATAGCTAAATACTGTTAGATTCCCACGGACTTAGGAATCCTCTGGAGGACCCCATCTGTTCCGAGAAGCACTGGAGGAAGGGGTCGGTGCCACCCTGCCCTGCAAGGCAGCAAGAACCAGGCGGCTGGAGGGGGGCTGCCTGCTGCCGACTCAGCATCTGCGCCTGATCCCCCAGTGCTGGGTGCAGGCTCCGCTTTGGGGCCCTGGCCTTCTCCAAACACAGAAAGGGCGGTCACAAGGGCCTTGGGGTCTGATCAAGAGGAAAAGCTCCAGGCATTCTAGGCCTAGAGAGGGAGGGACAAGCTCACACACTTACTGGAGCCAGGAGCCAGTGGAGAGAGCGAAGCCCGGGCGGGCCATGTCACCCAGAGACCAAGTGCCCAGGTTAAAGCTCAAGCTGGTGATGGCCTGGGGGCACCTTTTCGTCTTACGGTGACCACAACATGGTACCACCAACTGGGTGATTTATTTCTCACAGCTCTGGAGGCTGAAGTCCCAGGGCAAGGTGCTGGCAGGGCTGTTTTCCCCTGAGGCCCTCACTGGCTTGTGGATGCTGCCTTCTCCCTGTGCCCTCACATGGCCTCTGCTCTGTGTGGACTGGGAGAGATCTCTGGTCTCTCCTCCTCTCCTTGTAAGGACACCTGTCCTACTGGATTAGGGCCTCACCCTCATGCCCTCATTTAACCTTACCTCCTTAAGGCCCCATCTCCAAACACAGTCACGTCGGGGGTCAGGGCTTTGACATATGCAGGGCTTTGAATGTGCAGGGTCACAATTCAGTCCATAACATTATTATTCTGCTTTTTCCAGAGAAGCCAGAAATCCATTAAAATGTGAAATGTCCTAATTCTTCAATTCTGGCAACTATTCACACTGAGTGAAGATGACGTGCAAGGACTGGCCCCCCAAGGGCCAGAGCTGCTGAGCCCACTGCTGCTGGCCATACATGGGCCCAAGTGTGTCAGTTCTGGTGTAAGGGGAGCCCTCCTCCTGTCGGACCTCCAGCTGAACCCAGGTTCCCAGCTGCCCAGCTGCCATCCCTGGTCACTCCTCCAGGAGCAGGGCTGTGGAGGTGGGGGTACTGAACTGCCAGCTGACCCCAGGCTGCAGAAGACCCAGCAGGGCCCAGGGTGGGGTGGTAAAAGCACTTAGAGAAGGTTTCATGTTAACATTACAATTTTATTTTTAAGGATTATTCCAACTGAAAATTACAGAATTCTTACTTTGCCATTGAAAGTGCTTTTACCCCAAACACAGCCTGAATTACTAGTGCTAAATGATGGAAGCTTCTGGTCCTGCACTGATGAGTTCCAATAATGCAAACATCCTCAGAATGCTCTCCTCCTCTTCTCCCTCCCCCTCCTTTTCTTTGTTACCAGAGCAGTACATGGAACTAGTACTAGTAACATAATACTTCTCTGTCTTCCAAGAGTAGGTATTAATCCAATGCTACGGATAAACTCGGACAAACATTTACAGGACATCAGGTTTTCTGGCGAAAGTATATACCCTGTGGAAAAAACTCAGCCTCTGAGTTCTCCTTGTAAAACTTAATATTTAAGTGACCAGGCATATCTAACAGTTATTAAAGAATTCACATTCTTAGTCTAACATATTGTCTTGACATGGACAATCTCTCTTTGTTTCAGTATAGAAGGCAAAGCGAAGTCAAAGCTGGAGACATTAATCCCAGGTCAACAGCTGAAGACTGTGATCCCACACTCTCGTGACTAAGTGGGCCTGAAGCTTCAAAGAGCACGGGGGACCCAGCAGAATTCCAGGCCGTGTGACTCTGCTGCAAAGGCTAATGGTCAAGCTTTGCTGAGGCTCCAAGGTGCCAAAGGCTCTCCGCACAGGGGGGACAGTGGAGCAGGGGGCGATGAGCCCTGGCCCCAGTGGCTCTCCTACCATCTTCTCATGATTTTCAGCTCCAAACGACAGACAAAGCTCTGCTCACACAGCCTGTTGTGACGCTCTCTGGCTTTCGCTTGGCACCCATAGGTCACCTGCACGTTAGACCTGCTATGGTCTCCTCTCCGGCACAGCAGAGCCGTGCTCCTGCACACCAGTGTGGTCACGAACAGGGGTGCAAACAGGGAGCGGAATGCGTGAGGCTCACACAGGCAACACAAAACATGCCTGTAGGGGCTTTTCTAGTGAAACTGCAAATTCAAATAGGAACAATTCTTACAGGGAATGCTCAGATCCCAATGTGTACACAGATTCAGATGGACCCCCAGGTCTGGTTGGAGAGGACTGAATTCAACAAGAAGGTCATAAAACTCACTGTAGGAAGCATCAAACCTTCACGAAGAAGCGTGAAGTGCATGACGCTGGTGCACAGCAGGCAGCTGCACTTGTGTGACTGTGGCAAGCGACTTTTGAGCAAAGTGTTGGGGGTGTTTTGGTTGGGGTTGGGGGGAATAAGAGGAGCACCCCTGTTATGCACCCACATGTTCCTGCCGGCAACACTGCTACAAGTCTCTGCCTACAGCAGGCATTACTGTGCCAGTTCTTGTATCTGCACACCAAGCAAGTCATGAGGCCAGCAAGCCACGGGCTCCTCTCCCAGCCTTGGGCAGTGATGGCCAAGGCCAGAGCCCCTAAGGCAGAATGGGCAATGTGTCACAAGGCAGATAAAGACTGGGAGCCTGGGTGCAGGGCAGGTGTGGACAGTGCCAGGAGAAGGCAGAGGGAGGAAGCGGCCAGCGGAGCCCCTTAGGATCAGGCAACCACCCATGAAGCCCCCTGCAGGGTGAAGCTGTGCAGTGTCCAGGTCACTAGCAGTGCCTGCCAGACATCCAGGGAGCCTGGAACTAACATCAGCAAGTGGAAGGAGGCGGCAGGCCATAGTGTGGGCTTCCCTTTGGCCTCATCACCATGGTGCCACCCTCAGCTCCTCCCTTTCCTAATGAGGATGACGGTAATAATACCACCCCAGAGCTGACACTCACGGGCTAGTCACTAGGTGCTGGGTCTCCTATATCATATGACGATTTTCATTTTACAGATGATAAAACCAGAGCACAGAGAGGTTTGAAACCTGCCCCAGGTCACACAGGGAGCACCGATGAGCCTCTAAGCAGGCAGCTGGCTACAGTATCTGTCAACTTGTTTGTTCTTCTTTTAATCTGGAAATAATTCCAGACTTATAAAAAGTTGCATGTAGAGTACAAAGAACTCTCCTACATTCTTACCCAGATTCACTAATTGCTCATTTGACATATTTTATCATCGTCTCTCTTTTTTCTGAACCATTTAAAAGTAAGTTGGAGACATCTGCCCTTTGGCCCTTAACACTTCAGCATGCATTTCCTAAGGGTGAGAACATTCTATTGCACAACACAAATTTGTGAAATTAATATTGATATGAGACTCTTAGAAACCCACGGTCTCTGTTCTGTGCTCCGGCTCCAATCCAGGATGAAGCACGGCATCCAGTGATGTCTCTCTAATCTCCTCCAAACTGAGGCCCTTTGCAGTCTCTCCCTGACTTCATGACCTTGACAATTTTGAAGAGTCAGGGTCAGTTATTTTGCAGTTTGTTGCTCAACTGGGGTTTCTCTGATGTTTCCTTATGATTAGACTCAGGTTTATACACATATGTCAAGAATCCATCTGTGAGTCTAACCATTAACCTTATTCTATGTGCGGGGATACTTCACTGTGAGCAGCCAGGATTAGGAAGGATCAAGAAACCCTGTCTTTGCCGGTGGGTTTCAGCCCCGGGCAAGTTCACTCTTGATTCAGTGAAACTGAAAAATGACAATGGAACAATTTATACATGGCTTTATTTTGACGGTGACAGGTCAAGCGCTAGAATGGAATCCCGTCCCCTCACAGAGAGTCTGCACACAGCAAGCCGGTCTCCGCCTCCGGGCCTCTCTGCCCCTGCAACCGCCTCAGTCTGTCCTAGGGCTGCCACCACTCCAGCCTCTGCTCTCCTGCAGCCTTGCAGCCCAGAGCAGTGGGCGGAGCTCTTCACAGAGTCAATGATAACGTACTGCCCACATGTGTGTAGAGAGCAAGCCAACAACGGTCAGGTGAAAATCCTGACCATAGGAACTTTCATTTTCTCTACAAACCCCATCCTGTGGAGGATGCTCAAAGGACTACGGCCACTTCCCTGAAGAGAAGCCCCTGGACCTGCGGTACTCTGCACACCTGAAGGGCTGTGGACCAAGAATGAGGTTGCTCCAGAGGGGTGGGCTATAACCCTTTCTTACTACCTGGACACTTGTGCATGATGGAGAAAGGGCAACCCATGCCCCCAGGCATACATATAGACTCCAGGGACAGGTAATTCCCAGTAGATGGCTGCCTCTCTGCCTGAACACAGCTTTGGGGGCTGCTCCAGGGCCCAAAAGTAAGGCCTGCAGAAAGAAGTCACGATGTGGATAAAATGAAGGTTCCTGTGACCAGGATTCTCACCTGGCCCTGGTCAGCTAGCTCATTACACACGTGTGGGCAATACGTTGTTATTGACTCTAAAGAGCTCCACCCAGTGCTCTGGGCAACACAGTGGCATGGCTGCAAGGCTGCAGGAGAGTAGAGCAGAGGCTGGAGTGGTGGCAGCACCGAGGACAGAGGCCTAGAGGCACAGACCAGCTTGCAGCATGCAGACTCGCTATGAGTGGATGGGATTTTAGAGATTGACCTGCCACCGTGGAAATAAAGTTGGGTATAACCCTTTCACCCCAAGAACATTCTACTGTCATTTCTTTGGTCACATTGAATCCATAGTGAACTTTCCCAGGGCTGAAACCCATTGGCAAGACACACAGGCAGTGGCATTTCAGCATGATAGGAAGGAAGAGGATTTCTCTAAGGGTTGGAGCTGTTTGAACAGGGAGGAATTAGCTTCTTTGTAGGGTAATGAGCCCCTGCATGGTAAGAAGTCCAGCAAAACAACTGGTGAAGGCTACACAGGTGCAGAGAGTTGGCCACAAGGTCATCCAAAGTAGGACTCACAGTGGGACCCAGTATAAGCAACACCTGGGATACCAGAAATGCAGAATCTCAGGCCCTACTCTAGACCTGCTGAGCCAGAGCTCTAAATAGGGAACCAGTAACCTGTGTTGTAATAAAGCTTCTAGGTAATTCTTATGTGTGTTCAATTTTAAGAACTGCTCTGAGGTGTTTCTAACACTCCACAATCCTGCAATTCCTTGCTATTAAATACACAGTAGGGGATATCTGTCCAGCCCAGGGTAAGCAACTGATTCCACAGAGACAACCATGCCCATCAATAAAAGCAGAGGACATCCCATTCCCAGCCACTGCTAAAATGGTGCATAAGCCTACGTTCTGGAGCAGAGAAGCCTGGCGTACTCTAAGCCCTCATTTGAGAAAAGTTTCCCCAACCTACTCCTGCCTTGCTTGTGTGTGGAAGTGGCAAAAACCCAGCCAGGGTCCTCAGCCAGCCTGGGTATAACGCAGCCGCCAGGGGGAGATTCGATCCAGTGCTGGCAATGGTACCAAATGCCCACAGCTGCAGAACAACAGAGGTGGGTCTCCTGAGAAGTGGTCCCAGAACAGAGCAAGACTAGATGCTTCTCTGGTTCCTTACAATGGCTACTGTCCACCCCCTGGAAGCTCTGAGACCCAGCACAACTGTGGCAGCTCCTGATGCCGCCCCAGGATGCACCCTGATTCCTGCCACAAACCTGCCCTGCTGATGAAGCCTGGGAGCGTCTCACCCGTGGGTGTGTCTAAAACAACCCGACACAAGGGCCTGAAGTGGTAATAGCAGTGACAGTGGTAACAGAGCAAACCAGGGCACCTAACCCCTCCCTGAGGCTTGGGGGACTGACTACCCACTACCCAGCCAGGATGGGGCCCTCTGTTATGCTTTTCGAAATGGAGAAAAGAGACAACTCTTTCCAGTAAGACTATACAATGGCAGTCCCTACTCAGAGTGAGAGGTCTGACTCTGACGGAGACTGGGCCCCGAGTAAGACCAGTGAGGACATGGGAAGCCATTCAAAATGGAAGCATTGAGGGCTGTACTGGCTACCTCAGAAAAATGGATACTGGCTTCTCGGCAGGGTGTGGAGGCTAATGCTACCACCATCTTACTTTACTGAGCACCTACTATGCACTGGCACTATCCTAGGTGCTTTTCACTAAAGCCTCTGTGAAGAAAGTGAAGGTTCCTATGGCCAGGATTCTCACCTTGCCGTGGTCGGCTTGCTCACTACACACGTGTGGACAATATGTTATCACTGATTCTATATAAAGAGCTCTGCCCAGTGCTCTGGGCTGCTGCACAGCTGCAGGAGAGCAGAGACTGGAGTGGTGGCCACACCGAGGACAGAGACTGACACGGCCTCATTGAATCCATAGTGAACTTGTCTGGGGCTGAAACCCACTGGAAGACAGCCTCACAAAAGCCCTCCACTACAGGTACTGGTATTATCTCTGTTTTCTTTAAATATGAAAAAAAAAACCCGCAAAGTTTAGTGGGGTGAAGTACCTCACTGTAAGTTGTATAGCTCAAGCAAGTGACACCAGGATTTGACTCCAGGGGTCTTGTTCATGCTCCTTCAAACTCAGAAGTACAATCAGCGACGGAGAAGCAGGCAGGCCTCAGAGCAATGCCATTTTATCACTCAAGGCAAGAGCACGTGTGGATGGCTCTGGAAACACAGACCCACAGGCCCTCAGCTGTAACTTAGCAACCAGGGTTTCTCTTGTGTAATTACTCCCCACCTGGCCAGGCAGAGAAAGACCCAACAGTGGCAGGTGCTCAGGGAGCTGTGACCATTACCTAGCTCCAAGGAAAGTCTGGGTAGCACATTGGGGTGATAATTATCCCACCTACCCTGGTGCTTGCTGAGAGGGTAAATCCCCCAATTTAGAATTAAAAAGCCATCACTTTTTAGAGCCAGAAGAGCACTTAGAAATGAGTTGCTCCTAGTCTTTATTGTACAAGACAACTTGAGAGAGAGTGTGGGCTCTCACAGGCAGCCAAGGTACGCCGGCTTTCAGTCTGGGGCTCCTTCTCGTCACACCCACGGCTCATGGGCAGCCCTCCTCCCAGAGGCAGAGATGAGGCCCAGAGAAGAAGTACAGCTCCGGGATTCTGCCCATCCCCTAGACAAGACCACTTCTCATAACCAAGCTCTCCAGGCCTCCCTCAGCCCTGGTGTCCAATGGTGAGAACCTCCAGAAGCCACAGCACTTGCCTCACTGTCTCTTACTAATACCTTGTCCCCCTAGCTCCCCAGAGAACACCTCCAAGCCTCATCCAAGCTCAGACTTGGAGAGGAAGCACACGCAGCCAGGCTGTAGGGTCCCACCTCCTCTCCCAGTGGTCCAAGAAGAGCCACTGTTAACAATAGAGACTGCCCAGGTCTCATGGGCTCCAAGAATTGCCAAGACCAGGGGAGCACAGTAGGAGAATTAAATGGCACTCGTTCTGGAGCTGAGAGGCCAGGATGTGAACTTGTGTCCTGACACTTGGCAGCTGCGTGACCCTAGACCAATTCTTTTTTTATTCTTTTGACATATAGAAAGCTGTATATAATTAATGTATGCAACTTGGTAAGTCTGAAGATAAGGATAGACCCATGAAACCATCACCATAATCTATGCCATAAACCTATCCATTACCTCCAAAAGTTTCTTCCTGCCCTCTTTGAGTATGTGTGGGATAAGAACAGTTAACGTAAGATCTACCCTCTTGGCAACATTTTATTGTTAAGTATACAATACAGTATTGTATTGTATAGGCACTATGCTGTACAGCAGACCTCTAGGACTTAGTCATCTTGTACATCTGAAACTTTATACCCGTCGACTAATACTACATTTCACCTTCCCACAACCATCATTCCACTCTCTGCTTCTATGAGTCTATTTTAGATTTAGCCTGTAAGTGGCACCATGTAGTATCTATCCTTCTCTGTTTGCCTGGGCCAGTTTTTAACCCCTGCGAGCCTCTATTTACTGGTCTGAAAAACACACAATCATACCTACTTCACAGGACAGTTCTATGAATTCAATGAGACAACACAAGCAAAACACCCTGCTTGACAATTTTTATAGTATTATTATTAGCCATAATAATAATAAGGCTGTAACTCTAATTCACTGGCTATTACTCTATGCCAGCCACACACTAAATACTTTACATGACTTATCTCATTTCTTCCTTTTTACAAGTCCAAAGTAGGTGTTATCAATCTCATTCCACATTTGAGGAAGTGTGCTTAGAGTCATTAAGTGAGTTGTCCAGTGTCGTACAGCTATTAAATTGTGGGGAGGCAGACCCCAAGTCTGACTCCAAAGCCTATGATGACATCCGTGGAACATCCGCTTTTCATGTTCCATCAATTTAAAAAACCTATCAGGTGACAGGCAGGTCCTGAGGGAGGGTATCCACTGACAGCCAAACTGAAAGTGTGAAGGCTGGGGAATGGAGCATGTGTTAATTTAATCTGGTTAGCTCAATACTCACTAGAAGCCTTTGTTTACTGCTGAATATTTCAACAGCAGCAAGGCTCACAGCAAGAACTTTTGAACTAGCAAGGCCAGCTCAAAAAATGCTGCAGTGGCTCTGACACCCCGCCAGACCAAGGCCTCCAGGACACTCACATGGCCACAGTGTTAGGGAACCCAGTCACCAGCACTCCATCCTATTCTTGCTGAGGATCTCCACTCTCTGCTTCTCCTCACACTCCAGGGGCCCAAGGCTCAGGAACTGATGTGCTGACCATTGCTGGGGAAGAGGGGACCTGTGTTCTCTCCTGCCTCTGCCTCCAAATGGGACTCAGATTCTTCATCTGTAATGTGAAAGGATGAGCTGGAAGATCTCCAAGATCCATGAGAGCCAGAGAGGGCAGCTAGTTGCAGTACAAATATGGACCTGGGTTCCAATCTCACCTATAGGGTTTCCCATAGTTAGCAAACACAAGTGCTAACACAGTGTGTACCCAATACTGGGCCGAGGACATCCTTAGCATTATTTCATTTCATCCTCCCAGAAACCCGGTGATGAAACAACTTTTATCCCCACTCTGCAGAGGAAGAAACAGGCTCAGAGAGGATAATTGACATGCTTAAGGATATGCAGCTAGTAAATGAGAGCTGGGATTTGAATGCCTGGCACATGGTACAGTAAACATTTGGTGAATGAACCCTGTTCTGTCTGTGCTCTCAGCCACTAAGTCCTACCAAACTCATCCCACAACCCTTTGCATGTTGGGCCTCAATTCCCCCAGAAATGGACTCTCAGAGTTGGGTGGCATAAACTAGACCCTAGCCACCCACCACCAGGTGCAGGGCTCTGGTCTGAGGACCCTACATCTTAGCAGTTCCCATCAGTTACCGGCAGACAGGTTCCTGAACACACATATGGAGTCAGGAGCCCGCTGGGTCCCTCTTCAGAGGCTGCCCAGGCACTGTCAAGCAGGTCTGAGTAGGCTTTTATCACCGGACACACAGGAGGTACCTTACTGAGCCCCAAGGAGGCCAGGGATCAGTTGTAGGCCTGCTCAAGCAGTGCCTTCAAAAGCAGCTCTGAAGGCCCGAGCCCCTCCCACACACCTCACCCGGCTCCACGCCACCCGCGCCTCATGCGCACCATCATTCCCCCAGCAAAAGGGCTTGGGGACCCGCTGCCAGTGCCAGCCCTGAGCAAAGGGCTCCAGTGGGCGCGCCGTACCAGAACCCCGAGGGTCCACCTCTTCTCAACGCCAGTTCGAATCACACGTCACTCCTCCGCTCTGCAAATTCCCTTGGCTCCGTTTCACCCAGGGCCTGGAGCTCCAGTCGTTCCCACCCGGGAGGTCCGGGGCCCATTCCTCAACTTCAAAGCCAGCTGGGTCGCGGACCCCCGCCAGCCCCAGCGCGCGCCTCTCACCTGCAGCCCGGGCTCCGCTTGGCGAGATTCGGCCGAACTCGCTACCGCCACCGCCTCCGTCCCCGTCCCGGTCCCCGGCGCCCGCTCCGAGCCTGGCAGGCCCAGGTAGCGAGCGCAGGATCCGCCGCGTCTTTCTGTTACGTCGGCAGCCGCCAGGCTTGCGGGTGCCCGCGGTGCGCCGGCCCGGCTGGCGAGCCCAGCGCAGCAGCGTCTGCACGCGCAGGTTCGCGGGTTCAGCTGGCCCATCCCCAGGCCAGAACCACCCCCTTGTCTCGCGGAACTCTGGGAATTGTAGTTTGCTTCCGGGAACAAACCGCCCCTTCAACCCGCGGCATCTTGGGAGTTGTAGTTTGCTCACCGAGAGACAGTGTTCTTGGTGCTAGATTTATGTAATTATGGGAGTCCGGATAAAAAATTTAAATGCAAATTAAACCAACAGTCAGATGTAATTTATGAAATAAAAGTAATTCATCCGTTCACATACTTTCAAAAACCTAATACTTAGGGGAACTTAAATACAAAACACTGTTCCTCTGCCGCCGCCCTCCAATACCCCACCCCTCACTCTGTCCAGTCCGGACGGACCAGCTCCTCAAGAGTAACCATTCTCAACTCTTATGGCTGCTGCATCTGGCACTTACTGCCCACTCTCGAAATATACATTTGTCCCTATTTCTTGATTTATGAATTTTAGACCTCTGACTCTTTGCTAGGATAGATGAAAATTTAGCTTATTTAGATTAGCACTGATTATCACTTCCTGCACCTCTATTGAGTTGAGATAATATTTTTGTCTGTTGAACTGGGAAAACTTTATCTTTCATTTATAATTATTGTAAATGATAATACCCAAATGTTGAGGCAGTAAATGTTGGTCAATTTATTCAGGGCAATTTGACAATACCATCAAAAGCCTTTAGAAACATGCAGACCTCTTACCAAGAAATTCTAATAATCACAGATGACAACAAAAACTAAACAGTGTCGTTTGTAGTAATAATAAATTAAAAGACTGGAGTGGCTATACTAATTTCAGACAAAGTAGGATAAAGAGCTAGGAAAATTGCCAGGCATAAAAAGGGATATTATGCAATGACAAAAGGGTCAATTCACCAACAAGACATAAATCCTAAATGTGAATGTATCCAACAATAGAGCCTCAAAATAATAGTTAAATACTGATAGAACTAAAAATAGAAACAGACAAATTTGCAATTATTGTTTGAGACCTCAACATCCCTTTCTCGACAATTGATAAAACAAGCAGGCAGAAAGTCAACAAGGATATAGAAAAGCTCTGCAACACCAAAAATCATTTACATAATGTTGATCTAATCAACATTTACATAACTCCACTGAACAATAGAATACACATTCTTTTCAAGTACTCACAGAATATGTATTAAAATAAACTATATCCTGGGCCTTAAGTTCAAAAATTAGCAAAAGACACATGAACAGATATTTTAGTAAAGAGCATATACATACAGCAAAGAAACACATGAAAAGATGTCCAACATCATTAGCCATCAGGGAAATGCAAATTAAGACCATGATGAGATAAAACTACACATCTATGAAGACAACTTAAAAAATAATTAAGGGGGGGGCATGGGGAGGGCTGTACAACTCAGAGAAGACAAGTAGTGCTTCTGTGGCATCTCGCTACGCTGATGGACAGTGACTGTAATGGGGTTGGTGGGGGGACCTGATGAAGGGAGTAGTTTAATAACCATAATATTGCACATGTAATTGTAGATTAAAGATACCAAAAAAAAATTTTTTTAATAATTACAATACCACGGTGAGTATACAGAGAATTGGATCTCTCATACATTGCTGGTGAAAATAGTTAAGTAGTTTCTTAAAAAAACTAAACATGCACTTACTCTGTGGCTCATCAATGGCACTCCTGGGCATTTATCCCAGAGAAATGAAAATCACGTCCATACAAAAACTAGTACTGATTGTTCATAGTTGCTTTATTTGTAACATCCCTAAGCCAAAAACAAACAAAATGTCCCTTAATAGATGAACGATTAAATGAATTATAGTGCATCCATACCATAGAATACTATTCAGCAATAAAAAGGAATGGACAATTGAAACATGCAACAACTGGAGGATTCTGAAGGCATTCTGCTGAGTGAAAAAAAGTTAATCACAAAGGTTACATACTATATAATTCCATTTCTACAACATTCTTGAAATGATAAACCTAAGAGTTGGAAACACATTAGTTGTTGTCAGGAGTTAGGGATGAGGTAAAGGGCGAAGAGGTGTGACTATATACGGGTAGGAAGAGACACATCTTTAAGGGGATGGAACAATTCTGTATCTTCATTGTAGTGGTTCCATGAATCTACACATGTGATAAAATGACATAGAACTATACACAACTTTATACCACTGTCGTATACCTGATTTTGATATTGTACTAGGATTACATAAGATGTAACCATTGGGGGAAACTACATAAAGATGTCCCAAGGAACCTGTCCATACTATCTTTGCAACCTCTTGCGAATCTCTAATTATTTCAAAGTAAAAAGGTTTTTTTCTAAGATTAACAACAGGTTTTTTTTTGCTATCATTATGTACGATTACATGAACAACACTGTGATTACTAGACTTCCTCCATTATCAAGTCTCCACCACATACCCCATTACAGGCACTGTCCATCAGCGTACTAAAATGCTATAGAATCACTGCTTGTCTTCTCTGTGCTATACTGCCTTCCCCGTGGCCCCCCCCATTATGTGTGCTAATCGTAATGCCCCTTATTTCCCCTTATACCTCCCTGCCTACCCATCCTCCCCAGTCCCTTTCCCTTTGGTAACTGTTAGTCCATTCTTGGGTTCTGTGAGTCTGCTGCTGTTTTGTTCCTTCGGTTTTCTCTTTGTTCTTATACTCCCCAGATGAGTGAAATCATTTGATACTTGTCTTTCTCCGCCTGGCTTATTTCACTGAGCATAATACCCTCTAGCTCCATCCATGTGTTCCAAATGGTAGGATTTGTTTTCTTCTTATGGCTGTATAATATTCCATTGTGTATATGTACCACCTCTTCTTTATCCATTCATCTACTGATGGACACTTAGGTTGCTTCCATCTCTTGGCTATTGTAAATAGTGCTGCAATAAACATAGGGGTGCATATGTCTTTTTCAAACTGGGATGCTGCATTCTTAGGGTAAATTCCTAGCACTGAAATTTCTGGGTCAAATAGGATTTCTATTTTGAGTTTTTTGAGGAACCTCCATACTGCTTTCCACAATGGTTGAACTAATTTACCAGCAGTGTAGGAGAGTTCCCCTTTCTCCACATCCTCTCCAAAATTTGTTGTTGTTTGTCTTTTGGATGGTGGCCATCCTAACTGATGTGAGGTGATATCTCATTGTGGTTTTAATCTGCATTTCTCTGATGATTAGGAATGTGGAGCATCTTTTCATGTGCCTGTTAGCCATCTGAATCTCTTCTTTGGACAAGTGTCTGTTCAGCTCCTCTGCCCATTTTTTAATTGGCTGCTTTGCTTTTTGTTTGTTGAGGTCTGTGAGGTCTTTACATATTTTGGATGTCAAACCTTTTTCTGATATGTCATTTATGAATATATTCTCCCATAGTGTAGGATGCCTTTTTGTTCTATTGGTGGTGTCCTTTGCTGTACAGAAGCTTTTCAGCTTGATATAGTCCCACTTGTACATTTTTGCTTTTGTTTCCCTTGCCCAGGGAGATATATTCATGAGGAATTTGCTCATGTTTATGTCAAAGAGATTTCTGCCTATGTTTTTTTTTTGTTAAGAGTTTCATGGTTTCATGACTTACATTCAGGTCTTTCATCCATTTCAAGTTTACTTTTGTGTATGGGCTTAGACAATGATCCAGTTTCATTCTCTTACATGTAGCTGTCCAGTTTTGCCAACACCAGCTGTTGAAGAGTCTGTCATTTCCCCAATGTATATCCATGGCTCCTTTATTGTATATTAATTGACCATATATGTCTGGGTGAATATCTGGACTCTCTAATCTGTTCCATTGGACTGTGGGTCTGTTCTTGTGCCAGTACCAAATTGTATTGATTACTGTGGCTTTGTACTAGAGCTTGAAGTTAGGAAGTGAGATCCCCCCTGCTTTATTCTTCCTTCTCAGGATTGCTTTGGCTATTCGGGGTCTTTTGTGGTTCCATATGAATTTTAGAACTATTTGTTCCAGTTTGTTGAAGAATGTTGTTGGTATTTTGATAGGGATTGCATTGAATGTGTAGATTGCTTCAGGCAGGATGGCCATTTTGACGATATTAATTCTTCCTACCCGAGAGCATAGAATGAATTTCCATATGTTAGTGTCCTCTTTAATTCTTCTTAAGAGTGTCTTGTGGTTTTCAGGGTATAGACCTTTCACTTCTTTGGTTAGGTTTATTCCTAGGTATTTTAATCTTTTTGATACAACTGTGAATGGAATTGTTTTCCTGATTTCTCTTTCTGCTAGTTCATCATTAGCGTATAGGAATACAACAGATTTCTGTGTATTAATTTTGTATCCTGCAACGTTGCTGAATTCAGATATTAGTTCTAGTAGATTTGGAGTGGATTCTTTAGGATTTTTTATGTACAATATCCTGTCATTTGCAAATAGTGACAGTTTGACTTCTTCCTTGCCAATCTGGATGCCTTTTATTTCTTTGTTTTGTCTGATTGCTGTGGCTAGGACCTCCAGTACTATGTTGAATGAAAGTGGGGAGAGTGGGCATACCTGTCTTGTTCCCAATTTTAGGTGAAAAGCTTTCAGCTTCTCATTGTTAAGTATTATGTTAACTGTGGGTTTGTCATATACAGCCTTTATTATGTTGAAGTACTTTCCCTCTATACCCATTTTGTTGAGAGTTTTACCATGAATGGATGCTGAATTTTGTCAAATGCTTTTTCAGCATCTATGGAGATGATCATGTGCTTTTTATCTTTTTGTTGATGGGGTGGATGATGTTGATGGATTTTCAAATGTTGTACCATTCTTGCATTCGTGAGATGAATCCCACTTGATCATGGCGTATGATCCTCTTGATGTGTTTTGGAATTCGAATTGCTAATATTTTGCTGAGCATTTTTGCATCTATGTACATCAGGGGATATTGGTTTGTAATTTTCTTTTTTTCTGGGGTCTTTGCCTGGTTTTGGTATTAGAGTGATGCTGACTTCATAGACTGAGTTTGGAAGTATTCCCTCCTCTTCTATTTTTTGGAAAACTTTAATGAGAGTGGGTATTATGTCTTCTCTAAATATTGGATAAAATTCAGTGGTGAATTCATTTGGCCCGGGGGTTTTGTTCTTGGGTAATTTTTTGATTACCAATATTCAATTTCGTTGCTGATAATTGGTCTGTTTAGATTTTCTGTTTCTTCCTTGGTCAGTCTTGGAAGGTTGTATCTTTCTAGAAGGTTGTCCATTTCTTCTACGTTATCCAGCTTGTTAGCATATAACTTTTCATTGTATCCTCTCATAATTCTTCATATTTCTGTGGTGTCCATTGTGATTTTTCCTTTCTCATTTCTGACTCTGTTTATGTGTGTAGATTCTCTTTTTCTCTTAATAAGTCTGGCTAGGGGTTTATCTATTTTGTTTATTTTCTCAAAGAACCAGCTTTCGGGTTCATTGAATTTTTCTATTTTTTTATTCTTCTCAATTTTATTTATTTCTGCTCTGATCTTTATTATGTCCCTCCTCCTGCTGACTTTGGGCCTCATTTGTTCTTCTTTATCCAGTTTCAATAATTTTGCATTTACACTGTTCATTTGGGATTGTTCTTCTTTCTTTAAATACTCCTGGATTGCTATATACTTTCCTCTTAGAACTGCCTTCACTGCGTCACACAGAAGCTGGGGCTTTGTGTTGTTGTTGTCATTTGTCTCCATATATTGCTTGATCTCTGTTTTAATTTGCTCATTGATCCATTGATTATTTAGGAGCATGTTGTTAAGCTTCCATGTGTTTGTGAGCCTTTTTGTTTTCTTTGTAAAATTTATTTCTAGCTTTATACCTTTCTGATCTGAGAAGTTGGTTGGTAGAATTTCAATCTTTATGAATTTACTGAGGCTCTTTTTGTGGCCTAGTACATGATCTATTCTTGAAAATGTTCCATGTGCACTTGAGAAGAATGTGTATCCTGCTGCTTTTGGGTGTGGAGTTCTGTAGATGTCTGTTAGGTCCATCTGTTCTACTGTGTTGTTCAGTGCCTTTGTGTCCTTACTTATTTTCTGTCCGGTTGATCTGTCCTTTGGAGTGAGTGGTGTGTTAAAGTCTCTTAAAATGAAACATTGCATTCTATATCCCCCTTTAATTCTGTTAATATTTGTTTCACTTATGTCGGTGCTCCTGTGTTGGGTGCATAGATATTTATAATGATTATATCCTCTTGTTGGACTGACCCCTTCATCATTATGTAATGTCCTTCTTTGTCTCTTGTTACTTTCTTTGTTTTGAAGTCTATTTTGCCTGATACAAGTACTGCAACACCTGCTTTTTTCTCCCTGTTGTTTGCATGAAATATCTTTTTCCATCTCTTCACTTTTAGTCTGTGTATGTCTTTGGGTTTGAGGTGAGTCTCTTGTAAGCAGCATATAGATGGGTCTTGCTTTTTTATCCATTCTGTTACTCTGTGTGTTTTGATTGGTGCATTCAGTCCGTTTACATTTAGGGTGATTATCGATAGATATGAACTTATTTCCAGTGCAGGCTTTGCATTCACGGTTACCAAAGGTTCAACGGTAGCTTCTTTACTATCTAACCATCTAACTTAACTCTCTTATTACGCTACTGTAAACACAGTCTGATGATTCTTTATTTCTCTCCCTTCTTATTCTTTCTCCTCCATTCTTTATGTGTTAGGTGTTTTATTCTGTACCCTTTGTGCTTCCTTTGACTGTTTTTGTAGATAGTTTATTTTATTTTTTGCCTTTAGTTAGTATTTGGTTGGTCTGCTTTCTTTGCTGTGATTTTATTTTCTCTAGTGACATCTATTTAGCCTTAGGAGTGCTTCCATCTAGAGCAGTCCCTTTAAAATACCCTGTAGAGGTGGTTTGTGGGAGGCCAATTCCCTCAACTTTTGCTTGTCTGGAAATTGTTTAATCCTCCCCTCAAATTTAAATGATAATCATGCTGGATACAGTATTCTTGGTTCAAGGCCCTTCTGTTTCATCGCATTAAATGTATCATGCCATTCTCTTCTGGCCTGTAAGGTTTCTATTGAGAAGTCTGATGATAGTCTGATGGGTTTTCCTTTGTAAGTGATAGTTTTTCTCTCTCTGGCTGCCTTCAATACCCTGTCCTTGTCTTCGATCTTTGCCATTTGAATTAGTATAGGTCTTGGTATTGTCCTCCTTGGGTCCCTTGTGTTGGAATATCTGTGGGCTTCCATGGTCTGAGAGACTATTTCCTTCCCCAGCTTGGGGAAGTTTTCCTCAATTATGTCTTCAAAGACACTTTCTAACCCTTTTTCTCTCTCTTCTTCTTCTGGTACCCGTATAATGCGAATATTGTTCCATTTGGATTGGTCCCACAGTTCTCTTATTCTTTCATTCCTAGAGATCCTTTTATCTCTCTCTGCCTCAGCTTCTCTGTATTCCTGTTCTGTGATTTCTATTCCAGTAACAGTCTCTTGCATCTCATCCAGTCTGCTCTTAAGACGTTCTATTGATTGTTTCATTTCTGTTATCTCCCTCCGGACTTCATCCCTGAGCTCTTGCGTATTTCTCTGCAGCTCCAACAGCATGGTTATGACTTTTATTTTGAATTCTTTTTCTGGAAGATTGATTTTATCTATCTCGCCAGGGCCTTTCTCTGGCATTATTTGAGTGATTTTGGACTGGACCAGGTTCTTCTGCCTTTTCATGGTGATAGAAGTAATTGCCTGCAAGTAGAGCATGTGTCAGCTGTGAGAACAAAGTCACTTCCTGCTTGCTGTTCGCCTTGCCCTTGTCTGCTGCCTGTGCCAGTTACCCACACACTGGGAGCAGTCTCTAGGTTTATCCCCTGAGCTGCTGTGGGCGGGGAGGCTCTCGGAATGGCCTAGGGCACTGCGGGGTGTCACAAGTGAGCTGCATGTGTTCTCCTGTGAGTACAGCGCCCCTTTGTACCTTCTAGACTTTGCGCCGGCTTCCTCTGCCTTTACCGGGCTGCTACGTGCTGGCAGCAGCCTCTGGGTCTGGCCCAGTTAGCTGAGCACTTCGGGAAGACTCTGTGTGGTTACTGTGGGCAGGGCTGCTCCCCGGCGGGTCCGCAGCAATGGTGGGTCAGCCGGTTTGCTTGCAGTGTGGGTAGGGGGGAATGAATGGCAGACTGTTTATCCCCATGAGGGGCTTCAGAACTGCCTTGCCACCGAGGGGGTTAGGGTGCCTGAAGTACCTCAAGTTTCCCAGCTTGCTGGGCTGACTGCCAGGACGATTTTGTCCACCTGTTAAGCCCTTGTCCCTTTAAGAAAAATTTAAAGCGCCCGCTTTTCTTTTGTCCCAGCGTAGCCAGCTGTGGGGACCCACTCGCATCTCCGTCTCGGACCCTGCCCTTCCGTTTCTCTAATATCCAGTACACCATGCAATGTGTGTCTGTGATCCTGGTGCAGATTACTAGGGCTGGTTATTTAGCAGTCCTGTGCTTCCACTCCCTCCCCACTCTGATTCTTTTCCTCCCACTGGTGAGCTAGGGTGGGGGGAGTGCTTGGGTCCCGCCGGGTCACAGCTTTGTTTCTTACCCTTTTTGAGAGATGCTGAGTTCTCACAGATGTAGATGTAGCCTGGCTGTTGTATTGTATCTTCTGGTCTCTCTTTTAGGAATAGTTGTATTTGCTGTATTTTCAAAATATATATGGTTTTGGGAGGAGATTTCTGCCGCCCTATTCATGCCGCCATCTAGAGCGCCTCCAAAATAAAAAGTTTTTAAAAAGAAAGAAATAAACAAAAATATGGAAATTGTTTAATTCCTCAGCCATACAGGATTAGTGAAATAGAATCATGTACCATTTAAGAAATCATTAAAAGGATATTACAGAATAATACTTAATGCTGTGGAAGATATTTCACACTATATATCATATTTAATGAAAAAAGCACCAAAACTTCAATACTGTGCTTTAAAAAAAAGTGTATTTGTGCATAGAAAAGAACCCAGAAGGATATCAACACACACCCTATGTGGTTTTTTATTTGGGAGATTTTTATTTTTATCTTGGGAGATTTTCATTTTTATCTTGTTGCTTATCTGTATATATATATTTTTTTCCTGCAATGAACATGTATTGTTTGTGACTTCTAAAAAGCTCCTATGTTGAGTTTATGGTTCTCTACAAGAAAGCCAGCAATAGTCAGGTGAAAGAGGCACCAGGCAGACCAAGAGAGCAGCCCATTAGGAGGTGGGCAGGGATTGGGTTCTGGCCAAAGCAGTCTTCGGCTTAGGATCCCAAAAGACATGGCCTGTGGGCCCCCTAGGACCTAGTTTACAGACGATGATGATGTTACATTTTATGAACCCATCATGTTTTAAAAACTATTCTGGCTGTGGAGCATTAAGTAGTGCTTTATTTGCTGGTGGGAAGATTTAGTAGACTGTAAGAAATAAATACTTGCCACTATAGTAAATACCCAAGGTGGGCTGGGTAGCCGGCTTTTTGAGTTCTTGCCTAGTACTTTCAGTAAATCAAGGATTTATGCAGCACCAAGCTTGGTTGGGCATTCCTCAAGGCTGAGCCTTCTCCCTTCCTCTGGGGTCACCTTCCCTTTCTATATCTATGTGGATGACTCTCAAACTCACATCTGTAACCCTGAGTCCCAGATCCACACTCCCAATCAAGCCACTTGGGGCACATCCACCTGGCTGGCCTGCTAGCATCTTGAACTTGACATGATGAACATGATGATCATGGTAATGGTGTTACATGCCAATTATTTTACTGTCCTTCCCTCAACAGGTGGAGTCAAATTCTCTTTCCCTTGAGTAACTTAGTGACTCACGTGGCGGCATAACTTAATGACTCACTCTAATAAATAGAATATGTCCAAAGTGATGCTATATGATTTCTGAAAGTAGATCATAAGAAAGATACAGCTTCTACACCTCTGTGTGTGTGTGTGTGTGTGTCTGTGTATTGGGGGGAGGGGCGGGAGGTGCCTTTGAGATATACCATCATGTTGTGAGGAAGCTCAGGTCACATGGAAAAGACATGCATGTTCAAACAACAGAAACTTATTTTCTCCCAATTGTGGAGGCTGGAAGTCCAGATCAAAGTATCAGCAGGTTCGGTTTCTCCTGAGGCCTCTCTCCTTGGCTTACAGACGGCGCTGCTCACTGTGTCCTCATTTGCCTTTCCTCTGTGCACAGACATCCTTGCAGTCACCTCCCTTTCTTATAAGGACAGTGGTCAGATTGGATTAGGGTTCACCCTAAGAGCCTCATTTTAACTTAATTACCTCTTAAAGGCCCTATCTTTAAATGTGTTTATATCCTGAGGTACTGGGGGTAAGATTTCAACATACGAGTCTGAGAGGATACAATTTCTTTCGTAGCTATGGGTGTACCACCAACAACCCCACAGCTGACAACCAATAGCAATTGCTGGACAGGTGAGTGAGTGAGCCTGAAGGTCACTGCCACATCCAGCCTTCAGGCTACCTCAGCTGATACCCCAGACACATACAGCAGAGAGAAAAGGAGAGAAGACCTCTACCTAGCTTTTTTTTTTTTGACCTACAGAAACCACAATAAGTAAAAAATTATTTCTGGTTTTTTTGAGTCTCTAAGTTTTGGAATATGGTTATGCAGCTAATTATTAATTATGCAGATAATTAATATCCTCCAGTAGTAGTTATCTAATGCTACATAACAAATCACCCCAAAACTTAGTGATGTAAAACCATAACAATTGTTTATTATATCTCACAGTTTTGCAGTTGCAGAATCTTGAAGAGACTTGACTGACTGCTTCTGCTTCAGTGTCTATATCATAAAGTTGCAGTCAGATGTCAGATGGGGCTGCGGTCAAATGCAACACTGACAGAGACTGGAGGATCTGCTCCCAAGGGGACTAGCTCATGGCCGGTAAGTTGTCCCTCTCCATGTGGCCCTCTCTGTGCAGCCTCCTGACTGTCTTCATGGCAAGGTGCTTTGCTTTTCTCAAGAGCAAGTGACTCAAGAGACCAAGGCAGAAAAATGCCTTTTGTGAGCTAGCTTCAGAAGCCTCATACAGAGTCTCTTCTGCGGTATTCTATTGGTTACATAGGTCAACACCGATTCACTGTGGGAGGGTGTGACTGCCCAGAGACAAGGTTCTTGGAAGACCTTCTGGGAGGCTGGCTACCACAATGATCATAAGAGATACCATCTGGGCAGTATTTATTATGTGCTTGGCTTTAGATGGAAATGATCTCATTTAATACTCACTACACTCTTATGCAGTAGATTATATTAGTCCTCAGTTTATAGACGAGAAAACTGAGGCTAAGAGTCATTAAATATCTTGCCCAAGGCCATGTAGTTAACAAATGGAGGAGGGAAATGGAACCCTGCTTGGTGTGACTCCATGCCAGCCTCTCCATTCTCTCCCAGGGGCCTGAAACCTCTACTTTTATCCCTGTTCCTCTCCCTCTCACTACCAGGTTGTATCCAATCCTGCAGTATTTATCCTCCCCCTCATCCTCGTCCGGCCTTGCTTCTGCTGTTCTGATTCAGGGTGGTCCTACATGTATTAGCTCTTTCAAGAAATATAAGATCAAGAAGTATGTGTTTGCTAAACTAATAAACTCTAGCAACCTGTTATAATCCTTTTCTATTTGAAACCCATGCATCTACTAAGATCTTTAAAAGGAATCCTCAGGCTCAAAGCATAAGGAGAGACAGACCAGATTCTCTCAATGGAATCTGCAACTGGATCAGAAAATGTGGCCAGGCCAGGCGCAGGAGAGCCAGACAGGGAGAAGAGGCAGAGAAGGAGAGCTCTTCTACCTGACCGTTAATCCCAGATTGGTTTCTCCAGATAAGGCAACAGAATGAGGTTCTGAAGGGCTTTAAAAATGTACTTTTTAAAATTTAATATTACTTTTGAGAAAATGTAATTATTGTAAACCTTCCCTATTGTGTATTTTTAATTCAAGGTTATATTTGCCCAGCTCACTGATGGCATGATAGGCAGTTTTGACAGTATTTGAGCTTACCAGGTATGTTTGTCGTGGGGACACTCCACTCTCCCTCCCATGGTCACTCACCTCCAGCATAAGCAGGATGTATAATCACAGCTTTGGAGAGCCCACTCCCCCTGCCCCCACCACATGGCACATAGAGATAATTAAATACTACTTAGGGAGGAGGATAATTATAAAAGGCATATTCATTTCCTGAAACTAAAGCTTAGCCTTTAATAAACTTTAAAGTTTAAAGGAAGACATGTAATTTTGCATAATTCAGAATCATTTATTTGTTCATCTCCTCACCCCCAACACAGCCCTTTTCCTTTTGTTCCTGCCAGTGACTGGTATTTGATTTGTCTTGCCCAGCAGGCATGTGGAAGGACATTTTGTTCTGAATGTGGGAGGGAAATAAGACACATCGTGCAGTGGCAAATGCTCAGAGTCACACAAACAATAGTGCATTTGGTGTACGTGGGGATACGTGACGGAGAGCCCCATGAACCGGCCTCCCTCCATCTTACAGGACTGTCCTGAGTCACTTGCTTGTCTCTCGCTGGTGGCTCATTGGCTCAAATTGATGTACTCTCTGCCCCAAATATGGCTGCTTTTGAAATCTCCACCTCAGTAACTTACTTCACTTTCTCCAGTTCCACACCTTGACTTTTTTGAAGGATAATTTCACTGGGAACAAAGTAGTCAAAAATAGGGTACAGTGGCTAAGTGATACAAGTCAGACAGAGAAAGACAAATTCCATGACTTCACTTCTATGTGGAATCTAAAAACAAAATGAAACAAACCAACAAGCTCATAGATACAGAGAATACACTGGTGGTTGCCAGAGCCTGGAGGTGGGGTGTGGCTAAAATGGGTGAAAGGAGTCAAATGGTACAAATTTCCAGGTATAAAACAAATAAGTCAAGAGGATGTAATGTACAGCATGGCGACCATAGTTAATAATACTGAATTGCGTATTTGTTGCTAAGAGTGTAGATCTTAGAAGTTTTTGCTACAGAAAAAAATTCTAACTATGTATAGTGCTGTGGTTTTGTAATATATAAGTATTGAATCACTATGTTGTACACATGAAATATAATGTGTATCAATTAAATTTTAATTAAAAACAAAATAAAATAAAAAAATAGGATATATTGTAATACCTGATATTGGTGAGGGTATGAGGGGAAAGGCACTGTCATACACTATAGGTAAGAATGTAAATCAGTGTGAATCAGGGGCTATATTGGGCTTTTAGTAGCATAGGATTGCCTGAGGTAGCTTAGAACAATTAAGATTTATATACTTGTTTCGGAGAAACAGCCCAGAGCTCTCTGAAAGCTTTGAGAGGGCTTTTAAGGACTCAGACTAATTTGGCCTTCCTGCTTTTCTACCCTTAATGTAAGGCTTCCATTCTCAAGGCCACAAGAAGGCTGCTGCAGCTTCTGCCATTACAAAAAGGATCCATATAGGAAGAGGAGGAAGAACAGGTAGCAAAAGGGACTTTCCTAGAAGTCTCACTCAAAACTTCTGCTGACATCTCATTGGCCATCCCTACCTGTGAGGTAGACCCAGAAATGTAGCTTCTTGATTAGTAAGGAAGTAAGGGGAATTCGATATTGGATAATTACTAGCACTCTCTGCCATGAGGTACGGCCTTTATGGAGGACAATTCAGAAGGAACTATCAAAATTAGAAAATTTAAATACTTACCTCTGACCCAGGAAGTAGCCTGCTAGAAATTTATCCTGGAGATGTATTTTCACATATGTTCATGTGCTTACACACTATAAGCTGTTACTTGCAGCAAGAAAGAATTGATGGAGATACATTTTCACTAAGTGCAATATCTCAGCAAATGTCAAGCTCTGACCCATCAGATCAGCAACTTCTCTTGCCCAGAAGGAGGTGGCTGGGGACAGGGAGCAGAAGTGTTGGCAGTTCCTGTCTCTAAGCCAAAGCCTGTAAGTAGGGAGAGAAACATGAATGTTTCCCCACAAAGTGACCACTCAGCAGGGAGTCAGAGGGTAGGCAGATCATCTCAGAGACTGAAGAGGGTCGCTGAAGGGTCTGTAAATAATTATCTTCCCTCTTTACTTTTCCAGGTAGAAGCAACAGGAGAAGCAAGGCTCAGAATGTGGCTGATAGCACTCAAGGCTCTTGAAGACAATTGGGCCCATCCTTTGTCTTCAGAGAAGGAAGCTGAGACCCAGAGAGGTGTAGCTGCAGCAGTGATGGACATTTGCTGGGCCAGGCTGTTGGATGTTGTCTGCCTTACAATAGGTTCTCAGATGCTTTGAGGCTGTCACGGTGACCCTGTTGACAAGTCATCTCTTAGTGTCACACTCCATTCTCAGGGAGGCAGCCAGTGGTGTGAAATTGATATTTCATGTGTCGGGGCTGCTCAGTTCTCCAGAAACTCAGGCCGAGTCCTGTGCAGCCCCTGCCTGACAGTAAAGACACAGCAATAATGTAGCTCAAAGCGAAGGGCTTCCTGGTGGCCCCATTCACCAAAGACTTCTTTTAAGTGAAAACCTGAAAAGATCCCAGGGATGAAAGTTGTTGGGGATTTATAAGGGAACAGCTCCATCCATGCAGGAGGAATAAGGCCTGAGTTATCATCCAGCTACAGCTTTGTACTTTCTCCAAATTAATGAGGCATTTGGAGAAGAAAGGATCAAAGTGTGATATTACAGAGATGGGCGCTGGGAGAAAGAACGGTATTTTTTACAGTGCTGACTGTTCAAATAGACACAAAGGAGTGGAGATTGTCATTTACGAGTCATCCTAGTGAAGTATGGTACATTTACTCTGCGTGGCATCGGTGGCAGGGAGCCTGTGCTGAGAATGCCTGGTGCCCCCTCCGCCAGCCCTCTCCCATGGGAACCTCAGAGGCCCCACAGGGCAGGGGGCACCCTTCATTCCCACCGGACTCTCAAGCAGCATCCACTCTGACTCCTTTCTTCCCTTACTGAGTTCCTGCCACCAGGGCTCTTCTCAGATGAAGGGGGCATTTTGTGTGGAAGTAGGCATGGTTTGAAAGTCGACGCATGTTGCTATGAGGAATTTCAACAGCTTGAAAGAAGCAGAGCCAAGTAAAATCCTAATCAGGCTAGAATCTGGGGGTCTTTCTCCAGCAGTCTTGGGCCAGCACTGTGGGGTTGTTCTGGGTCCACTCCATCCATGCAAAAGACGTTGGTAACCTGTCCGTTTCCCTGGCCTTATCCATTCACACCACAGACATTGTCCAGACACCATACCTGTGCCAGGCATGGTGCTGAACACTGGGGATAAAAGTGAGGCAGAGCTGGGTAGGTATGGTCAGCTAGCCAGGGCTTGTCCTAGCACAGCCATGACCTGGAAAAGTTCTGCTAAGAAACGCTGTGGAGGAATTTAGAAGGACCCCAATGAAACAGAAGAATGATGCTCTGAATAGAATATGTGGTGGAGAAGGGAAGACTGGGTGTGGAGAAGACAATAAAGGCAGAAAGGTAAATATTTCTTGTTTTAGCCCACCCAGCATCCATTCTCCTTGTGGTTATGCTCCCTGGCATTCTTATGGAAAGCTATCCTTCTCTTATCTCAGTCCATTTGATTTCAGTAAGCAGGCTTCGTCCCCTGTGCCAAGGTGGGACCTGGTCCAGTCATGGCCAACCATAGTAGTCCTATTCCTTGACCACAGGATTTGATTCAGAAGTGGTCATTGAGCCTCAACTCCAGGACTTTTGTTGTATCTCCTGAGAAAGAGAAACCATTTCTTCTGGGGTCATTACGTGTATGACCTTGGATATGAAAAGAAGCACATTAAGGTGAGACTTTACTGGAGAATTTTTAAGTGGACTAAAGAGATGAGGAAAAAAATGCAAGAAAGTTAGAGAGTGAGGGACCACTTGAGTCCCTGGATCCAGCCAGACCTGAAGCTAATAGTCCTGGGCTTTTCAGAAACATGAGCCAATTAATTACCCATTCTCTCTTTTTTCTTGATCAGTTTGAACAAGGTTTCTATCACTGTTAGAAATGAGTCAAGCTGACCAAGATACGTCCTTTATAGAAAAGGACATAAAGGCACTTTCATCCCTTTACCATCCTTTAAGTTCACAAAAGATTGAAAGGCTGCCTTCACAGGGCTCTAGGGGACAAAGAACACAGTGAGAGGTGTAACTGGGACCACAATGTTGCTGGTAGTCTCTGAGAGAGCCAGAAGAGACCCCAAAGCTGCAGAACAAGAGATGATGAAATCAGAGATCAGAGAGCCACATTAGTGTGCAGCAAAGGCTAGGGGAAGCCAGCTCAGAGAGCATCCTTAACTTTCCTGTGCCTACAGCGGATAAGGGAATCTCCTATTGGGACTGGGCCACCCAGGGACTTTCCTCCTTTCATGCAGTACATGCTGGCATGGTGTTTATCATATGGTCTTTCCTGCTACTTTAACTTGGCTTTATCGCCAAACTGGCAGCTCAGTGTGAGCAGAGCTGTTGGAAGACAACTGTTGGCATTTATGCTTTGAAATCAGACAGATTTGAGTGTGAACACTGACTCACGGTGTGACCTTTATAAGCCTTAGATTATTGACATAGAAAATGGAAATAATGACATTGTGCAGTCATGATGACACCTGTGCCAGCTGGGGGCTGCCCTGTTGAGAATCAAGGAAAATTACCTTGATTCCCTCCTCTCCCCGACTCCTGGAGTCTCATGGCCTGATTGGTCACAAGAACACCCAGGATTCAATGGACTCCAGGGAGTTGGATCCTCATGGTTACTGTTATGAATCAGTCCAGACTGGAAGCTTCGTCCCTTCATTAGTTTTCCTCAACAAAACCTCACATAAAGCATTTGTAACCATAATGAGGAATAGACTTTGCTGAAGAAGCACTAAGAGTTAGGTCATGCACCCTCTTAAACAATATCCAAACTAGATGCTCTTTGTCTGCCACCGTCAAGGGGTCTTGTTTTCCTTTCACTCCATCCTCTGTGTGTGCTGTCTGTCCACCTGCTTCTCCTCCTCTCCTCTCCCTTCTCTTCCTCTCCCCTCTCTCTTCCTCTTCTCCCTTCTGCCCTTCACTTCTCCAAAGCAGTCTTTTCCTCCCTTTGCCTTATGCAGGGGAGTCACTGGCTGGCACTCAGGACCAGAAGTGTCAACTTTTGCCCTGCGTCAGAAGGGTTCTTAGTTGCAGACAATGAGGTCCACTCTGGTTGGTTTAAGCACAATGGGATTTATTAAGGGATATTGGGTGACTCACAGATTCACTGGGATGATGGAGGAGCAGAATCTAGACTGGGCTTCCAGGAACAACTCCCACACCCATTATGCCCAAGAACCGAATGTCAATGGAACTGCTTCCTCCTCGCCTCCAGGATCATGCTGCCCTGCCATAAGACAGAAGCTGCCACTGCCCCTGCCAGCCACAGAGAAACCACAACCCTCTGCCACCATTTCTTGGTGCAGGGGTACTATGTCATGGAGTTCTCTTCCTCCTTCCAAGTTTTATAGGGTGCATCTGCTTGGTGGAGCCTGGGTCCCAGCTGGATTCCTAGTTGCAAAGGGTGTGGGAGGTGGAGTTTGTGGTTCTCCACTCCCAGTGTGGACAGCACAGTAGAAGGGGTTGGAATGAGTGTTGAATGAGATGTTGGTGAGTGTGGTCTTTGGTATCTGCTATCCTCACCAGGTACCTCATGTAGTTGCTTTTCAAAAGGTAGTCCCTTCCATAAGAGGAATTATTTTGCCAGAGTTTAAGACATTTTTCTCTGTCATATTACATGGCAGTGAAACAGCATTACCCACTGCTGGAGTTTCCCACTGAAGTCCAGAGGGAGCCCTGGGTCTCTACTTTGTATGGGGTACACCGTTCTTCAACAATTTACTTCATTCAGCAAACAGCCTGTGCAATGTATCATTTGGGATATCTATTAGTGCTTCAGGGATCTTCAATGTGTATTTTCAGACCACATCACTTCAGAGAAGGCATTTGAGCCAAGTTACATCCATCAGACACAAGGTTAAAGGCTTGCTGGCTTTGCTTCCTTTATTGTTGGAAAGACTCTTATAGTCTGATTGACAACCTGGTTCACAGCCAGGCGGCTGGGGGTAAGCATCTGACAGACATTGTACACAATTCTGTAGGAAAGAGAAACCTGCAGTCCATCCTACTTGCATCAGATTGCCATCACCTCCACCCATTCGTAGAAGAAATTGCCAGCCCTTGGCCTGACTATGATGAGTAGAAGGCCGGGCTCTTGAACTCTCTTTATCCCCTTTTGTTCTCCTGTCAAGTAATTGATCCTGGCTTGTGGAAGAGACATTTTGTAAAAGCAGAAATAGTAATAAGGCCAACCTGAACAATGTGACCTAAAGAGCAGATGATCTCACTGGCACATTAAGATTCACCAGTTCAGAAGAGGAAGTTTATTCCTGAAGATGAGGAGGAGAATTCTTTTTTTTTTTTTTTGCTTTTACAACTTTATCTATTTTAAACGAAATTAGGAAAAAGTTAAAAAATACATTCATGGAATTTTTTGTATTTGCCCACATTTAACATTTCCTGTACTCTTCAGTTCTTTTGATTTTTGTTACTCTCTGGTATTATTCCCTTTTAGGATGAAGGACTTTCTTTAGTATTTATTGTAAGGTATGTCTTTAGCAACAAATTTTTTTAGTCTTTGTTTATCTAGAAATGCCTTTATTTTGCCTTCATTTTTGAAGGACGGTTTTTCTAGGGAGGAGAATTCTTAAAGCAAACCAGTGATAGCTTGCTAGAGCAGAAAAGTCATTCTTTCCCAAGAGCAGGGAAGGAAATCTGACACAGGCTGCTCATGTCCCACACCGGCCCTCGGACAGTCTGTGCACAGAGCTCCCTCCATGTTCCTCCTCCAATCCAGGCTTCCAAAACCCAAGCAGTGTACTAGGTGCTTCCTGAAAATGGTCCAGTCATTCCACCCACAGGGATCTCTTGCCCTCTGTAACTTCTGTTTGTTTATCATTCTCTTAAGTTGGGTTTCCCAAAATAAAAATTTGAGGGCAAGCAGTTTATTTGAAAGGTGTTCCCAGGAAGCTCCAGCCAGGGAGTGGAGAACTGAGACGGGGAGGGAAGGAAGCCAACACAGGGTAAATGGATATACCACCACTGTGGCAAACATGGGTGCAGCCCACCAGGGCAGCATGTAACTCACCTCATGGTCATCTTGCCTGCGTGGGGTGGAAATGCAGGCTTTTATCCTCCAGCTCCTACCCGTGGTGGCAGGCACTGTTTGTAGGAGTCTCAGCATTTCCTTCTGCCCACACCTGTGGGGAAAGCTCTCAGACTGAGAACCCCAGGTACTTTCCTTCAGAAGCTTTTACTGTATAAGGGAATGGGGCATGCTAGGGGCACATGAATAGGCACCAACAGCGTCTGCTGTTCTTCCTCTCCTTTATCCATGAGTTCATCACTCTGTATGAAGCCCTGGGCTAGAGGCTGTAGCTGCAGTGGAAAACAACACAGACACCACCTATGATCTGGATCTTTAATAAACAACATTCATGGAAGCACATGAGTATATAATAAAATCAGTGAAGTGAGAGGAAAGAAAAGAAGAGAGCTCTGGGAGAGGATGGCAGGAAAACATACTCTAGTTTGAAGAATCATGGAGGGCTTCTTTGAGGAAGATGTGAATTATCTAAGTAGAGGTGAGAGGGATGTATGAGGAGGATTTCAGGCAGAAGAAATAGCATGTGCAAAGGCCCCGAGGCACTGGGGACCATAATAGTGAAGCTGAAGATCAGAGAGCAAGATGGACATTTGGGGCTAAATAAAGCTAAAGAGATAAGTGGGAAACAGAGTGTGCAGTGCTGTGGAAGCTGTGCTTGAGGTTTTGGTCTCTATTCTTGGAGCAATGCAAGCCATTGAAGAAAGGCAACCTAGAAAGTGATATAAGCAGACTAAAAAAATTTTAAGGTAGTTTTTTAAAAAAGAAAAGACAGCTGTTGGGCAGAGGGGGAAAGAGTGGAAGTCATGAAGTCAAGAGTTGATGGTGGGATTTCTGGTCCAGCCAAAATGGAGTAATAGGGTCCTGACTTTTCCTCCAGCCTGAAATAATTATAAAATTGGTCAAAGCATATGAAACAATGGTTTTTAAGACACTGGACATCAGTCAATGAAGCACAGTGATCCCTGAGAGGAAGTAAACAAAATAAGGCAGAGTTTACAATTACCCCAGCTTACAGCATAGAGAGACTTTCTAGGCCACGAAGAGGGTAGGGGGAACCAGGAAGTGTCCTGGGTTGCAAAGACAGAGCTGGAAGTCTTGGGAAGCCAGAGCAGCTGGAGTTCATAGGACAGAACACTGGAAAAGAGATCTCTCAAATAGGGAGGGTTCTAGAGCTCTATAGGGCCCCCCTTGAGTTTTCAGTTGAGCGTCAATCAATGTGTATGAGGAGACCCCCAGGGGCCAAAGAAAGAGTCACCTGGCAGGATTAGAGGGAAGAGTGCCCAGAGTCCATACCAGGCTGGGAGATTTCAAACTTCTTTTTGAATAATTAATAAATCAAATGGACAGAAAATCAGTATATATATAGAAGACTTGAATAACACTACCAGCCCACTTGACCTAATTGATATTCATAGTATACTCTACACAATAAGGCTAGAATTTTTTTTTCAAGTGCACATGGAACATTTACCAGGATAGACAATATTCTGGTACATAAAATAAGTCTCAATAGACTAAAAAGGATTCAGATTAAAGGTAGTCTCTGGCCACAGTGGAATTAAATCAGGAATCAATGACAAAAACATACCTTGAAAATACCCCAATTTTTGGAAACTAAATATAACACATTTCTGAATATCCCATGGATCAAAAAGGAAATTAGAAAATATTAACTGAATGAAAATGAGAATCCAATGTACTAAATTTGTGGGATGCCACTAACGCAGTTCTTGAAGGGAAATGTATAGCACTGAAGGCCTAGATTTAAAAAAAGAAAGGCTTCAAATGGATGTCTTCAGATGCTGTGGGTGGAGGGCTTGGCAGGCAATAAGCTGGGATGCAGGACCCCAGGGAAACTGACCTGCTCATGCTGCAGTCTCTGGTGCTCTACTCATAAAATGACACTTATGACAGTGTGCCCAGGACATACAAGTTTGGAAATAGAAGGTTTTTTGAAACAGCTTTTGTTTCCTTCATTGAAGCAGTAGTAATATGGTCACTGTGGGCGAATGTATAAGCCACCATAAGCTAAACCAACACAATGTAAAATTACTCTTAATTTCACCGTCCTGAGAGCACCACATTTAGTCTTTTGCTGTATCACTTTCCAAACTGTTTTCTCTGTGTGGGTATGCCAATGTGCAAAGTGAGGCCATACTGCGCACAGTGTTTTGCAACCTGCCTTTTTCACTTGCCAATAAGCCGTGAGTGTCCTGGTGAGGAGAGTCTTCAGTTCCCATAGGAATCACAAATAGGTTGGAATGAGGTTGCTGACTCATCTGCCTTGGCCAAAACCACATTCCTTTAGGTGACTTAGAGATGAATGCAGACATTTTTAAATTAAGATTTTCTATTTTTAATAAGCCCATGATTTTCTTTGTTGCCATGGGTGCATGTGTTTACTTTGTTAAAGATTAATATATTTTATTCCATTTGGGTGCGTCTAATTATACAAGTTATGTGAACTAATTGCTTACTCTTTCAGCTCATAGAGAAATTATTTATTGTACAGAGGTTAAAGAGACTTTAGCAATGATTTAGTCTAATCTCTTTACTATATGGGTCAGAAAATTCAGGTCCAAGATAGTTGGAACTGGATTTGGGTCATAAAGCTGGCTAATGACACAAGTTAAGACCCTGGAAATGGTTTACACATTTTCCAAATGCTTTTGTCTTGTTGGAATAGCATAACCAGAAAGATCTGAGAATGTTGTAACATTGCAACAAGATAAGCACCCCTGATGTGAACATCCAAATAAAGGCCATGCCAGTTGCAAACTTCTTCCCTTTGCAAGAACCCATACAACCCCAGTGGAAACTCTGATCATGTGGGCTGATGACAGGATGGGACCCTGGGGCTGGGTTGGGGTCCAGTGAGGTGAAGGCTGGAGGAAGAGGGGAAGGAGGATAAATATAAAACCATGTCCAGGAGGGTGTGCTGAGGGTAATATTGGAGAAGTCAAATGACCATCAGATCCAGGGATAAGCCAGTGACCGTGAGCTTGAAACCACAGAAACAGTGGGAGGTAAAGAGCAAGGCCAGGCCAGGGGGAAATGTGCCGGCTGCTGGAGGAAACTTTCTGTAGGAATGGCTCTCAGTGAGCTGTCCCTGACTGATGGCATCAGCACCACCTGGGGGTACAGGTGCCTTCCCAGAGCTACAGAATTAGAAGCTCTGGTAAACAGCCATATGTTTTGCTTTTGTTTTGTTTTTTAAAAACAAGGGCACGGGACCTCAACAAACAAAAAGCAAATAGTCCAGTTAATAAATGGGCAGATGATCTGAATAGACACTTCTCCAAAGAAGAAATTCAGATAGCCAACAGGCACATGAAAAGATGCTCCACATCGCTAGTCATCAGAGAAATGCAAATTAAAACCACAATGAGATATCACCTCACACCAGTGAGGATGGCCAACATCCAAAAGACAAACAACAAATGTTGGCAAGGATGTGGAGAAAAGGGAACCCTCCTACACTGCTGGTGGGAATGCAAATTAGTTCAACCATTGTGGAAAGCAGTATGGAGGTTCCTTAAAATACTCAAAATAGAGATACCATTTGACCCAGGAATTCCACTCCTAGGAATTTACCCTAAGAATGCAGCAGCCCAGTTTGAAAAAGACACATGCACCCACCCCTATATTTATCGCAGCACTATTTACAATAGCCACGAAATGGAAGCAACCTAAGTGTCCATCGGTAGATGAATGGATAAAGAAGAGGTGGTACATATACACAATGGAATATTATTCAGCCATAAGAAGAAAACAAATCCTACCATTTGCAACAGCATGGATGGAGCTAGAGGGTATTATGCTCAGTGAAATAAGCCAGGTGGAGAAAGACAAGTATCAAATGATTTCACTCATCTGTGGAGCATAAGAACAAAGAAAAAACTGAAGGAACAAAACAGCAGCAGACTCACAGAACCCAAGAATGGACGAACAGTTACCAAAGGAAAGGGAAGTGGGTAGGGTGGGTGGGAAGGGAGGGAGAAGGGGAATAAGGGGCATTACGATTAGCACACATAATGTAGGGGGCGGGCACGGGGAAGGAAGTACAGCACAGAGAAGACAAGTAGTCTATAGCATCTTACTACGCTGATGGACAGTGACTATAATGGGGTATGTGGTGGGGATTTGATAATGGCGGTAATCTAGTAATCACAATGTTGCTTATGTAATTGTATATTAATGATAACAAAAAAATTAAAAAACAAAAACAATAAACAAGGGCATGGGTAATTCTGATGCCCATTTAAGTTTAAGAACTAGTGGTCCAGCACAGGGATTCTCAACTGCTGGAGTTGCACATTTTGAAATGCCCATATCTGGGCCCTACCCACAAACATTCTGGTTTGACTGTCCTGGGGTGGGACTGCGGTGGTCCTTTTCCCCATCAGAAGTTCCCAGATAACTAACATGCTGCCAGGGGAGACCTGCTGATGTAGATGATCAAAAAAAGGTTTAATGGCCCCTGCTGAGCCTCTAGTCTGGTTTCTTTTGAAGTAACTTTCAGCTGGTCCCACCAGGGATGGATGGGTGATGGGAGAGGAATTGCTCATTCAGAAGCTCTTACTTGAGGTTCCTGGCCTTTCCTGTCACTTCTTTCCTACAGCCTGCAAGGCACAGAGTATAACAGGCCACTTCAAAGAGTAGGATTTCTCTTTACAACCAAGAGAGTAGCACAGCAATTACTGAGTGTCTCATTTTCTTCATGTCTCTTCATCAATCTCCTCCTGGCTCATTGTCTTCCACTTCCTTCCAGTCAGATGAATTTTCCCTTGACTTAAACCTTTAAAGCTTATGTGCAGCATCAGGAAGAGGGAAGGAAGTATCCAGGGTGTGTGGGGGTAATTTCCCAGAAGACAAACACAACTCTAATTGTATGAAGTTCCCCATAAGGGTTATAAGAAATGTACTTTATGGGCGGTAACTTATGGTGTTATGTGGTCTGTAATAGTGTAAAAATCACACAGTTTTCAAGGTGGAAGATATAAATTGAAGAAAATCTAGACACACTTTGGTATTGCTCGGTATTAGGGATACTGAGTCACATCACCTCTAGCCAGCTGGGGCTTGCTGGTTTGTCTCATTGACATGTGCATAGAACTGACAAATTTTATTACACAAATACCTTGCTCTCCTTCAGCATTTTGGTTTTCAGTAGTGGTTGGTTGCAGTTTGTGTTTCTTATAATTATTTGAAAGTTCTGTGAAAGCAGAAGTCCACCTTCCCCTGACGCCAGCAATCTCTTGGAGGATCTATCTTCAGCAGCGCCTGTACCTGTCTCTCTCATTTTTTCTGTATATTTCTTGATTTCTCCAGATATCTTCCACTCCCCCTATTTTCTTTCTACCTGGCTTAGAATCCCTGAAGAGGTTCCCAAGTAGGTCCAGTATTCTAGGGTCAGGAGAAGCAGTTAACACCAAGAGGGAAGCATTCGGAACAAAGGACAGCAGCCCAATGCCCCTCAGGCCGGTGATGACACTACAGCACAGACCCTGGATCTCTGCCTGATCTTGCTGGTACATCTTGCTTCCACCCTAAGCCTAGGCTAACTTCTCTCTCACTCCTAGGGATCCAGGGAAAGCGACTTCTTTCTTATCTGACCCTCAGAGAACAGTTTCCACTGCCCGACTAATAACTACATGCCCTGAGCTACTACCTCATGAGCTCTACCCTCAGAAATATCCTGACCTTGTGCCTCCTTGGTTGTTGCTTCGATTACTTTTCTGGGGGCCAATTACTCTAGACCATCCACTGTCACCAACCCTTCTTACTTTACAGTTCTCTTTTCCTACTTTTCCACAGTGTTCAATAAATATGTACTGACGGTTTACTGTTACCTGCTTCAGGGGACATGGTGCATTGGTGAGTAAGACAGATTCAGTCCCCACCATGGTGGAGATACCTGCCTACTGGGGTCTCCTATGCACAATTTAATAAGCAAATACAACACAGGATATTATGGGTACTCTGATGAGTACTAATCCAGACCTGGGGGCTCAGGGAAGAGAAACTCCTTCAGAAAGTGCTGTTTAAGTGGATAATTGAAGAATAAGTAGGAATTGGACATATAAAAGGAGTTGGAAGAATGGTGGTGAAGAAGAGTGTATCTGGAAGAAGGAAAAATGAATGCAAAAACCTGTTAGTTGGTTAGAACAGAGATTGTTAGGAAATAGGAAAAATGGTTATGGCTGGAGCACAGGACAGAAGTGGTGAGTAATGAATCTCAGAAGTAAGTGGTGGTCCTTCTTGGGGTCCCCATATAACCATTTTATTAGTTATCTGCGTAACAAATTACCCCATATGTAACAGCTTTAAGCAACTGACTATGTCACAATTTCTATGCGTCAGGAATTTGGATTCAGTTTTGCTGGGTGCCTCTGACTTAGGGTCCTTCACATGTCTATAATCTAGACATTGGACCAGGGTCTACTGTTTGATCTGAAGGTTTGATGGAAGCAGGATTCAGTTTTATTCTCATACATGTGGCTTTTGGGAGGTCTTGGACTCTTTAGTTGTTGGGCAAAAACACCAGTTCCTTGTCTTATGGGACTCTCCATAGGGCATCTCACAACATGGATGCTGGATTTCTTGAACAAGGTCTCTGAGACACAGTGGGGAAAGCCCACAAAACAGTCACAGTCTTTTTGTAACCTAATCTTGGAGGTGACACTCCATAACTCTGATATATTCTAATTGTTAGAAGTGAGTCACTAGGTCCAGGAACACTCAAGGAAAAGGAATTCACAGGGTGTGAATATCATCAGGTGGGAACCACGAGGGCCCATTTCAGAGACAGACTGAACCACCTTCTCCTTGTGTGCAATTGGTTCACATGGATGGCACAGACCCGAGGGAAGGGTTGGCTTGCTACTCATCCTCATCCATTCCACACTTCCCTTCCTTGCCTTTCCTTCTTCCTTGTAGCAAGTTGTGCAAAGCTCACAGTCACATTCACTCCTTATTGGGGTCAACCTACAAGAATTTGAGTGAGAAGAGGTTTCTCCGGGAAAATTCTATTCTGTGCTTGATTAAGTTACCCTTACTATCTTGCATTATGTTTCAAAAGCTGTAGTATTTTGAATTGCCCCAACACTTCTCAGTTACATGTAGTACTTTGCCTTGGAAGTGATACATGTACCATCCTCACCTATTCTTACTTTCTCTGTTTAAAAATATTATCAGGACTTCTGGGAAGATGGCGGCGTGAGCAGGGCAGTGGAAATATCCTCCCAAAACCATATATATTTATGAAAATACAACTATTCCTAAAAGAGAGACCACAAGATATAGGATGACACCCAGACTGCATCTACACCTGAGAGGACTCAGCACCCTGTGAAGGGGGTAAGATTCAGAACCTTGACCCAGCAGGAAACGAGCACTCCCCAACCCCAGCGCATCGGCGTGAGGAGAGGATTCAGAGCCCGGAGGGAGTGGAAGAACAGGCCTGCAAAATACCACCCCTGGTGATCTACGCCGGGAGCACTGACACGCATCGCACGGTGTATCGGAGATTGGAGAGTAAGAGGTGCAGGATCTGAGCCTGGGAACACACCCGGGTCCTCTCAGCCAGCTCCTCGGGACAAATGAAAAGCACGTGCCTTTTTAGCGGTCTTAAAGAGACAGGGGTCCAACGGAGGAGATGGATCGTCCCAGCACACTCAGCCCAGCAGGCTAGGAGTCTTGGGGAATTTCGGACCCCTTAGCTGCCAACTGGGAAAAAGTAGCTGCACTGAGACTTCCCACAGAGATCAGCAGCCTCCCATTTGTTCCACACTGGCCAGAGCTACAAAGGGCCCTGTGGAGCGGGGTGGCCATGGCTTCAGAGAAGCGCCACGTACAGCATCCTCATAGACTCTACTTCTGGCAGGCGTTTTTCGTTATTTTCTATTCTTTCATTCCTTTCCTTTTCTCTTTTCTTCCTCTTTTTTTCTTTTTAAAAGACTTAAAGAGCCCAGCTGAAATATGTGGCACCTACCAGCAACCACATCTATCGTCATGAAAAGACAGAGGAAAATGGTTCAGACTAAAATCAACCAGACAACCCCAGAGAGGGAGCCTGAAGGGATGGAAATGCACAACATTCCTGAAAAAGAATTCAGAATAAAAGTCATAACCATACTGATGGATCTACAGAGAAATATGCAAGAGCTGAGGGAGGAAGTGAGGAAAGACAATGCAGAAATGAGACAAGTAATTGACGGGCTTAGCAGCAGACTGGAAGAGATGCAAGAGACTGTTAATGCAATAGAAATCAGAGAACAGGAATACAGAGCAGATGAGGCAGAGAGAGATAAAAGGATCTCTAGGAATGAAAGAATATTAAGAGAACTGTGTGACCAATCCAAATGAAATAATATTCGCATGAAAGGAGTACCAGAGGAAGAAGAGAGACAATAAGGGATAGAAAGTGTGTTTGAAGAAATAATTGTTGAAACTTCCCCACACTGGGGAAGGAAATAGTTTCACAGCCCACAGAAGCCCACAGATCTCCCAACACAAGGGACCCAAGGAAGACAACACCAAGACACATAATAATTAAAAAGGCAAAGATCAAAGATAAGGACAGAGTATTAAAGGCAGCTAGAGAAAGAAAAAAGATCACCTACAAAGGAAAACCCATCAGACTATCATCAGACTTCTCAACAGAAACTTTACAGGCAAGAAGAGAATGGCATGATATATTTAATGTAATGAAAACAGAAGGGCCTCCAACCAAGATTATTATATCCAGCACAATTATCCTTTAAATATGACGGACGGATTAAACAACTTCCAGACAAACAAAAGCTAAGACAGTTTGCCTCCCATAAACCACGTCTACAGGATATCTTAAAGGGACTGCTCTAGAGGGAACTATTCCTAAGGCTAAAAAGATGTAACCAGAGAAAATAAAATCATAGCAAAGAAAGCAAACCATCCAAATACTAACGAAAAGCAAAGAATAAAACACCTAATATATAAAGAATGGAGGAGGAAGAATAAGAAGGAAGAGAAATAAAGAAACATCAGACAGTGTTTACAAAAACAAGAAAGTTAAGTGAGATTGTAAGACAGTAAAGAAGCAATCCTTGAACCTTTGGTAACCACGAATCTAAGGCCAGCAATGGCAATAAGTACATATCTATCGATAATCACCCTAAATGTAAATGGACTGAATGCACCAATCAAAAGAGACAGAGTAACAGAATGGATAAAAAAGCAACACCCATCTATATGCTGCTTACAAGAGACACCCTCAAACCCAAAGATATACACAGACTAAAAATGAAGGGATGGAAGAAGATATTTCATGGAAACAACAAGGAGAAAAAAGCAGGTGTTGCAGTACTTGTATCAGACAAAATAGACTTCAAAACAAAGAAAGTAGCAAGAGATAAAGAAGGACATTACATAATGATAAACAGGTCAGTCCAACAAGAGGATATAACCATTATAAATATATATGCACCCAACACAGGAGTGCAAGAATATGTGAAACAAATACTAACAGAGTTAAAGGAGGAAATAGAAAGCAATGCATTCATTTTTGGTGACTTCAACACACCACTCACTCCAAAGGACAGATCAACCAGACAGAAAATAAGTAAAGACACAGAGGCACTGAACAGCACATTAGAACAGATGGACCTATCAGGCATCTACAGAACTCTACACCCAAAAGCAACAGGATACACATTCTTCTCCAGTACACATGAAACATTTTCCAGAATAGACCACATACTAGGCCACAAAAAGAACCTCAGTAAATTCAAAAAGATTGAAATTCTACCAACCAACTTCTCAGATCACAAAGGTATAAAACTGGAAAAAAATTTTATGAAGAAACCAAAAACGCTCAAAAATACATGGAGACTTACAACATTCTTCTAGGTAATCAATGGGTCAACGACCAAATTAAAACAGAGATCAAAGAATATTTGGAGACCAATGACAACAATAACAAAAAGGCACAAATTCTGTGGGATGAAGGAAAAGCAGTTCTAAGAGGAAAGTATATTGCAATCCAGGCCTATTTAAAGAAGGAAGAACAATACCAAATGAATAGTCTAAAGACACAATTACTGAAATTGGAAAAAGAAGAACAAATGAGGCCCAAAGTCACTAGAAGGAAGGACATATAAAGATTAGAGAAGAAATAAATAAAATTGAGAAGAATAAAACAATAGAAAAAATCAATGAAACCAAGAGTTCATTCTTTGAAAAAATAAACAGAACAGATAAACCCCTAGCCAGACTTATTAAGAGAAAAAGAAAACCTACACACATAACCAGACTCAGACATGAGAACGGAAAAATAACGATGGACCCCACAGAAATACAAAGAATTATGAAAGAGTATTATGAGAATCTATATGTTAACAAGCTGGAAAACCTAGAAGAAATGGACAACTTCTTATAAAAATACAATCTTCCAAGACTGACCAAGCAAGAAACAGAAAAACTAAACAGACCAATCACCAGCAACGAAATTGAAATGGTAATCAAAAAATTACCCAACAACAAAACCCCCGGGCCAGTTGGATTCACCTCTGAATTCTACCAGACATATACAGAAGAAATAACACCCATTCTCCTTAAAGGTTTCCAAAAAATAGAAGAGGAGGGAATACTTCCAAACTCATTCTATGAAGCCAGCATCACTCTAATACCAAAACCTGGAAAAGACCTCACCAAAAAAGAAAATTACAGACCAATATCCCTGAAGAACGTAGATGCAAAAGTACTCAACAAAATATTAGCAAACTGAATTCAAAAATACATCAAGAGGATCATACACCATGATCAAGTGGGATTCATCTCAGGGATGCAAGAATGGTACAACATTCGAAAATCTATCAACATCATCCACCACATCAACAAAAAGAAGAAGAAAAACCACATGATCATCTCCATAGATGCTGAAAAAGCATTTGACAAAATTCAACATCCATTCATGATAAAAACTCTCAACAAAATGGGTATAGAAGGAAAGTACCTCAACATCATAAAGGCCATATATGACAAACCCACAGCCAATATCATACTTAACAGTGAGAAACTGAAAGCTTTTCACCTAAGATCAGGAACAAGACAGGGATGCCCACTCTCTCCACTGTTTTTCAACATAGTACTGGAGGTCCTAGCCACGGCAATCTGACAAAACAAAGACATACAAGGCATCCAGACTGGTAAAGAAGAAGTCAAATTGTCACTATTTGCAGATGACATGACATTGTACATAAAAAACCCTAAAGACTCCACTCCAAAACTACTAGAACTAATATCTAAATTCAGCAAAGTTGCAGGATACAAAATTAACACACAGACGTCTGTTGCTTTCGTATACACTAACGATGAGCTAACAGAGAAATCAGGAAAACAATTCCATTCACAACTGCATCAAAAAGAATAAAATACGTAGGAATAAACCTAACGAAGGAAGGGAAAGATCTATACCCTGAAAACTACGAAACAGTCCTAACAGAAATTAAAGAGGACACTAACAAATGGAAATGCATCCCATGCTCTTGGCTAGGAAGAATAAATATTGTCAAAATAGCTATACTACCTAAAGCAATCTACAGATTCAGTGCAATCCCTATCAAAGTACCAACAGCTTTCTTCAATGAAGTGCAACAAATAATTCTAAAATTCATATGGAAACACGAAACACCCCGAATATCCAAAGCAATCCTGAGAAGGAGGAATAAAACGGGGAATTACGTTCCCTGACTTCAAGTTCTACTACAAAGCCACAGTAATCAAGGCAATTTGGTATTGGCACAAAAACAGACCCACAGACCAGTGGAACAGAATAGAAAATCCAAACATTAACCCAAATATATACAGTCAATTAATATTTGATAAAGGAGCCTTGGATATACAATGGGGAGATGACAGCCTCTTCAGCAGCTGGTGTTGGAAAAACTGGACAGCTACATGTAAGAGAAGGAAACTGGACTACTGTCTAACCCCATACACAAAAGTTAACTCAAAAAGGATCAAAGACCTGAATATAAGTCATGAAACCATTAAACTCTTAGAAAAAAGCATAGGGAAAAACCTCTCGGACATAAACATGAGCGACTTCTTTATGAACATATCTCCCTCGGCAAGGGAAACAAAAGCAAAAATGAAAAAGTGGGAGTATATCAAGCTGAAAAGCTTCTGTACAGCAAAGGACACCATCAATAGAACAAAAAAACATCCTAGAGTATGGGAGAATATATTCATAAATGACATATCCGATAAAGGGTTGACATCCAAAAAATATAAAGAACTTACGCACCTCAACAAACAAAAAGTAAATAATCCAGTTAAGAAATGGGTAGGGACATGAATAGACACTTCTACAAAGAAGAAATTCAGATGGCCAACAGGCACATGAAAAGATGCTCCACATCGCTAATCATCAGAGAAATGCAAATTAAAACCACAATGAGATATCACCTCACACCAGTGAGGATGGCCAACATCCAAAAGACAAACAACAACAAATGTTGGCGAGGATGTGGAGAAAAGGGAACCCTCCTACACTGCTTATGGGACTGCAAATTAGTTCAACCATTGTGGAAAGCAGTATGGAGGTTCCTCAAAAAACTCAAAATAGAAATACCATTTGACCCAGGAATTCCACTCCTAGGAATTTACCCCAAGAATGCAGCAGACCAGTTTGAAAAAGACATATACACCCCTATGTTTATTGCAGCACTATTTACAATAGCCAAGAAATGGAAGCAACCTAAGTGTCCATCAGTAGATGAATGGATAAAGAAGATGTGGTACATATATACAATGGAATATTATTCAGCCATAAGAAAACAAATCCTACCATTTGCAACAACATGGATGGAGCTAGAGGGTATTATGCTTAGTGAAATAAGCCAAGCGGAAAAAGACAAGTACCAAATGATTTCACTCATATGTGGAGTATAAGAACAAAGAAAAAAACTGAAGGAACAAAACAGCAGCAGACTCACAGAACCCAAGAACGAACTAATAGTTATCAAAGGGAAAGGAACTGAGGAGGGTGGGTGGGAAGGGAGGGACAAGGGGAAAAAGGGACATTATGACTAGGAGATGTAATGTTGGGGGGGCACCAGGAGGGCTGTACAACTCAAAGACAAGTAGTGATTCTATAGCATGTCACTACACTGATGGACAGTGACTGTAATGGGGTTGGTGGGCGGACCTGATGAAGGGAGTAGTTTAATAACCATAATATTGCACATGTAAGTGTAGATTAAGAATACCAAAATAAAAAAAAATTTTTTTTAAGAAAGCACTACTCAGACAACCACAGAGAGAGAGCCTGGTGAGATAGATATAACTAATCTTCCTGAAAAGGAATTGAAAATAAAAGTCATAACCATGCTGATGGACTTGCAGAGAAATATGCAAGAGCTACGGGATGAAGTCCGGAGGGAGATAACTGAAGTGAAACAATCAATAGGTCTTAAGAGAAGACTGGATGAGATGCAAGAGACTCTTAATAGAATAGAAATCAGAGAATAGGAATACAGAGAAGCAGAGGCACAGAGAGATTAAAGGATCTCTAGGAATGAAAGAATATTAAGAGAACTGTGTGACCACTCCAAACGGAACAATATTCGCATTATAGGGGTGCCAGAAGAAGAAGAAGAAAGAAAAAGGGATAGAAAGTGTCTTTGAAGTAATAATTGATGAAAACCTCCCCACGCTGGGGAAGGAAATAGTCTCTCAGGCCACGGAAGCCCACAGATCTCCCAACAAGGGTCCCAAGGAGGACAACACCAAGACATATAATAATTAATATGGCAAAGATCGAAGACAAGGAGAGGGTATTAAAGGCAGCCAGAGAGAGAAGAAAGGTCACCTACAAAGGAAAACCCATCAGGCTGTCATCAGACTTCTCAACAGAAACCTTACAGGCCAGAAGAGAATGGCATGATATATTTAATGCAGTGAAACAGAAGGGAGGGCCTTGAACCAAGAATACTGTATGCAGCACAATTATCATTTAAATTTGAAGGAGGGATTAAACAATTTCCAGACAAGCAAAAGTTGAGGGAATTGGCCTCCCACAAACCACCTCTACAGGGTATTTTAAAGGGACTGCTCTAGATGGAAGCACTCCTAAAGCTAAATAGATGTCACTAGAGAAAATAAAATCAGAGCAAAGAAAGCAGACCAACCAAATACTAACTAAAGGCAAAAAATAAATTCAACTATCTACAAAAACAGTCAAAGGAAGCACAAAGGAGTACAGAATAAAACAACTAACATAAAAAGAATGGAGGAGGAAGAATAAGAAGGGAGAGAAATAAATACTCATCAGACTGTGTTTATAATAGCTTAATAAGAGAGTTAAGTTAGACGGTTAGATAGTAAAGAAGCTACTGTTAAACCTTTGGTAACCGTGAATCCAAAGCCTGCATTGGAAATAAGTTCATATCTATCGATAATCACCCTAAATGTAAATGGACTAAAAGAAACAATCAAAAGACACAGAGTAAATAGGGAGGATAAAAAAGCAAGACCCATCTTTATGCTACTAACAAGAGATTAGCCTGAAACCCAAAGACATACACAGACTAAAAGTGAAGGGATGGAAAAAATATATTTCATGCAAACAATAGGGAGAAAAAAGCAGGTGTTGCAGTACTTGTATCAGACAAAATAGACTTCAAAACAAAGAAAGTCACAAGAGACAAAGAAGGACATTATATTATGATAAACGGGTCAGTCCAACAAGAGGATATAACCATTATAGATATCTATGCACCCAACACAGGAGCACCACATATGTGAAACAAATACTAACAGAATTAAAGGGGGAAATAGAATGCAATGCATTCATTTTAGGAGATCTACACACCACTCACTCCAAAGGACAGATCAACCAGACAGAAAATGAGTAAGGACACAGAGACACTAAACAGCACATTAGAACAGATGGACCTAATAGACATCTACAGAACTCTCCACCCAAAAGCAGCAGGATACACATTCTTCTCAAGTGCACATGGAACAGTTTCCAGAACAGACCACATACTAGGCCACAAAAAGAGCCTCAGTAAATTCAAAACAATTGAAATTCTACTGACCAACTTCTCAGATCACAAAGGTATAAAACAAGAAATAAATTTTACAAAGAAAACAAAAAGGCTCACAAACACATGGAGGCTTAACAACATGCTCCTAAATAATCAATGGATCAATGACCAAATAAAAACAGAGATCAAGCAATATATGGAAACAAATTACAAGAATAATTCAACACTGCAAAATCTGTGGGATGCAACGAAGGCCATGCTAATTGGGAAATATATTGCAATACAGGCCTACCGCAGGAAATAAGAACAATCCCAAATGAACAGCCTAAACTCACAATTAATGATACTAGAAAAGGAAGAACAAACGAGGCCCAGAGTCAGTAGAAGGAGGGACATAATAAAGATTAAAGCAGAAATAAATAAAACTGAGGATAATTAAACAATGGAAAGAATCAATGAAAGCAGGAGCTGGTTCATCAAGAAAATAAACAAAATAGATAAACCACAACTCACACTTATCAAGAAAAAAAGATAGTCTACACACATAAACTGAATCATAAATGAGAATGGAAAAATCACTATGGACACGACAGAAATACAAAGAATTATGAGAGAATACTATGAAAAATTATATGGTAACAAACTGGATAACCAAGAAGAAACGGACAATTTTCTAGAAAAATACAACCTTCCAAGGCTGACCCAGGGAGAAACAGATAATCTGAATACAGTAATTACCAGCAAAGGAATTGAACTGGTGATCAAAAAACTACCTAAGAACAAAATGCCTGGACCAGATGGTTTCCTTGCTGAATTTTATCAAACATTTAGTGAAGACATAATACCCATCCTAATTAAAGTTTACCAAAAAGTAGAAGAGGAGGGAATACTCCCAAACTCATTCTACAAGGCCAACATCACTCTAATACCAAAACCAGGCAAAGACACCACAAAAAAAGAGAATTACAGACCAATATTCATGATGAACATAGATGCAGAAATACTCAACAAAATATTAGCAAATTGAATTCAAAAATACATCAAAAAAGATCATCCATCATGATCAGGTGGAATTCATCCCAGGGATGCAAGAATGGTACAACATTCGAAAAGCCATCAACATCATCCACTACATCAACAAAAAGAAGGACAAAAATCACACAATTATCTCCATATATGCTGAAAAAGCGTTTGACAAACTTCAACATCCATTCATGATAAAAACTCTCAACAAAATGGGTATAGAGGGCAAGTACCTCAATATAATAAAGGCCATATATGACAAACCCACAGCCAACATTATACTTAACAGCAAGAACCTGAAAGATTTCCCTTTAAGACTGGGAACAAGACAAGGATGCTCACTCTCTCCACTTTTATTCAACATAGTTCTGGAGGTCCTAGCCATGGCAATCAGACTAATCAAAGAAATAAAAGGCATCCAGATTGGTAAGGAAGAAGTCAAACTGTCCCTGTTTGCAGATGACATGATATTGTGTCCTCGCCAGCGAGGGCTTCTTAAGACGTGGGAGATCTCGGGGGAGCCGCGACTACCTATGAAATGGGATGAGACAAAATGACACGGAGAGCCTGCAGTTTTTTGTCAAGCTCTACTTTATTAACAGAAAAGGCAAGGAATATATAGCATTTGAAGGGGTGTGGTAGGGAGTAGCTTTTTCTGGTTGGTTGCCCATTATGATAATGAGGTAGCTTCCAAAGTCCAATCACACACCGAGTTGTGCATATGCTCAGTAGTCTTTGACGTAAGCAACGGACCTGGTTGAGGACTTAGCGGGAAGCTGTGGCGGGAAACTGACCAAGAAGAAGTAAACAACAAGATGGAGTCCTTTTGTTCTTGTGTCACATGGTTCCTAACATCTATTGCTAAATGAGTTAACTTTCTTGTTCTTGTGCTCTAGCAGAAAGGAGGGGGGAGGAGGAGAAAGGAAAGGTGAGTACAGGTTTGTGGTTAGTATAGAAAGTGGAGGAGCTCTCACAACATGGTATCATAAATGACAACAGCCCCTGACAGTTCCCCCTTACTTTTATATTTTGAGGGGTGGAAACTGAGGCCGGTCTTAGGCTGCGTGTGGCTGCAGCGGGCAGGCTTTGTGTGCATCGCAGGATTCGGGCTTTCGGGAAAATGTCTGCCTTAGGTTGTCCAACAGAGGTACAATGCTTACCCGTCATGGAGGAACTTAAGCAGCTAAGGCTTAGTCTCTGTCTTAGGTTGCTATTGTACTTGCTAGATCTTACCCGTCTTTGACTATTTTTCCCGCACTGAAAGCCAAATCTGCGTAGTTTTTGGCACATAGGCTCTGTTACACACATTCTCGCCATGGGCTTTCAGGATCTTGACGCTTTGAGGCTGCTTGGTAGGTTCTAGCGTCTCAAAAGACAGGGGTGTCATTTGGGCAGATACCATTGTAGTCATCTAGCCCCCGCTCGGTGAGGTCCAGGCGATGATAGTGGACTTGGATAGGCTTGGTTCGTAGATCATCTATTTGATCCTTTACGAACTGCGTGAGCTTCCGTAGGGCCCAAGGGCCAAATGAAATAAGCAGAAGGAGTCCAAGTAAGGGGCCAAGAATAGAGGGGAGTAAGGTGGTTAGAAAGGGAGAGGTGGAGAACCAGTTCTGATACCAACTTTCATTTTGCTCTCTTTCTTTTTTGCGTTTCTCTAAGCTATCTTTGACTCTTTTCATGCTGTCTTCTACTATGCCTGTTTTATCTGCATAGAAGCAGCATTCCTCCTTGAGAGCTGCACAGAGGCCTCCTTGTTGGAGGAGGAGAAGATCTAAGCCTCGTCTATTTTGGAGAACTACTTCAGCTAGTGACTGGAGTGATTCAGTGAGTGCTGTAATGCCTTTTTGAATTTCAGTTAAATCTGCATCTATGGCTGCAGCAAGTCTATTGTACTGTTGGTCAGAAACAACAAGGGAGGCGATGCCTGTTCCAGCGCCCACAGCACCAAGGCCAATGACAAGGGCTAGGGTGGCGGCAGCGATAGGTTCTCTCTTGATCCGACGGCTGGAGTCTTCACCTAGGAGAGGGAAGAACTGATCTGCTGAGTAGATGTCAATCCTAGGGATTAATTGAACTAGAACACAAAAATCATGGTGAGTAGACAATGCTTGGACAGAAATATGAGCAGTAAGGCCAGTGGCACAGGCAAAATATGTCCCATTAGGAGCAAGTATATAGGAGTCATAGGGAGAGGGAGTGAAGGTTTGATTGCATAACGGCATGATTTCCTGGGGTGGGTTAACAGATTGGCTATGAACACATGTTCCTATCCCTGATAACTGAGTCAGGGTTAATCCTTCTTTGTGAGAGGCTTGAAATCTAAACATGTCTTGGGTGTTGTTGGTAGGCACAAGGTTAGCAAGAACTGCTACACCCTCATAGAATGGTGGAGAGGAGTGGAAGCAAAGCCAACAATTAGAGGCTGTGTCGGGCTGCGTGGAGTTGAGTAAGTTCCACGATTCTTTAAGCATGTTGAGGAGAGTTTGTTCAGAAGAGGGTGGTGCAGGGGGCATGGTTAATTGTAGGGGTGAAGAGTCGGTAGTAAGGGTGGTATTGTTAAGGGTTGGGGGGAGAGGGGCTAAGCGGTTTGAGCTTCCTGCACTAAGCACTCTGTTGGGGCCTGCTGCCACAATAGTGACGCTAGGAGGAGTTTTGATAAGTTTAATTTTGAAGCGGAGTCCAGTGTCGTGGCCGTCCGCATATAAACGGAGCCCCCACTCAAAGCCGCGAGTAGTCCAATCCTGTTTTTTACCTTGATTAGTAAAACTAATAGAGAGGGGAGTGCTCCAGTTTTTAAAGGATTCTTGAGGCGGCATAGAGGGTAGGGCTGTCTTGACAATTATGTAATCCCAACTGGAAGAAGGATGCCAATAGGTGTCTCCAGTGGTCTCACAGCCCCATGAGGCACAATAATAGTCTGACTGGTAACCACATTTATAATTGAGACTTCGATCTCTATGAGGTCCAGGGCAAACATAAAAGCCTCCGAGGGCCGACCATGCTGATCGGGTCTTGTTGGAGAGGTCTCTAGTTAATATTAGTCGCCGCATGGGACCAGCGCAGTATGCTTTGGAGCCACACTTATTGGGATTGGGGGGATTCGGAGAGGAGGGGGCTAACAGGTGGCTAGTTCCCCATCCTGAGTCTAAGGCACCAAGAGCAAGTTTGCACAAATCAGGGGTTAAGGTGGGCCAGGGGGTGGATGAACTCACGCTTGAGATGGAATGGACAACATCTCCCGCTTCATTAATAACTTGCCAGGTGAAGTTGAAAAGCTGATGAGGAGATGGCTGTTTGGGGGTGCTAAGGACGAGAGGCGGCCAGAGCAGAAGCAATTGTAACAGCATTTTTCTGCAAGGTAAAAGAAGGGAAATCTCAGGGGTTGCTTTCCCTGGATGAAATGTTATTAACACATTTTATTAATCTTTCTGGGAGCCATCTGGCTGACTGGTGTTCTTGATCATAGACACATGCGTGTCCTTTTCCCCATATAAGTACTGGATGGGGTCCGTGCCACTGATTGGTTAGGGGGTCCTTCCAAAGGACCTGAGCATAAGTATCCTTAGTGGCCGGATGCCATAGTCTGTCTGCTGCAGACTTGCCCTGTTCGTCTACTGTTAGGAAGTTGAGGACGAACAGTGCATGATTGAGAAGATTTTTAGGATTTTTATAGTAGTTAGAGAGCTCTGTGGATGATCCTTTTTGTTTAGAAATTTGATTTTTAACTTTTTGATGAGCTCTCTCTATAATCCCCTGTCCCTGGGGATTATATGGGATGCCAGTAAGATGTTTTATTTGGAGGCACTGGCAAAACTCTTTGAAGTTTTTAGCAGTATACCCAGGACCATTGTCTGTTTTTATACATTTAGGAATTCCTAGTACAGTGAGGCACTGGAGGACGTGAGAAATGACATGTTTGGCGGCCTCACCACTCTGTAGAGAGGCAAAAATAAAACCACTGAATGTGTCAATGGTAACATGAACATACTTTAGACTACCGAAGGAGGGGATGTGAGTGATATCCATTTGCCATAACTCTCCGGGGATAAGCCCTCTGGGATTGACTCCCAAATGAGGCTCAGGGAGAAACATGACACAATTATGACAGTTTTTTACAATGGCTCTAGCTTGCTCTCTAGTGATTTTAAATTGAAGACGAAGGGTTTGAGCATTTAGGTGGTGTAACTTATGGGCTTCTTGTGCTTGGGTAAGGGGGGTAGAGGTAGATACATGAGCCACTAATCTTGTAAGTTGATCAACAGTATTGTTTCCTTCAGCTAGGGGTCCTGGCAAATTGGAATGGGCTCTTATGTGTCCTATAAAAAAGGGATGTCTCCGTGTTAGTATAAGCCTTTGTATGTCGCAGAATAAAGGAGATGCATTAGTAGAAGGTTTGATATAGGGAGTAGTCTCTAAAAGGGGTACAGATTGGGCAACGTAAGAGCTGTCAGTATATAGATTAAAGGTCTGATCTGAGAGATCTATAAACACCTGCAGAACAGCGTATAGCTCCACAAGCTGCGCGGACTTAAAAGGTGTCTGGAGAGTTTTTTGGTCTCTAGAGGAATGGATGGCTGCAAGACCTGTGGAGGAGCCATCAGTAAAGACCAGCAAGGCATTTGGAATAGGCCGGGAAGAAGTAACCTTGGGGAATACAAGTGGAGTTGTTTGTAAAAATTGAAGTAGCTTATCGGAGGGAAGATGGCATGAGAATGTTCCTAGAAAGCCAATGCAGGCCAGTGCCCAAGAGTCCTCATTCTGCATAAGCCATTCTATTTGTTTCTCTGCATAGGGAGTGACAATGGATGATGGGTCTCTCCCAAAGAGTTTTCGGGTCGCTGCTCTTCCTTCTATGATTAAGGCTGCCATAAGGGAAGGGTACGTAGTGAGGATTTTTGAGGGAGAGGCAGGGAGATGTATCCAATATAGAGGTCCCTGCTGCCAAAGGATTCCAGTAGGGGTAAAAGTGGAAGGAAACAATATTAGGAGCAGAGGTTTTGTGGGATCATAGTAAGAAACTCCTTGTTGCTGGATAGCTGTGGAAACTTTATCGATAGCAGCCTGAGCCTCAGGGGTGAGGCTTCTGCTTGACGTGGGGTCAGAATCCCCCTTTAAAATATCAAATAGAGGTTTAAGGTCTCCTGTAGTAATATGGAGGTAAGGACGTAGCCAATTTATGTCTCCTAAAAGCTTCTGGAAATCATTTAAAGTTTGTAAGTGTCCTGTCCTAATGGTGAGTTTCTGTGTTTTTACCTTATAGGGAAATAGTTCAAAGCCTAAAAAGGTATGGGGGGGTTGTAACTGAATTTTATCGGGAGCTACTTGAAGTCCTTGATCCCTTAAGGCTTTTATAATTAATTGTGATAAATAGAGGACTTCAGAATGGTTAGGTCCGGCCAAGAGGATGTCGTCCATGTAATGGATGAGATAGATATGAGGGTATTGTGAGCGGAATGGATCAATGACTTGAGCAACAAACTTTTGACAGAGTGTAGGACTATTAGCCATTCCTTGGGGGAGGACCTTCCATTGAAAGCGGGGCATAGGGCCTACACAGTTGACAACAGGGACACTAAAGGCGAATCTCTTTTTGTCTTGAGGGTGTAGGGGTATGGAGAAAAAGCAATCCTTTAAATCAATGACGATTTTGTGGAAATCAACAGGGATGGCGATGGGGGACGGGATGCCTGGTTGCAAGGCTCCCATAATTTGCAAAGTTTGATTTACTTTCCTGAGATCTTGTAAAAGTCTCCATTTGCCTGATTTCTTTTTAATAACAAAGATGGGGGTATTCCATGGGGAGGTAGAGGGTTCAATGTGTCCTGCTTCTAGTTGTTCCTGCACCAACTGATAAGCAGCTTGGGCTTTTTGAGAAGAGAGGGGCCATTGATCAACCCAGACTGGCTCATCACTTTTCCAAGTGATAGCATCAGCCCAAGGTGCAGGAGTGTCAATAGCCCTTATGAAAAATTTTGGGGGGCGTGGGGGTATCCCAAACCTGTTTTGTCCGTTTTCGTAGTGATTGTTATGGGGCTAGGGTCACCTTGTAAGTTTTTTCCTAGTCCTGACCCAGGGGACCACCCCTGTTTTTTCAGTTGCCTGGAGGCAAATTCATTACCACTGCAAAGGACAACATCTAATTGTTCTAAAATGTCTCTTCCCCACAGGTTAACGGGGAGTCCAGGGACTACAAAAGGGCGAACTAGGCCACTGTTTCCTTCAGAATTTTCCCATTTTAAAAATTTTGAACTTTGTAAAGTATTGCTGGACTGGCCAATGCCTTGTAAATGGGTTAATGAGGGCTGTAAGGGCCATAATTGAGGCCAATGGGTTTGGGATAAGACTGTAGCGTCAGCTCCAGTATCTAATATGCCTTGAAAGGTTTTTCCATCAAGTTTAAGCTGGAGGGTGGGCCTATTAGTAGTAATTTTTTGCATCCAATAGACATCTGAGGAACCAGGGGTGGAGGCTCCCCGGTAATTGCAGTGAGAAGGATAGGTGGAAGAAGATAAAGGCAGGGGAATAGCTTGTGCAATGCGAGTACCTGCAGACAGAAGAGTAGCTGCTTTTGGGGAGGATACAATAAGTTTGATTTCTCCTGTATAGTCATTGTCAATTAGAGTAGGATGAACTACAAGACCTTTGAGGGTAGATGAAGCTCGTCCAATGATAAGGAAAAACGTGCCTTGGGGAGGGGGCCCATGGATTCCTGTGGGGATGATTGTTGGCCCATCTTCAGGGGTTAATATTGTGTGGGAGGAGGGACCGAGGTCCAGGCCTGCGCTCCCTGGGGTGGCGCGCTGTAAGGATTGTGCCCTAATGCCCTCGGGGCAGGTTGGAGTTGGGGAGGGGCTGAGGGCTGGCCCCATGGCCCGTTTCCCGAAGGCTGTTGGTGAGGTGTCAAAGCTTGGGAAATTTGTGGACCTTGATCGATGGGCTGTCCATCAATATCTGTTTTAGATTTGCATTGATTAGCCCAATGTTTGCCACGACGGCACTTGGGGCAAACGGTAGCTGGTAAAACAGGGCTGGGAGTTACTTTCTGAGTGGCTTGGGTTTGTCCTTGTGTGGCCATAGGGCAATTTCTAGCCCAATGTCCAGGTTGTTTACATTTAAAACAGACATTGGGTTTGTTAGAGGATAAGGCTGCTCCAATTGCAATGCCGATGGCATGTGAAGCTGAGTCAATCCCTGAACAGAGTTTGATAAAGTCTGTAAGGGATTTTCCTCGGCGGTTCCCACGGAGCGCTGCTTGGCAAGCAGGATTAGCGTTTTCATATGCTAATTGGAGAACGAATGGGCTTTCACTTTCTTGGGGGCCGAAAATGCGCTCAGCGGCTTCAGTTAGGCGGCCCACAAAATCTGTATAGGATTCTTGTGTTCCCTGTCTGATTTTGGAAAGGGAGGAAGTGGAACTTTTAGTAGGGAGATTTTTCCAGGCTGCTAAAGCTGCTGCTTGTACCTGGGTTAAGATGGCTTGGCTAAATTGCTTCTGGTTTTCAGGATTAGCATAAGGCTCAGTACCTAAAAGTTTATTGATGTTCCAACGCTCAGCTCTTTTTTGAGCAGAGGGCATATTGCTAATGAATGAGCGGCAACGGTCATCATAATCAGTTTTCCAATGGAGATAATCCCCTCTAGAAAGAACAGCCTTTACTAAGTGGAACCAGGTGGACGGAGTGGGGTGAAGGGATTCACAGATGGAATCTAAAAGCGATAGAGTGAAAGGAGCGGAAGGACCATATTGGGAGACTGCATGCTGCAATTCTTTAAGGTGTTTAAAACGCAGCGAACGAGGACGCCGTAAAACGAAAGGAGGGGGATGGCTTTCATTATCAGAGGAGGAATTATTTTTTGCGTCTTCCTCTGCTTCATTTTCGGAGGAAGAGGAGCGCAGGCGGAGAGAATGATTACTTTCACTATCAAATGGCGCGGCGGCAGCCGCGGTAGATGAGCCGTCGGCAGCGGCAGGGTTATCTGAGGAACGGGTGCAAACGGGAAAGACAAAGGGAGTTTTATGCTTAGGGGCTGAGAGTTTTTTATGAGGTTTAGGAGGGTAAGAAGGAACCGGATTGAAGTGTTGGGGAAGGTTAAGAGAGCTGACAGGCTGGGTAAGCGAGAGTTGAAGGCCTTGGAGTTCTTTAACGAGAGCGTTGCGCTCGGTCTGTAATTGAATCATTTTTTTAAGGTCTTTTATGTCAGAAGTAAGTGCAGCCTGCGAATGAGAGATTAGGGAGCGAAGCTGTGGGTCTATGACAGGGGCGCAAAGAGGTGGAGGTTTGTGAAAATGGGGGGGAAAGGAGTGGCCGCAGCCGCCGTATGGAGGAGGGCGATTACTTTGAGGACTAGGAAGAGGATGAGGGGGGGGGGTCCTCTGAGGGAAAGGGCTCAGGATCAGAGGGGAGAACAGGGTAGATAGAGGCAGGCGGAGGCCGTTCAGAAAGTACGGGCGAAGGGGGAGAAGAGAGCAGAGGCGGTGAGGGAGGAGAGGGTGGAGATGGGAGATCTTCAGGAGGAATTTCCACAACAGTGTGTCTAGAGGGTGCCCGAGACGGAGTGGGGGAGGTAGTAAGAAATTTAGTGGCGGAGACAACAGCTTGGGCTGCAGAGGGGTGAAAGTTTTTGGCATGAGAGAAAATGTCATTGATTAAGTTCCAGTAGGAAAAGGTCTGAATGGGGACTTTCTCAGGCCCAACAGCTTCATAATGTGCCTGAAGGCAAAGTCTAACACGGTCCCAACGTTTGGGGTCTACGATTCCTTCTTGGGGGAACCAAGGGCAGACTTTCTGGATATACTGAAAAAACTTCAAGAGATCCTGTTTTTTAACATATGCCCCTCTCTCTCGGAGGCACTGTTGAATATCTTTTAAGAACTGCGCCTCCTTAGACAGTTCCTGTCCCATTTTGAGTTAAGAGAACGTCCAAATGGACTTACCCGTTAGCCGTCCGCTTCGTCGTCACCGATCGGGCGGCTCTCGAGCTGATAGCCCGATGAATCCTGCGCAGCTGCGACTACTTTCTCTTCTAGGTAGGCGGGCTACGATCCTCGAGCCCCACGTTGGGCGCCAGTTGTCCTCGCCAGCGAGGGCTTCTTAAGACGTGGGAGACCTCGGGGGAGCCGCGACTACCTATGAAATGGGATGAGACAAAATGACACGGAGAGCCTGCAGTTTTTTGTCAAGCTCTACTTTATTAACAGAAAAGGCAAGGAATATATAGCATTTGAAGGGGCGTGGTAGGGAGTAGCTTTTTTGGTTGGTTGCCCATTATGATAATGAGGTAGCTTCCAAAGTCCAATCACACACCGAGTTGTGCACATGCTCAGTAGTCTTTGACGTAAGCAACGGACCTGGTTGAGGACTTAGCGGGAAGCTGTGGCGGGAAACTGACCAAGAAGAAGTAAACAACAAGATGGAGTCCTTTTGTTCTTGTGTCACATGGTTCCTAACATCTACTGCTAAATGAGTTAACTTTCTTGTTCTTGTGCTCTAGCAGAAAGGAGGGGGGAGGAGGAGAAAGGAAAGGTGAGTACAGGTTTGTGGTTAGTATAGAAGGTGGAGGAGCTCTCACAACATGGTATCATAAATGACAACAGCCCCTGACAACTGTATACATAATTTTTAAAAATTACAAAAAAATGATTTGTCAAGTTTTAAATATATATATTTTTTCATGTGTTTGCATGTGTACCAATATGTTAAAAATATCATACATGTTGAGAATATGAAGATGAAATTAATGTGCTCTATGTTCTTTTATTATTTGCTGAGAGGACCAGGTGTTTACTACTTTAAGGATGCATGTTGTAATTTGGAAGGTAACTGTTGCAAAAAAAAAGAATAATAAGCTATATATATTTCTGAACTGGTGATGACAAACATAACAAAAGATGGAGAATATGACTAAAAGAAGAAGAAAACAAAAACATAAATATAGATTTGGGAGGACAGGTAGAAATACCCATGATAAGATGTTAGATTTGAACTCATATATATTAGTATGAAAGTAAATTTAAGTAGATTAGTTGTTCTCTACTATTGTCTATCTAAAAGAGATAAATTTAAGTACAAATAAAGAATGAAAATTAAGAAATGGAAAAAAGATCCAACATGTAAAACTATCCAAAAGAAATTTTGTGTAATTACCCTAACATCAGACAAAGAAGAATTAAAAAAAAAAGAATTTCTAGATATAGAAATACCCTTCACAATGATAAAAACTTGAAATTTTCCCAGAAGACATAATCAATCTAAATTTGTATAAGTGTTACTAAAAAGTAGTGCTGTCCAAGAGAATTTTCTAGGATAATAGCAATGTTCTGTATCTGCCCTTGTCAATATAGGCACTATGGTCCAATATGTACTATTGATCATTTGAAATGTGGTTATTATGGATGAGGAACTATATTTTAATTTTACTTAATTTACATTTAAACAGATACATGTGATTAGTGGTTACTATATTCGACAGAGAAGTTATATGCCTCCTAAATACATAAAGCAGAAATATAGAGAAGTCAAAAAAGGAGAAAAATAAAAAATTATAGTAGAAGATTTTAACATACTTCTGTTAGTACAGATAAAGTAAGCAGAAAAATAAAACACACAGGATAAGATTTGAAATAGTAAGTAATAAATTTGACATACTTGAAATGTAGAGACTACTTCATCCCAAAACTGGAGGTCATACATTATTTTCAATTGCAATTTTTATGAAAATTGACTTTATACTGGACCATAGCAAATCTCAACAAATAAAAAGAAATAAAAGCATGCAAAATATGTATGAGAAATCTGCAGACCTAGATAGATGTAAGATAGCAATTAATAATCAGATAATTAGAAAATATCCTGTTTATGCAAATAAACTCCTAAATAACACACAGCCCCAAGATAATATAAAACATGGATTTCAGAAAACATTGTAAATAGATACAGAGTCCTATGAAAGTAAAACATTAAAATAAGTATGTTGTAGCTAAATGCAGAAAAACAAAATTAATTAAGCCATTTTGCATACCAGTATTTTATCCCTCCAAACATGGCATAGAAGTGCCTCCATCTCCTGTCTCAGACTTACTGAATACTGACTGACCTGTAAGAGTTCCTGTTGCTATTAGGATACTAGAGATAGAAGTAGGAGAGTGAAGCTGAACTGCTAAAAGTTAGAGGCAAAGGATAGTCCAACTACTTGCATGATAGGATTTAAATGTCCTATGGACAACTGACCCTAAAGGTTTAAACTGTCTTCCAGGTATCCCATAAAGGCATTTCGGGTGACAGCACCATGGCAAAAATCTATGGAAAGGACTTTTTGTGACCATGGCTGAGTAGAGGAGAATGAGGCTGAGACTGAACCAGTATCACATGCTAAGGACTGGATGGTTAGAAGTCCCTGGATGGTAGAACCATGCTTGCAGCACAGATTCAAGGGGATCCCTATACAGATTCCTGGCACTCTTTTTCTGTAGACCTTTTTCTTTCCTGGAACTCTTTTCCACAACAGCCTGTCCCCTCAAACTTCCTTCATAACTCAGCAAGATTGTTATGGGATCCTGGCCCCTGTTCTGTGGTTGGAATGTGTCTGCAGACGGCAAGCCAACCTTTTTGCCCTTGTCTTACAGACTGCAGTCTAGCATTGCTTGTTATCAAATGTCTGAAAACAACTGTCCCATGTTTTTTCAATTATTTAATCATTTAAGGTGAGGAAACTCAGTCCCCATTACTACATCATGTCCAAAAGCAAAAGGCAATATAATCTTTATACTTTATAATAATAATAAATAATTTTATATTAGTAAATGTCTTACTAGTAAAGTCATAGAAAGAGTGTTTGAATAACTGGTTTTATTTTGGACAATGAATTTTTTTTGTTATCTTATTATGTGTCATAAATACATAATAATATGCATATAAAGCAAAATGGAATGGATGAAATATTAATTTTGAAAGTTTTTTAAAAAGTAGTTCATATGTTAAAAATATTTGATTTACCATTATGCATTGCTTTGATATGTTTGAAGAAAGTATTTCTTTTAGCAAGCAAAAATAATTACATTAAAAATTATGGGCATTCAATATATAAAGTTCTGAACTACCACCCGTTTCATCCAAAATAGATGGAAATGAAAGAAAAAATGCAATTGCTTTTCAGAAAGAAGTATTTTAAGGTTTTCATGGTTCCAAAGGATAATTTTGATAAGCCTTAAGTATAATTCTGGGGTTGTTAGTATGCTTCATTTTATACTCTTTTTTTTCTGTATTTTTAAAGAGACACAAAATTAAAGGTTTGAAAAAGAAATAAAAAAATGTTTATAGGAAATGTTAAACATGGCAAATATCTAATTATTATCTGGATATTCAAACTATTGGTGTTGAAGTAGGAAAAAAAATTAATAGCAATACTGAACCCAATAAACTTAGCCACAGATTCATTTGTGTTTCTTAATGTTTGTATAAATTCCTGTTGATTAAAATTTTAAGACTATAAGTAAGAAATTTACATATCCTCTGAGAAGGGTGACACTGGTTTATTAGTTTTAAGAGTTCTATGATTTTTAAAAAGAAAGTAACTTTATTTTATCTAAGCAAATATAAAAATGTAATATATGGCTGGTAAAAAATGTCACAGTGACTTCCGGGAAGATGGCGGGGTGAGCAGGGCGGCAGAAATTTCCTCCCAACACTATATTTATATACAAAACCACAGAAAATACATCTATTCCTAAAAGAGAGACGAGAATACACAGGAAAGCGCACAGCATGCAGCTACACCCGAGAGGACTCGGCACACTAAGAGGTGGGTAAGATATGGAGCCAGGACCTGTAGGGACCCGAGCCCTCCCCCACACCAGCGCACCGGCGGGAGGAGAGGATTCAGAGCCGGGAGGGAGTAGAAGTACACCCCGTGAAGTAGCCAGCCCCGGTGATGTGCGCGGGGAGCGCTGACCCACATTGCGCAGTGCAGCAGAGACTGGAGATACAGAGGGGAAGGATCTGAGCAGGGAACGTGCCAGGGTGCTTGCAGCCGGCTCCCGGGAAGGAAAAAAAAAAAAAACACTGCGCGCTTTCTTCAGCGGTCTTAAAGAGACAGGAGCCCAGCGGAGGAGCCAGATCGCCCCAGCACACTCAGCCCAACAGGCTGGGAGTCCTGGGGAGTTTCAGACGCCTTAGCTGGTGACTGAGGAAGCGTAGCCATACTTAACACTTCTCACTGAGATCAACAGCCTCCTATTCGTTCCCACCCCTGCCAGAGCGATAAAGGGCCCTGCGGAGCGGCACAGTTACAGCAGTGGAATACTGGGGCAATAGCGCCACCTAGAGCATTCCCACAGAATCTACGTCCGGTGGGCATTTTTTTTTGTTTTTTTGTTTTTGCTTTGTTTTTTGTCTTGTTTTTGTTTTTTCTTTTCTTTCTTTTTTTTCCCCTTTTTTTTTCTTCTCTTTTTAAAGTCTTAAAGAGCCCAGCTGACATACGTGGCAACTAACAGTGACCAATTATATAGCCATGAAAAGACAGAGGAATATGGTTCAGACCAAAATCAACCAGACAACCCCAGAGAGGGAGTCTAAAGGGATGGAAATGCACAGCCTCCCTAAAAAAGAATTCAGAATAAAAGTCATAACCATGCTGATGGACCTACAGAGAAATGTGCAAGAGCTCAGGGAGGAGGTGAGGGAACTGGGGAAAGACAATGCAGAAATCAGACAAGCAATTGACGGGCTTAACAGCAGAATGGATGAGATGCAAGAGACTTAATGGAATAGAAAACAGAGAACAGGAGTACAGAGCACCTGAGCCAGAGAGATATAAAAGGATTTCTAGGAATGAAAGAATATTAAGAGAACTGTGTGACCAATCCAAACGGGACAATATTCGCATTATAGGAGTACCAGAGGAAGAAGAGAGAGAAAAAGGGATAGAAAGTGTCTTTGAAGAAATAATTGCTGAAAACTTTCCCACGCTGGGGAAGGAAATAGTCTCGTAGTCCACCGAAGCTCATAGATCTCCCAACACAAGGGACCCAAGGAAGACAACACCAAGACACATAATAATTAAGATGGCAAATATCAAAGATAAAGACAGGGTATTAAAGGCAGCTAGAGAGAGAAAAAAGATCACCTACAAAGGAAAACCCATCAGACTATCATCAGACTTCTCAACAGAAACCTTACAGGCCAGAAGAGAATGGCATGATATACTTAACGTTATGAAACAGAAGGGCCTCGAACCAAGAATATTGTATCCAGCACGATTATCATTTAAATATGATGGAGGGATTAAACAATTTCCAGACAAATAAAAGTTGAGAGAGTTTGCCTCTCATAAACCACCACTACAGGATATCTTAAATGGACTGCTCTAGATGGAAGAACACCTAAGGCTAAAAAGATGTCACCAGAGAACATAAAATCATAGCAAAGAAAGCAGACGATCCAAATACTAACTAAAGGCAAAGAATAAAACACCTATTATAAAAAGAATGGAGGAGGAGGAATAAGAAGGGAGAGAAAGAAAGAAACATAAGACTGTGTTTACAATAACTTAACAAGAAAGTTAAGTTAGATTGTTAGATAGTAAAGAAGCAACCCTTGCACCCTTGGTAACCACGAATCTAAAGCCAGCAATGGTAATAAGTACATACCTATCAGTAATCACCCTAAATGTAAATGGACTGAATGCACCAATCAAAAGACACAAAGTAACAGAATGAATAAAAAAGAAACATCCATCTATATGCTGCCTACAAGAAACTCACCTCAATCTAAAGATATACACAGACTAAAATGAAGGGATGGAAAAAGATATTTCATGCAAACAACAAAGAGAAAAAAGCAGGTGTTGCAGTACTTGTATCAGATAAAATAGACTTCAAAACGAAGAAAGTAGCAAAAGATAAAGAAGGACATTACATAATGATAAAGGGGTCAGTCCAACAAGAAGATATAACCATTATAAATATATATGCACCCAACACAGGAGCGCCAGCACATGTGAGACAAACACTAACAGAATTAAAGGAGGAAATAGACAGCAATGCATACATCTTAGGAGACTTCAACACACCACTCACTCCAGAGGACAGATCAACCAGACAGAAAATAAGTAAAGACACAGAGGCACTGAACAACACACTAGAACAGATGGACCTAACAGACATCTACAGAACTCTACACCCAAAAGCAACAGGATAAACATTCTTCTCAACTGCACATGGAACATTTTCCAGAATAGACCACATACTAGGCCACAAAAAGAACCTGAGTAATTTCAAAAATATTGTAATCTTACCAACCAACTTCTCAGATCACCAAGGTATAAAACTAGAAATAAATTTTAGAAAGAAATCAAAAAGGGTCACAAATACATGGAGACTTAACAACACTCTCCTAATTAATCAATGGGTTAACGACCAAATCAAAACAGAAATCAAAGAATATATGGAGACTAATGACAACAACAACACAAAGCCACAACTTCTGTGGGACGCAGCAAAGGCAGTTCTAAGAGGAAAGTATATTGCAATCCAGGCCTATTTAAAGAAGGAAGAACATTCCCAAATGAATAGTCTAAAGACACAATTACTGAAATTGGAAAAAGAAGAACAAATGAGGCCCAAAGTCACCAGAAGGAGGGACATAATAAAGATTAGAGAAGAAATAAATAAAATTGAGAAGAATAAAACAATAGAAAAAATCAATGAAACCAAGAGCTGGTTCTTTGAAAAAATAAACAAAATAGATAAACCCCTAGCCAGACTCATTAAGAGAAAAAGAGAATCTACACACATAAACACAATCAGAAATGAGAAAGGAAAAATCACGACGGACCCAACAGAAATACAAAGAATCATAAGAGAATATTATGAGAATCTATATGCTAACAAGCTGGAAAACCTAGAAGAAATGGACAACTTCTTAGAAAAATACAACCTTCCAAGACTGACCAAGCAAGAAACAGAAAAACTAAACAGACCAATCACCAGTGACGAAATCGAATTGGTAATCAAAAAACGTCCCAAGAACAAAACCCCTGGGCCTGATGGATTCACCTCTGAATTCTACCAGACTTATAGAGAAGAAATAACACCGATTCTCCTTAAAGTTTTCCCAAAAATAGAAGAGGAGGGAATACTTCCAAACTCATTCTATGAAGCCAGCATCACTCTAATACCAAAACCGGGCAAAGACCTCACCAAAAAAGAAAATTACAGACCAATATCCCTGATGAACGTAGATGCAAAAATACTCAACAAAATATTAGCAAACCGAATTCAAAAATACATCAAGAGGATCATACACCATGATCAAGTGGGATTCATCCCAGGGATGCAAGGATGGTACAACATTCGAAAATCCATCAACATCATCCACCACATCAACAAAAAGAAGAACAAAAACCACATGATCATCTCCATAGATGCTGAAAAAGCATTTGACAAAATTCAGCATCCATTCCTGATTAAAACTCTCAACAAAATGGGTATAGAGGGCAAGTACCTCAACATCATAAAGGCTATATATGACAAACCCACAGCTAACATCATACTTAACGGCGAGACGCTGAAAGCTTTTCATCTACGATCGGGAACAAGACAGGGATGCCCAGTCTCTCTGCTGTTATTCAACATAGTACTGGAGGTCCTAGCCACAGCAATCAGACAAAACAAAGACATACAAGGCATCCAGATTGGTAAAGAACAAGTCAAATTGTCACTATTTGCAGATGACATGATACTGTACATAAAAAACCCTAAAGGTTCCATTCCAAAACTACTAGAACTAATATCTGAATTCAGCCAAGTTGCAGGATACAAAATTAACACACAGAAATCTGTTGCTTTCCTATACACTAATGATGAACTAACAGAAAGAGAAATCAGAAAAACAATTCCATTCAAAACTGCATCAAAAAGAATAAAATACCTAGGAATAAACCTAACGAAGGAAGTGAAAGACCTGTACTCTGAAAACAACAAGACACTCCTAAGAGAAATTAAAGAGGACACTAACAAATGGAAATGCATCCCATGCTCTTGGCTAGGAAGAATAAATATTGTCAAAATGGCTATACTACCTAAAGCAATCTACAGATTCAATGCAATCCCTATCAAACTACCAACAGCTTTCTTCAATGAACTGGAACAAATAATTCTAAAATTCATATGGAACCACAAAAGACCCCGAATAGCCAAAGCAATCCTGAGAAGGAGAATAAAACAGGGGGAATTACACTCCCTGACTTCAAGCTCTACTACAAAGCCACAGTAATCAAGACAATTTGGTATTGGCACAAAAACAGACCCACAGACCAGTGGAACAGAATAGAAAATCCAAACATTAACCCAAACATATACAGTCAATTAATATTTGATAAAAGTGCCTTGGATATACAATGGGGAGATGACAGCCTCTTCAGCAGCTGGTGTTGGAAAAACTGGACAGCTGCATGTAAGAGAATGAAACTGGACTACTGTCTAGTCCCATACAGAAAGGTAAACTCAAGGTGGATCAAAGACTTGAATGTAAGTCATGAAACCATAAAACTCTTAGAAAAAAACATAGGCAAAAATCCTTGGACATAAACATGAGCAACTTCTTCATGAATATATCTCCCCGGGCAAGGGAAACAAAAGCAAAAATGAACAAGTGGGACTATATCAAGGTGCAAAGCTTCTGTACAGCAAAGGACACCATCAGTAGAACAAAAAGACATCCTACAGTATGGGAGAATATATTCATAAAAAACGTATCTGATAAAGGGTTGACATCCAAAATATATAAAGAACTCATGCACCTTAACAAACAGAAAGCAAATAATCCAATTAAGAAATGGGCAGAGGACATGAATAGACACTTCTCCAAAGAAGAAATTCAGATGGCCAACAGGCACATGAAAAGATGCTCCACATCGCTAATCATCAGAGAAATGCAGATTAAAACCACAATGAGATATCACCTCACACCAGTGAGGATGGCCAACATCCAAAACACAAACAACAACAAATGTTGGCGAGGATGTGGAGAAAAGGGAACCCTCCTACACTGCTGGTGGGACAGCAAATTAGTTCAACCATTGTGGAAAGCAGTATGGAGGTTCCTCAAAAAACTCAAAATAGAAATACCATTTGACCCAGGAATTCCACTCCTAGGAATTTACCCTAAGAATGCAGCAGCCCAATTTGAAAAGGACAGATGCACCCCTATGTTTATTGCAGCACTATTTACAATAGCCAAGAAATGGAAGCAACCTAAGTGTCCATCAGTAGATGAATGGATAAAGAAGTGGTGGTACATATACACAATGGAATATTATTCAGCCATAAGAAGAAAACAAATCCTACCATTTGCAACAACATGGATGGAGCTAGAGGGTATTATGCTCAGTGAAATAAGCCAAGCCGAAAAAGACAAGTATCAAATGATTTCACTCATATGTGGAGTATAAGAACAAAGAAAAAAACTGAAGGAACAAAACAGTAGCAGACTCACAGAACCCAAGAACGGACTAATAGTTACCAAAGGGAAAGGGACTGGGGAAAATGGGCGGGAAGGGAGGGATAAGAGGGAAAAAGGGGCATTACGATTAGCAGATGTAATGTTGGGGGGGCACGGGGAGGGCAGTACAACTCAGAGAAGACAAGTAGTGATTCTATAGCATCTCACTACGCTGATGGACAGTGACTGTAATGGGGTTGGTGGGGGGGACCTGATGAAGGGGTAGTTTAATAATCGTAATATTGCACATGTAATTGTGAATTAATGATAATAAAATAAATTATATTAAAAAAAATAGTCTCTTTTGATTATTTGTATTTCTGTGGGGTGAGTCGTGATTTTTCCTTTCTCATTTCTGATTGTGTTTATGTGTGTAGATTCTCTTTTTCTCTTAATGAGTCTGGCTAGGGGTTTATCTATTTTGTTTATTTGTTCAAAGAACCAGCTCTTGGTTTCATTGATTTTTTCTATTGTTTCATTCTTCTCAATTTTATTTATTTCTTCTCTCATCTTTATTATGTCCCTCTTTCTGGTGACTTTGTGCCTCGTTTGTTCTTCTTTTTCCAATTTCAGTAATTGTGTCTTTAGACTATTCATTTGGGAATGTTCTTCCTTCTTTAAATAGGCCTGGATTGCAATATACTTTCCTCTTAGAACTGCCTTTGCTGCATCCCACAGAAGTTGTGCCTTTGTGTTGTTGTTATTAGTCTCCATATATTCTTTGATTTCTGTTTTGATTTGGTCGTTAACCCATTGAGTAATTAGGAGAGTGTTGTTAAATCTCCATGTATTTGTGAGCCTTTTTGATTTCTTTCTAAAATTTATTTCTAGTTTTATACCTTGGTGATCTGAGAAGTTGGTTGGTAGGATTTCAATATTTTTGAAATTTCTGAGGTTCTTTTTGAGGCCTTGTATGTGGTCTATTCTAGAAAATGTTCCATGTGCACTTGAGAAGAATGTGTATCCTGCCTGTTGCTTTTGGGTGTAGAGTTCTGTAGATGTCTGTTAGGTCCATCTGTTCTAGTGTGTTGTTCAGTGCCTCTGTGTCTTTACTTATTTTCTGTCTGGTTGATCTGTCCTCTGGAGTGAGTGGTGTGTTGAAGTCACCTAAGATGAATGCATTGCTGTCTATTTACTCCTTTAATTCTGTTAGTATTTGTCTCACATATGCTGGCGCTCCTGTGTTGGGTGTATATATATTTATAATGGTTATATCTTCTTGTTGGACTGACCCCTTTATCATTATGTAATGTCCTTCTTTATCTCTTGCTGCTTTCTTCGTTTTGAAGTCTATTTTGTCTGATACAAGTACTGCAACACCTGCTTTTTTCTCTTTGTTGTTTGCATGAAATATCTTTTTCCATCCCTTCACTTTTAGTCTGTGTATATCTTTGGATTTGAGGTGAGTTTCTTGTAGGCAGGATATAGATGGGTCTTGCTTTTTTATCCATTCTGTTACTCTGTGTCTTTTGATTGGTGCATTCAGTCCATTTACATTTAGGGTGATTATTGATAGATATGTACTTATTGCCATTGCTGGCTTTAGATTCGTGGTTACCAAGGGTTCAAGGGTTGCTTCTTTACTGTCTAACAATCTAACTTAACTTTCTTATTACGTTATTGTAAACACAGTCTGATGTTTCTTTCTTTCTCTCCCTTCTTATTCCTCCTCCTCCATTCTTTCTATAATAGGTGTTTTATTCTTTGCCTTTAGTTAGTATTTGGATGGTCTGCCTTCTTTGCTATGGTTTTATTTTCTCTGGTGACATCTTTTTAGCCTTAGGTGTGCTCCTATCTAGAGCAGTCCATTTAAGATATCCTGTACTGGTGGTTTATGAGAGGCAAACTCTCTCAACTTTCGTTTGTCTGGAAATTGTTTATTCCCTCCATTATATTTAAATGATAATCGTGCTGGATACAATATTCTTGGTTCGAGGCCCTTCTGTTTCATAACATTAAATATATCATGCCATTCTCTTCTGTCCTGTAAGGTTTCTGTTGAGAAGTCTGATGATAGTCTGATGGGTTTTCCTTTGTAGGTGATCTTTTTTCTCTCTCTGACTGCCTTTAATACCCTGTCTTTATCTTTGATCTTTGCCATCTTAATTATTATGTGTCTTGGTGTTTTCTTCCTTGGGTCCCTTGTGTTGGGAGATCTGTGGGCTTTGGTGGACTGCGAGACTATTTCCTTCCCCAGTGTGGGAAAGTTTTCAGCAATCATTTGTTCAAAGATACTTTGTATCCCTTTTTCTCTCTCTTCTTCCTCTGGTACTCCTATAATGCGAATATTGTTCTGTTTGTATTGGTCACACAGTTCTATTAATATTCTTTCATTCCTAGAAGTCCTTTTATCTCTCTCTGCCTCAGCTGCTCTGTATTCCTGTTCTCTGATTTCTATTCCGTTAACAGTCTCTTGCATCTCATCCATTTTGCTGTTAAGCCCGTCGATCGCTTGTCTGATTTCTGCATTGTCTTTCCTCACTTCCCTCACTTCCTCCCTCAGCTCTTGCACATTTCTTTGTAGGTCCATCAGCATGGTTATGACTTTTATTCTGAATTCTTTTTCAGGGAGGCTGTGCATTTCCATCCCTTCAGACTCCCTCTCTGGGGTTGTCTGGTTGATTTTGGTCTGAACCATATTCCTCTTTCTTTTCATGGCTATAGATTTGGTCACTGATAGTTGCCACGTATGTCAGCTGGGCTCTTTAAGACTTTAAAAAGAGAAGAAAAAAAAAGAGAAAATAAAGAAGAGAAAAAGAAAGAAAGAAAGAAAAAAAAGAAAAAAAGAAAAAACAAACAAAAACAAAACAAAACAAAACAAAACAAAAAAAATGCCCACTGGACGTAGATTCTGTGGGAATGCTGTAGGTGGTGCTATTGCCCCACTATTCCGCAGCCGTGGCTGTGCCGCTCCACAGGGTCCTTTATCGCTCTGGCAGTGGTGGGAACGAATAGGAGGCTGTTGATATCAGTGAGAAGTGTAAGTATGGCTACGCTTCCTCAGTCGACAGCTAAGGCGCCTGAAACTCCCCATGACTCCCAGCCTGCTCGGCTGAGTGTGCTGGGGTGATCTGGCTCCTCTACTGGGCTCCTGTCTCTTTAAGACCGCTGAAGAAAGTGCACGCTTTTTTTGTTTCCTTCCCAGGAGCCTGCTTCAAGCACCCTGGCGTGTTCCCTGCTCACATCCTGCCCCTCTGTCTCTCCAATCTCTGCTGCACTGTGCAATGTGGGTCAGCGCTCCCCGCGCAGATCACCGGCGCTGGCTACTTCGTGGGGTGTACTTCCACTTCCTCTGACTCTGAATCCTCTCTTCCCGCCGGTGCCCTGGGTTTGGGTAGTGCTCGGGTCCTGCCAGGTCGCGGCTCCATATCTTACCCGCCTCTTGGGGTTCCGAGTCCTCTCGGGTGTAGGTGCACGCTGTGCGCTTTCCTGTGTATTCTGGTCTCTCTTTTAGGAATAGATGTATTTGCTGTGTTTTCGTAGATAAATATAGTGTTGGGAGGAGATTTCTGCCGCCCTGCTAACACCGCCGTCTTCCCGGAAGTCTCTGTTAAGTGCAATCTTATCTTTAAGGTGGAATCCTTCTTGCCTTTTATTATGTTCTTTACAGCTGGGTCTGCATGCTAAATTAGTTGCCCAGTTTGCAAAACCACCCCATCAGATCTGAAAGAGGAAAGACAGCACAAAGGCCTGGGCCTTTTAGCATGCTAAAGTCAATCTTACACATGATTACAAGTCATTAGCATAATAAAAACGTGCTACTCTTCTTTATCTGGGGAATATTAACTGGTCTCACTGAAGAATGACCCTAGAGCTTAATGTTTAACACAGAATTTTCCTAAGGGGTTTCCTTGCATGTAGTTACATTGCTCTGACTGCAAATATTCTGCCTTGCTTTTCCCAGAGGCCCTCACCCTATTCTGTCTAAGCCCATGGTCCCTGTCTCAATGCTATTTAATCTCCAGAATTTTGTGGGGTTTAGATTTTTTAAAAATTCTTTTCTGAAAGTGTTGAAAAGTCTTCTAAACTTAAAGTTATTATATCACATATTTCTGCTTCATACAGAATCAGTTTTTATGATGTCCCTGGCCTTGAATGTAGGTCTCAAGTCTATGACCATTTATATTACCACCAAGAAAAAATTAAATACTGAACTATAAATCTAATAAAATCTGTGTAAGATCTACTTGAGGAAAATTATAAAACTCTGATATAAAAATGAAAGAAAATCTAAATAAATGGAAAGAAATTCCATGCTCATTGATAACATTCAAATGGCAGTTCTTCCCAGCTTCATCTCCACCACACTCAATTACAGTTGCAATCCTGGCAAATTATAGTGTGGACATGAACAAACTGATTCTAGAGCTATGCAGACATTACAAAAATGCAGTGGTTGCCAGAGGCTCAGTGTACAGGGGGGTGAATTTGAGACAAATAAGTGGAAAATGGCATTTTTTAGGGTTTAAAATCTGTTTTTTACCATTGTGTAATGGTTGGTATATGATATTATACATTTGTTCAAAACCCTAGTATAGTGCAACACAAAGAGTGAACTCTAATATAAACAATGCACTTAAAATGTATCTGAATCAGTTCATCAATTTTAGTAGGTGTGCCACACTAATGCAAGGTAATTATAGGGGAAAATGTGGGTGTGGGAGTGTCAGAATATGAGAACTCTATGCTTTCTGAGCAATTTTTCTGTAAATCTTAAAATATTCTAAAAATCTATTGGAAACATATCTTTAGTAAAATGAATGCAGAAGCAATGAATGGGAGAAATATTTATAATACAGATAACTGACATAAAAGTTTAATCCAGATTATATAATCCTTCCAAATCAGTATTTAGGAGACAAATTACACAATTTAAAAATGGGCAAAAGAATTGGATAGACATTTCACACAGAAAAATACACAAATGCTAATAATTTCATGAATACCCATTATCATTGGTCATCAGGCAAATTAAAACTAAAATCATAATGAGATACTATTATGCATCTCTTAGAATAGTTAAAATAAAAGACTGACAATACTAAATATTGACAAAGACACAATAATCTGTATATTGCTGCTAGAAGTATAAAGTGATAAAATAACATCAAAGCAGTTTGAAAATTTCTAATAATAGTTCAGAATTCAGCTATCCTAGGAACCATCAATTTTACTTTTTGATGCTGCCCAATAGATGTGAAAACTTACATTGATAAAAAGACATACACAAATATTTATAGCTGCTTTATTCATAATAATGAGTACTGGAAACAACCAAAATGTCTATCAGCAGAAACATCGATTAAAATGTTGATTTTATTCATACACTGGAATGCTATCCAGTAATAAAAAGGAACATTTTATAGATACAACAACATGGATAAACCTCAGAAACATTGTTCCAAACAAGAGAAATGAGATAGAAAATGTATACACTTTTTTATTTCATTTAAATCAGGCTTTAGAATAGACAAAAATCATCTACAGGGAAAAAATAAAAATGACTGACTCATGGACTTTGGCAGTAGAGAATAGGAAAGAATGATCCAGGGAGTGACAAGAGGAATATTTGTTGTGTGATTGAAATATTCTGTCTTGATAACAGTGGGATATATTTTTGTGTCTATGTTTAAATGTATAAGCAATATCTGTTACTATTTTACTAATTAACTTATCCCTCAGTGAAGAATAATTTTCTTCAAGAAAATAAGTTTGCAAGAGCAGTGAAGTACAATTCTGAGAAATAATCAAGGCTGCAGAGTTATACAGGTAGAATCATCACATAGTTATAGTTGTGCAGAAATGACACAAACGGCATACAACTCCTAGCCTTGACCTAGATTTACAGATCTAGATAGAACACAGGTTCAGCAATTTGCCATTTACTAATTGTGGGGTCTTGGGGAATTAACGTAATCTCTGTAATGGTGGGTTTCCTTGTTTATAAGTAAGTGCCAAGATTTCAATTATTTAATTATTTATTAAGGTAATATAATTAATGTGCTTAGTATAGGATTTGGTTCATTGTAAATACTCAGGACAAATTATTGTTGTTACTAATACTGAGCAGACAGGGTAACCTAATTAATAAATGTGGTTTTAAATTAAGTACTTCTCATACTAATTTGCACTGCAGTTGCCATATAGAGTATGCATACAACAAAAATCCATAAATGATTTTCTCATGTATTAGTATTAGGTGACAGCATCATTAAATCAGATGAGAGAAAATAATTATTTTCCCATACCACTATTCAAAAAAATCCATCACACACAGTGATAAAGAACACATTACATAAGTCTCCATCATTCAGAAAAAAGGGAGAAAACCAATTTTTTAAAAATAAAAATGTATTTAGACTTTGAAAATGATGTACTTACAAGTTTAAATTATTAGTGATGACATTTTAATGAATGGGTAAGATTGCTGGCAATTACCACATTAGTCTGTTGACTAAATGGTTATTTGAGATTTTCCTTAAGATGTTTTAAACAGCCTCTGACCCTATGCCTCTTTTTTTCCTATTATTTCTTCCTTAGAAGTCACCTCTAAAATTAGTTGAACAGCAAACTTCAGATCCTTCTAAACCTAACTCAAATTATAAAAATTGACAAAAAAACTATAATCTGCTAAGTGTCAGGTGCTGAAATGCTGACAGAATAAAAGAGATTTAACTCTCCACACTCTTCCAAATTTCATATTTAGGAGAAAGCAGTGCTGATGTTTTTTCTTCTGATATTTTATACCTGAAGAAAGTTTAAGAGGTCAGCCATGAGGTCCATGCAAAGCATACATATAGTGATAGCAATTCCATTTCCTAGATTTGGCAGATTTTTTAAAGTATTTGTTGAGAAATCTCAATCCAAATATAACTCACAAACGCTGTCCTATTCTATTAAAAACCTTGTTGGATTTGTGCCCTATCAATGCTCTTCCCTCTACCTGAAATGTTTCATTCCATTCATCCATTCTCTTCTTCAACTTAATTCAAATTCTCCTTTAAAGTCTCTCCGTCTTCATCAAAGAATTTCTATTTCTTTCCTCTGTCTTCTTGTCTTTCACTTACTTTGTATTTCTCATGTATCACTTTTCAAGTGCTGCCTTACACTATGGTTAATTCTTACCAATTTTTGAGAGGTGTGTTCTCATTAAATCTCTGGTGATTAAATTGTACACTTGAGCACATAAAACTGCTGCCATTGCTATTTTGAAATGCAGTGCCACTATGCTTCATGACTTGAAACCTCATTTTAATTCATCCTTAATTTGTTTTTTTATGTTTCCTACTTAAATACCTCTTAAAGTAAACTGTATTTTATAAAATACCATATAAGCCTATTCAAAAAAAGTATGTTTATGTGTAAGTTCTAATAACCACAGGAAGAAATAATATGAAATATTATGTTTAATTTTCTTTTATCCTTTACCTAGAGGCCTTAACTGTGTTCTCCAAATGTTAAAGAATTTTACAAAATTTATACCTAGAGCTAGAGGTTATTTTCAAGAAGCCCTAGAGAATTAAGACCAAATAAGTTATATGGACTTCAGTGATTGCCAACAAGGAAAGTCAATTTCCAATACTAATATTTAGGAATTTAATTTGATTGTAGAGACCAGCTCCACAAACCAGCTGAAAATGAGAGGAGTGCATGAGAAGATTAAAGGAAACACAGAGAAAGATATAAGAAAGACACGGCAACCAAAGGTAGGATCAGGAGGTCCACTGACCGCTGGTGGCAGGCATTTTATTTTCTGAGCACAGCTTGTATAGACAGGCTCACAATGATACCACTTCTGAGCCAATCTCATATCTGATGTTGTCACTTCCACTTCTGGTGATATTACTTCCAGTGATATCACTTCCTAGTGCCTGGACCTGGTGATGTCACTTTCAGGGTGACATCACTTCTGGAGTGATATCGCTTCTGGACCTCCACATTTGATCACTCTTTCTAGCATAATTAGGAGTAATATTGCTTGGAGGCATGTAGCTTAATTTATAAAAATGAAGAAAAACTTACATCCATAAAAATTTACTTACCTATATTCTACAGGAATGCCATGCTTTATATTTTTCCCTGTGGTTACAGTTAATCATGAAAACATGAGTAACATATCCATGCCGCTTAATACACGGGAGTAAAAAACGAGTAAAAGTGTTTGGAGACTTGCTGAGTGGTCCAACATTGCATAAGTTCTTTAACTGGTTCATGTGCTGAAATGATAGACACATGACATAAGAAGAAAATGCAGTTAATGGGAGAAAAGCTACTCACTGACAGGTGACATGTACATTTTTCATTCACTCTGAGCTTTGACTTCCTCAGCTATAAACTGGTAACACCCAGGCCTTTCTCTTACCATTGTTTTGGTAAGTATCTCGTTGTAGATGTGGGTGTTGTTTTGGCTGCTGCTTACTGCCTTCAGAAATCATTGGTAAATTTCTAACTTTTCCTCTTGCTTTATTCTAACTTCCTGAGGCCAACGTGATGGGACTGTAACCTATACCAAACTTCATTGCTCATAATTGTCAATGTAAGGAATCAAGTCATTATTGCGTGAGCTCACCTGCTATTTGACCCTAAATAAATAATTCTGAACTCAATCTGTCATGCAGGGAAGAGGAATTTGAGTATTAATTTAATAAGAATATTCTGCCAGAGTTCAAAGCCCTTCTCTGCTACTTTGTATCTAATGTTGTGAGACCTTTCTCTAGCTCAGTTTCACAATGTATAATAATAGTACCTACTTCATTGGATTGGTGTGAAGCTTCAAGAGTAAATACTAAATATTTAAAGCACTTAGAACAGGATCAGAAAAATAGTAAACACATTACTTTTCTTAGTAGATACATTCTCTGAAGCCAAGTGCCTCATTAAAAAAAAAACAGCTTTCCTGATATATAATTAACATCAATAACTGCACCTATTTAATATGTACATTTTGATGAGTTTGGATAATAAAAGCATACATGATACCACCATCACAATCAAGGTGATAGACATAGCCAACACCTCTCAGAGTGCCCTTGCCCCTTTAACTTTCATGGTAAGTCAGTTTAAAAAATAGGCAAAAGACTTGAATAGATAGTATTCCAAAAAAGACAAATAGCCAACAGTCACATGAAAAGATGTTCAACATCATTAATTCCAGGGAAATCCAAATCAAAACTACAGTGAGATGATCAGAATGTAAATTGGTCAAGGGGATGGTAGGACAGCATGGAAAATACAGCCAATGATTCTGTAACATCTTTCTGTTGACAGATACTAAGTTACTAATTGCACTAGTTGGGGTGAGGGTTTAATAATGTTGGTAACGGTTGAACCACTGTGCTGTATACTTGAAACCAATATAATATTACATATCAACTATATTTCAACTGAAAAAACAATGAGATACCTCAAAAATCTGTTAGTATGACTTTTACTAAATATATGTGTGTATATATATATATGTATATATATATATATATATAAATGTTGGTAAGGTTGTGGAGAAATTGGAATCCTTGTACACTCTTGGTGGGAAGGTAAAATAGTTCAGCATCTGTAGAAAGCACTATGGAGATTCCTCAAAAAATTAAAAATAGAAGTACTGTATGATCCAGCAATCCTATTTCTGGGTATATATCCAAAGGAATTAAAATCAGCATCTGGAAGAGATATCTGTAACCCCATGTTTATTGTAACACTGTTCACAGTAGACAAAGTATGGAAACAACCCAAATGACTGAAAGATGAATAAAGAAAACGTGGTATATACATACAATGGAATATTATTCATTCAAATATCTCGTCTTACATCCTTCCTTTCTAGCCTGGGAGTGACCATTTGAATGAAATAATGTGAGGAAAAACAGTAGTTCATAATAGATATTAAGTTCATTTATGATATCTTCTTCTTAGTGCATACATACAATTTTCTTAGCTTGTAAACCTTTCATAATTTAAGAAAAACTCAGATGTTTGGAGCATAAATTAATGAGAATGTTGTATCTCACTTGATCTGAATGTGCTTTGTAGATAGGAATATGTTTTCTTAATTTTATTTTTTTATACAAGTGCTAAACATTGTGAATTAGTATTGGAATGTTACAAAGTTCAAATGATTTTTGCCCAGTTACTTTTCACATCAAACTCATTCCAATGAGGATGCATTTAATAAAATGAATGTAAAGCACTGATGAGGTAACTCCGTCGACTCTCGTTTACTCTGTTGGCTTAATGTTGTTTTCTGGATGTTTATGTTTGCAGACCTACATTTATTGCCTTCTAATCTTACAGCTGTTTTCTACAGAATCCTCTAAACACTCAGTATGCCTATCCACCAAAATCCATTCCTCATTTCATAAGCAAAGACATCAGAGGCATATATACATCATAGTAAAAGTCTTTTGAATTAAAACATGTGCATCAGCATAGTACATCATTAAAAGTAATTCATTTTTTTATACTCATCATAAATATGTAATTGTACCAGTACTTTACATTATGTGTAGCAAACTATCCTCTTTAGGGAATTAGCAGCCATTTATTTAACTCATGATTTTGAGGTTCAACTTGATACCTGTTCTGATCTGGACTTGCTTAGCTGATCATTGCAGTTAGTTGGTGGCAGGACTGGGGTATGATTGTCTAGGATGTCCAAACTTACACTACTGTGGGAACTCTGGTTAGTTGGTCTCTCTGGCCTCCAGCGGTTTCGGTTGTTTCTGTTCCATGTGGTATTATCCTCCAGTAGGCTAGGTCAGGCTGCTGCTTCTGATGATAGAAAGATTCCCACCATATGAAGGAATCTTAAAGTGCCTTTTAAGTCTCTGCTCACATTGTGCTTACTACTGTCCCCTTAGCCTAAAAATGTCATAAGACTAGTCCAACTCTGAGAGGTTACTGAAAGGCTCTGCTTCTTGATGGGAAGGGGTAAAGTACTGTTTCAAATTTTCAATCAGCCTCACTTATACATCACACCCATACATGCACACATATAAATCCATATATCAAATACACATATCAACTTATCCAATATATATATTTGGGTGCATATGTGATTAAAATATAAACAAATGCCTTTTCAGGGCAACACAAAAATCAGTTCATATCTTTGTAGATATATCAGAAATCAAAAAAGTATATGCATAAGCAAGTAAATGAAGGCATGTTATGCCACTGCATTTCTTTTATCAGCAAGTCACATCACCCTATTTTTCTTTGGAGAAATTGAAAAGCCCCATTGTATGCTAGTGGTTTATATTTAGTTGCATAAAAGTTGTCACCAATATAATGTGTTGCCAGACTGCTCTATGTATACAGAGTCCTATCCTAGGCACTAAAGAGTAAAAACAAAATAGTTTTCGATTGTGTAACTTAAACTCTACTTGAAGTGAACCTACAGATATGTATTTACCATTAGCCTAATTAGAAAATCCTAAATAAGTTAGTGTAATTGTTGGCACAGGACTTTGACTGGAAGGACTCAGGTAATATGACACCTGGGGAAATTGTATGATGAGTTTCTCATGTCAAGAAGAGTACACAGTTGTGCAGAAGGACTGTGCAGGAGAGGTGCGAGGTAGATTCCTTGAAGATATAGGATGTTAAGATGGAGAAAAAAAATGGTACCTATAACATTGATATAGGGAGCTTAATGTCATACGCAAAGGAGAGAATTATTGAATCTTTTTAGGAAAAAAACATAATCAAATGTGATAGTCACTCCTACATGTAACTTCTCTAATTAGCAAGACTTTAAACAGCTCAAGAGTATAAAATTGCATTTTAACCTATTTTATCAGGTTTAATATAACCTACTTTTAGTAATTTTAAACTTGTGTAAAACATATCACTAGATACTTAAGTGTAAATGAGTCTGTTTTCCTCTTCAAATAATATGTACTGTAATTTAAGAAACAATATATACATGATAGTGTTCTCTACAAAATATGAAAGGTAATAAAATTATCATGGAAGTAATTAAAGTTGGACATTGGTCCTTAATCTTAGTTTTCTTGAGGTTGTCCATGACCTCTTTGGAGGTATAGAATTAGATTAAAGTTTCAAGATATATTTAGAAGTTAACTCCTCATAACACACAATGTCAAATATAACTTTTCCTGTTGTCTTGGAGTTTCTTTGATTTTGGGAGTGGCTCTAGTGGACAAGAAAACTAGGATTTAGATCATAAGTGGACCATAGTAAGACACTTTAAACTAGTTATTTATACAACTCCAGCCTATCTGAGGGGAGAAGAGAGTAATGGTAAAAAGAACTACAATAGCCAAAGCAATCCTGAGAAGGAAGAATAAAGCAGGGGGCATTACGCTCCCTGAATTCAAACTTTACTACAAAGCTATAGTAATCAAGACAGTTTGGTACTGGCACAAGAACAGACCCATAGACCAGTGGAAGAGAATAGAGAGCCCAGATATAAACCCAAGCATATATGGTCAATTAATATATGATAAAGAAGCCCTGGATATACCATGGGGAAATGACAGCCTCTTCAACAGCTGGTGTTGGCAAAACTGAACAGCTACATGTAAGAGAATGAAACTGGATTACTCTATCTAACCCCATACACAAAAGTAAATTCAAAATGGATCAAAGACCTGAATGTAAGTCATGAAACCATAAAACTCTTAGAAAAAAACATAGGCAAAAATCTCCTGGACATAAACATGAGCAACTTCTTCATGAACATGTCTTCCCAGGCAAGGGAAACAAAAGCAAAAATGAACAAATGGGACTATATCAAATTAAAAAGCTTCTGTACAGCAAGGGATACCATCAGTAGAACAAAAAGACTTCCTACAGTATGGGAGAATATATTCATAAATGACATATCCAATAAGGGGTTGACATCCAAATTATATAAAGAGCTCACACACCTCAACAAACAAAAAGCAAATAAGCCATTTAAAAAATGGGCAGAGGAGCTAAACAGACATTTCTCCAAAGAAGAAATTCTGATGGCCAACAGGTACATGAAAAGATGCTCCACATCACTAGTCATCAGAGAAATGCATTTTAAAACCACAATGATATATCACCTCACACCAGTAAGGATGGCCACCATCCAAAAGACAAACTACAACAAATGTTGTCGAGGATGTGGAGGAAGGGGAACCCTCCTACACTGCTGGTGAGAATGTAAATTGGTTCAACCATTGTAGAAAGCAATATGGAGGTTCCTCAAAAAACTCAAAATAGAAATACCATTTGACCCAAGAATTCCACTCCTAGGAATTTACCCTAAGAATGCAGCAGCCAGTTTGAAAAAGACATATGCACCCCTATGTTTATCGCAGCAGTATTTACAATAGCCAAGAAATGGAAGCAACCTAAGTGTCCATCAGTAGATGAATGGGTAAAGAAGATGTGGTACATAAACACAATGGAATATTATTCAGCCATAAGAAGAAAGCAAATTCTACCATTTGCAACAACATTGATGGAGCTAGAGAATATTATGCTCAGTGAAATAAGCCAGGTGGAGAAAGACAAGTACCAAATGATTTCACTCATATGTGGAGTATAAGAACAAAGAAAAAACTGAAGGAACAAAACAGCAGCAGACTCACAGAACCCAAGAATGGACTAACAGTTACCAAAGAGAAAGGGACTGGAGAGGATAGGTGGGAAGGGCGGGATAAGGGGGAAAAAGGGCTATTACAATTAGCACCCATAAAGTAGCAGGGGTGGGTGTGGGGTAGGGGGATACGGGGAAGGCAGTATAACACAGAGAAGACAAGTAGTGATTCTATAATATCCTTCTATGCTGATTGACAGTGATTGCAATGGGGTTTTGTGGTGGTACTTGATAATAGGGAGAGTCTTGTAACCATAATGTTGCTCATGCAATTGTATATTAATAGCAAAATAAAAAAATACTATTATTTCTCCCACTGAAAAATAAAAACAGTTCTCTCATGAAAAAAAAAAACCTTCAAAACAATTTTTTAATTTTACAGATAAAGAAACAAGGACTCTAAATAAAAAAGAACTACAAATTGAGAGTTTATTTGGAGAGAAAACTAGATGAGAAATAGGTACAACTGCTGTGCACTTTAAGCCACGGAATCTAGCTCATTTAATAAATCAGTTATACCCTACTTCATTTAATTTTGGGTATATAAACTTTAGTCTTCTCAGTATTCAGAAACTTCGGATTGGGGTGGAATATAATGAAATGGTATATACACCTAGATACATTAAAATAAATGAGAACCAGGAAAATGTAGTGAAATTGGAGTTAAAATAAAGAACATTTCAGTATGGAAGGATTGATTAGTTCTTTATTTTTTGATGAAATAAATTAGAAGGCAGCTGTTAGAATTATTATTTTAAATGCAATGTGTCTTTTTTTTCCTTCTCTCAAGGTGAATTGCCTATGATATGATCATAACCTATTTAATGTTAAGTCTTTTAAAGTTGATCAATCAAGTCATATTCACTAGTCAGTTATTATCAGTAAAACCATCCTCCTATAACATATATTGCTAAAACTTTCATATGAACAAGTTTTTTTCTGAAAGAGTCTAACAAGAATTCCTATTCTAAATAGAATGTTTGGAAGTCAACAGTTAGAAGTTAACAGTTCTAACTATTGGAATCTTTCGAAGTCAACAGTTTTAACAGTGTTTTAAGTTTTTCAAATCTGTGGGAAGAAAGTTTTTGATCTCCTTTGGTAAGCAATCTAAGGCAGAACCTGAAGTGTATTGTGAAAAGTTATAGAACATGTGAAGCCTTACCTAAAAGTTTTTGGTCACCGATATGTGAATAATCACTTATTTCCTTTCTTATCTTTCTAAACAAAGGTTAATAGCTAGCCCAGAGTTCATTATTATCATAACTCTTACATCCCCAGCTTATTTACTTAAAATTTTTCTCTAGGTTTTTCTGTTAACTGAAGGTTGAAACCTGTGGCTTAGAGATACAGCCACAATCTTAAGTCAAAATGAAATCTATTCAGGACACACAATTTTATTTCACAAATCATCTGTGTATATGTGTAGGAAGATAGTTATTTTTAACCATAATTGAAGTGCTTCCAGGCTAGTATAACAATGCTGGGGTGGGGAGGGTGGGTATCATAAAGACTAAGGAAGTTTGTAAAGGAGCTACTATAATGAAGACTCATGGAATATTAATTGTGTAAAAGATAAAACATGAGCAGATGATAGTGACAATCTATGGATTGGAGATAGAAACTTTAAGAATTGTTAACAGTAGTATTAGATTAGGTGAGCTAGAAGCTTAGGGGCTGTATGACTGAGTTCTCTGAGCCCTTAGGTTCACATGGATGTCTTGGTTAAATAAATGTTTTGTCCACAATGGAAGTGACCATACAGTGGGTCTGGTTATGAAATTAGGCCTTGCACCATGAGACCCAGTATCCCAAATGACCCTTACTCTTGTCATTACCCTGCATAATTCATGCAGGGTATCTTCTTGCAGGTCACATTTTCCCTCACAAAAAGTGGACAGCACCAAAAGCAAACTGCTAGCTCATAATTCAGCCTAGTTACACATTAGTAATTACCAGGTATGACATGATATTTAACAAAGATGGCTATAATACCATCTCTTACTCTATAAACCCTTCTGTATTATGATCTTCCTACTCGCCTATCAAAACATGGAGCAGAAATCCAACCCTTGAATCTGGGTTGGCTCTAGTGACCCACTTGCAATCAGTAGAATGAGGCTGAAGTGACACAGACTGACTTCTGAGGATAGGTCAGAAGAAGTTGTACATCTCTTGCCTTGGTCTCTGAAAACACTTGCTCCCTGTATGTACACTCTCCAGGTTCCCTCTCAAAATTCAGCTAACATGCAGCGAGAAGCTTGGGACACATGAAGAGATCCTGAGTATATATTCCAACCTACTCTTCAGCTAAGCCTAGCTCTTAGTCATCCTAGCCTGTGCACCAGATGTGTGCACATAGAAGCCTTTAGATACTCTAGCTCACAACCATCTAAGTTATCCATGGCTGTTTGATTCTTCCCAACTGAGTTCCCAGACATTATGGAGACAGAGCAAGCCATCTTCCCTGTGCCTGGTCAATTCCTGATTCACAGAACCAATTAGCATAATAAAACATTTTGTTTTATATCAGTAATTTGGTGTAGTTTGTTGGACAACAAGGGATAATTTGAATGGCACTTGGTTTCTTAGAATATGGTATTGCTATATCAAAACCTAAAACATTTGGCTTTGGATTTGGGACTGGGTCACAGGTATAAGCCTAGCAGGTCTTGAATATGTTATTAGTAAGGGAGTAAAGGAAAGTGAAAAAAATACATATTATTCAGCTAGAAGACCAATCACCCTTATTTTATAAGTGGCTGGAATTTTGGCACTACTGTCACCTGTGATAACATGGAAAATATCTAATGAACTAGTTACATTTGCTAAGGATATTTTCATGCTGAAGTTTTTTTTTTTTTTTTTTTTTTCCTATGTAGTGTTGTTTTTCATACATGGATCATATCTTTAAAAATCACTCTGTTGAGCTCGTGTAGATGAGAAAAAAGGAGCAACTGCCAAGGACCCTACCCTTCCCTTGCCCCCAAATAATCCATCGCCTGCTTTTTAGGGCAGAGGTCAGCTCTAAGCTTTGCGGCAATCAGGCCATGGTGACACATGAGGGATTGCAAGACTCTTGGTGTCTGATGCTGAGAAGCAGGGTCTGTTTTTGCCTTGTATTTATGTTAGTAAAACAAATGTTTCCTGATTTGTCACCCCTGTACTTTATCCCGAAGCTTGCCATCAGATCTGAAGTGAGATCCACTGCCCCCTGGTGGAAGCTAAATCAGAGGGTGGAGGACAAATTCAGTGTGAGGAAGCTTTCCATTCAGAAGCCATGGAGTTTCTCAGAGGGTCTGAAAGGAGGACCATGCTTTCACTCGGAGAAAAAACTTTGCCTCATGGGACTTTAGCGAAAGGATGATAGCCGTTATAAAGGTATTACCAAAAAATATAGGGAAGATCCACATAGAGATGTTTTCTTTTCTCAGGCGGGACAAACCGGATCACGTCTCCCTTGAACATTCACTGGTGAGCTGTGCCAAGTTGTTTATCTAATGGGAAATGTGAGCCTCAAGGATGGTGTAGGAGGCCCTAAGATGCTTACCTGGTGATCTGACCTGATGCACGTATTAAACCTTTTACAGTATTTCTCTCAAGCACAAATGGCTTATGTTAGCCCTTTAACAAAATCTGTGATACAGATGCTTCAACTCTAAATCAATTGTGAAGTATTTTAAACACATAGAACACTACAATAAATGAAAATTCAAAATTGGTGTCACTAATGAGTACCCAAGGGATACCTATCTGTATTCATTGAAGTAAAATGCAAATGCTCAGGAATCAAGCTCTTCACAATTGCTAAAATAATAACCATTGATTTGACCCCCATTGCTGACTGATTTTTGCTTGTCTGAACAAGTTTGTCCTGTTGCAGCTATACCAGTTGTCCCCAAGCGTTACTACAATGTAAGGAAAAACATGGAAGCCCTGAAACCATAAAAGAACAGGAATCTTGAATGAGATGCGTGCTTGGTTACCATCCTGTAGAAACAGCCATTAAAAAAAAAGTCCATTACTTTGATTAATTAAAGATAAATAAATGCTTCTGGTGAAACCAAAGAATGTTTCTCCTTAGAAATGTTGGTCAATGAAAGAAACATAATCAGAAGTCAAGGATGATTATTGGTATATTTCCAAATAAAAGAATTTCTTAAGCTTTTATTTTGCCAGTATGTTAATAGCCTCTAAATCTTTATTTTTACTGTTAGAGCTGACCTGTCTTGGAGTGTTATGAATTTTCATAGCTGCCAGTGCACACAGACCTGTACAGTGTGGAGAGCAGCAGGGGTTCCCCGGGCTCTCCAGCCACTAGCCACAGAAACTGCTCTGGCTAACTTGGGCTTAAGAAATTTGTTAATAGGAGGTGGGTTAACTTGCAGAATGGAAAGAAAACCCAAACACTAGACTTATGAATGATGATAGTCTATCAAAGAGGAGGCAGTGGTTGACTGCTAAAGGCATTGTGGTAGGAAGAATCATGATTTTCAGGCTTTTCTGATTTTTCTGGATTTTTTTCTGATTCTCAGGCTTTTCTGGCTCCACAGTTTGGATGATTCCTCTCCAACTCCCTTTCTTTCTTTTCTTCCCCCCCTTTATTTTTATTTCTATTTTTATTTTTTAATTAAGGTATCATTGATATACACTCTTATCAAGGTTTCACATGAGCACCATTGTGGTTACTACATTCACCCATATTATCGAGTCCCCCCACATCCCATTGCAGTCACTGTCCATCAGTGTAGTAAGATGCCACAGAGTCACTACTTATCTTCTCTGTGCTACAGTGTCTTCCCTGTGACCCCCCAACACCATGTGTACCAATCATAATGCCCTTCAATCCCCTTCACCCTCCCTCCCCACCCACCCTCCCCCACCCCTCCCCTTTGGTAACCGCTAGTCCCTTCTTGGAGTCTGTGAGTCTGCTCCTGTTTTGTACCTTTAGTTTTGCTTCGTTGTTATACTCCACAAATGAGGGAAATCATTTGGTGCTTGTCCTTCTCTGCCTGGCTTATTTCACTGAGCATAATATCCTCTGACTCCATCCATGTTGTTGCAAATTGTAGGATTTGTTTCTTTCTTATGGCTGAATAGTATTCCATTGTGTATATGTACCACCTCTTATCCATTCATCTACTGATGGACACTTAGGTTGCTTCCATTTCTTGGCTATTGTAAATAGTGCTGCGATAAACATGGGGGTGCATATGTCTTTTTTAATTTGAGAAGTTGTTTTCTTCAGCTAAATTCCTAGGAGTGGAATTCCTGGGTCAAGTGGTATTTCTATTTTTAGTTTTTTGAGGAACCTCCATATTGCTTTCCACTTCCTTTCTTTCTTGTGTCACTGAATTGTAATCACTGGGGCCACAAGTCCCATTGTCCTGCCTGGGGTATGACCATTCTGCCGAGATGGATGTTGGGGTGGTAATGACATCTCTCCAAGGGAAATTCAAGGTACTGTTAACGCCAAAAAGGGAGAATGGGTATAGGGCTGGCAAAAACAACAAATGACTGCCATGATATTCAGTATATATGTTTAAGGAAAAAAGGGTGTTGAGTGACCTCTGGGATAGCAGGGAGCTGTTTACAGCACAGGACATGTGGAAAAGCAGTGTTCTCTGGAATACTGTAGCATCCTTCACCTGGGGAAGAGTTTTAGGGACTTTTTGTGGGGAGGAGTAGGGGGCAGAATTATCTTCTTATTTTACATATAGATCTAGCCTTAAGGTGCTTTATCATGTGTGTATAGTTTTGTGAAAATGTCTAATTCTCTTCTAAAAGCCACACAGTGAAGTACAGACTGGGCTCTGTGTACAAGAAGCCCACATTCTCTGCTCCTCTTCACTTCAGACTCCCAGGAATCTTACGTTCAGTGACAAACCTTTACAATCAGAGGAGACTTAATTTGTAGGGATTTGTGGTGATGAAGAGAACACACCCAAGCTCAGGGTACTGGCAGGATTCATTCCTGAACTTGGCATTTTCAAGCTTTGTGGCCTTGAATAAGTGACCTCACCTCTCTGTGTCTCAGATTTCTCTTCTCAGGACAATAATCCATTCTAATCTTAGAGGGATTGGATGGGCTGTGCAGCAAAAGGCTCATGCTGAAGTTTTAAAGTGCCACGAAATTTCTTTTAGCCATGTATGATAAAATACAAATGCAGAGAAATCAGCTTAAAAGGTATATTACTCAGTTTTCAAGCAAACGTTAGAAAAAGTTTATAAAGGAGACAAGATCTGCTAAAGTTTGGGTAAAAAGTAGCCAAACTGTTTTTCATTTCCAGCCTCTTCAGAATACAAAAGAATTTCAAAGTAGTAGAGAGACTCAGGAAAAATAATTAGATACTCAGTGTTGCAGGAAAAAGTGGCCTCAGAGTAAAGATAAAGTCAAGGGTGTGACTGAAAATCTCTGTTAAACCCCCCGACAAAGTTAAAGTATTTCTCCTTGGAATCGTTGTAAGACAAGCAAAGGTTTACTAAGATTCTGTAGGGTGTGCCTCCAAAATGCCTTTTGTTACAAAGTAGACTTCTAGTAAATCTTAAGGATGTTGCCCCACAGCTGTGTCACAGGAAGCCGAAGTTAAGAGAACTCATCACAAAAGGTTTGTGGATGTGGCTTTCTTTTACTGGAGTTGATTATAAACTCATATAAAAGCAACCCAGAATTTTAAAAAGAATTTTATAGCTTGGACTAAAAGTTAACAAAAGCAATGCAAAATGAAGAGGCCTGTGAGCCCAGCTAAACTGCGGACTTTCTGCTAAAGAGAAATGGCTACTGATACCTTTCATTTATCCCCTTTCTATGGCAATGTCTATTGTAAAGATTCCATGTTTGATCTGCCATTATATCTTGAGTTTTTAGGAGGAGGATAACTGATCTCTTTAGTTTCCAAGCACATAAGAAAGAATAAGCCCAAAGAGACTCATCTGTATCTGGCCCTGATTTACTTAATGAAATCCTGGGCTTCAGTCTGATACTATACAGGGTGATATTTTGGTGGTCTTCTGAAGTAGATGAATGCATTTTGGATGTGAAGGGATATGAATTATGGTCAGAGGACATTACTGGAACAGATTGTATTTTCCAAAGGTGACTCTTAACACTATTAGCTAACCTACATGCTCCTCTGCCATATGAGCTTACCACTCCCGTAGCAAGAGGAGTTCAGTTATCCTCTACTTGAACCTGAGCTTTAGAAACTTATAATTAATGGAAAAGAGTCAGAGTGGCCCTCCCTGTCTTTTGAGGAGAAATCAGAAGCCTTTCAGCTTCTTCCTTGTTTTTTTAGAGTGCTCTCTCTCTCTCCAAACTCTTGTTAAAAATTCAGCTGCCAGGCTCTACGAAATTCAAGCCACATGGAGACACCACATGTAGGTGCTCCATACTTCAGCCTCTACTGAGGTCTTTCAGTCATCTCAACCGAGGCACAGATATGTTAGCAAAGAAGCCTCCAGGTGGCTTCAAGCCCCATTCATTTATGTCATGTTAGCTGTTTAATTCTTTGAACAGAGGCTTCAGATATTTTGGAGCAGAGATAAGCCACCTCTATTACATCCCATCTGAATTTCTCATTCACAGAATCATAAACTTAACAAAATGATTGTTGTATTCGTTCGTAAAGTTTGGAACTATTTTGTAAAACAGAAACTGATAACTAAAACAACAGAAAGTTGATGCCAGGGTTCTTGTTCGTGGAGTCAAAGAATAAACTTCACAAACACTCAAGGTAGGTAAGCAAGGGAAAGGCTTTTATTTAGAGATAAGGTGAGAGGACAGAGTTCCTGGTGCACACCAGGAGGGGACAAGAGAGTCTGTGGTTGGGCATTATCTACGGGTTTACATCTTTACGTTTAACTGAGGTGTTTAGTTATTATTGTCCCGGCCTAAATGCTGCCTTTTGGTTTCAACCAGTCCTCTGAAAATTGTCTCTATTCCTAATTTTGTATTTCTATCCTAAAGAATTTGTGTGACTCTGACTTTGCTTCATGTTTAACACAGTTTCAGTAGGAGTTTCTGTGCACATTGTTACATTGTTCTGACTGTAATTACCCTGTTTTGCGTTTTCCAGAGGCCCTCACCCTACTCTGTCTAAACCCACAGTCCCTGTCTCAAAGTGACAATTGATTTTTAAATTTTTCTCAACTCCTAATTAATATTAGGATTTTAACAACTCCTAATTGATATTATGCTTATGCATATGAGGCTTTTTCAAGGAGATTAATGTCTTGATGCTAAGCACAAACTAAAGCTAAAGTATGACCAAATCTAACTGCAGAGGAAGTCAGGAACGAATAACTGGAGCTGACAAAAATACAGTTAAATCACAGGAATATATATATATTAAGGATTTATCAAGGCAGTGCAAGCTGTCTTCAGATATGTGAAGGGCTGTCATGTGGAAGATGGATTAGAGTTGTACTATACGGCCCTAATAGAGAGCAGAACTAATACCTCACATCACTAGGTCCAGAGAAGATTTTATACCTAATAAGAGGAAGTGCTTTTCTGTAATAAGAGCAATAGGGTGTAGACTGATTTTTGAGGTAGAAACTTACATGATTTTCTTTGAGGAAAGCCTAGATATTGTAATAAAGGTAATTTTCTAGAGAAGATTTTTGTTTTGGGTAAAATACTGGAGTAGGTATACTAAGAAATTCCAACCCTAAGATTGTGTAGGAGTCCCTAAAAGACCTTATATTTTTATAGTACTCTATATTCGAAGTTTAAGTTTGTGGAACATTTAGAAGGCACAGGAAATCATCATATGCAGTGTTTCATTGACTTGTGCTTTCAGGGACAACAAAATACCTAGTAATTATCCAATGCTCAATATCAAATTTTAAAAAATGCATGTTTAATCAGTTAATGAAACATCTTTTGTGCCTTTGCATTAAGGCATAGTGACCCTAAAGTTGATGCTATTTTATTTATATGTACTTCCACTTTACATATTTATCTAAGTATTCATTCGTATGCATTGCTTCATTCCTCTGAGGATTTTATGGAGCCTTCGTGAATATAAACAATAAAATAGAAAAGGAAAGGAGGGCCTGAGTAACTGAGGTGAAACAGAATAAGTACCACAGAAAAGTTAATAGACAGGTTATTCAGAACTTAACATCTTACACTGATTTTAGGCAAACGGGTGGAGGGGAAAAGGAAGTGAGCAGAAGAAACATCACCATGGCTTCATCACATCATCATTTCCATTATCAGTGTCTTTGAAGTGGCTGTATTACTTACTGATCATTTTTCTTGTATCGTAATCCTTAGCATATAACATCCATTATCTCATTTAATCTTCAACTGAATCTATAAAGAAGGGAACTAAGGTCTAGGGAAAAAGCATGGCAGGCTTTAAGCTTATCAGTTAAAGGATTAATTAGGAATTGAACCCAGAATTTTTATGATCACTAAACCCAGTTTATTATTCTTACAGTGCAATACAGTGTGCTGGTGTAGATAAGATCTATATTTTTTTATGGTGGAGGTTTTAATCATTAAAAGTTTTGTCAGTAGTAAGTCCCCAAAATATCTTTCCTACTCTAGTTGGCATTTCCTAAAATTCCACAGTTAGGTACTTTCCTTTAGTTCTTGATTCAGTAGAGGATATAAGTGTTCTTCATTTATCTGTGACTCACATGAAGAGGGATTAGCTAATACATTTGGCTAATTGATTAAATATAGACTTAACAGAATTCAGAGAGCTAGGAAGGGTCGGCACTGTGCAGTTGTCAAAAAGGAAAAAAAGGCGATGAAATCCAAAAGAAAAGAAAGGCTATCTAGGACAAACATCTCTTATTTAATATTTCCCACATAAAAGGCATGCAGTACGTCATTCAGAGAGGTGAGGGATGAAGGACTGTTCACTTTCATTTTGAAAACAATTATCTTGGGACCAGCAGATTGGGAACATGTAATGTACCCAGTAGGTAGGTAAATTTGCATCCTAGTGAAGGATGAATGTTGTAAACAAAGAAAAACATAGCTGATATTGAAAGAAAGTAGAAAGAATTGAGGTAGATGAAGAGGAGTTTTCTAAATTTTAGATATTAATTTATCAAGTCTTCATCAGAATATTTCAGTAAGGACTGAAGAAGATTTTCAGATATTTAGGCAGGAGGTAGAGGCAATGAGGATGCTGAAGCTGGAGAGAGAAATCATTTAGAAGATTTTTGTTTTTGCTCGAAAGGTTTCTGAAATATTTTACATCATCCCAACAAAATTCTCTTAGCTGGAAAGAAATGAGAGCCAATCATATTCTTTTATTAATTTGGGTTCACACTACCGATACCGGAAATTTCAAGTGGATGCTAAATGATAGTTTATAAAAAGAATAGGATTCATGAAGTTTGAGCCATTAGATTTATTTGGAAAATATATGGAAGGAAGGCCTTTATGTACTTTGCCTCATACAGTGAGTTCAAATTCAAAACTTTGAAGTTCAAATATTATAACTTAAAAATATTTTGATATTTTTCATAGTCTAGAAAAAGTATCACTTACATGCAGTTTAAATTTATTATAAAACTAATGATAGTTAAAGAGATTTAAAATACTAAATATTCTAAATGTCCCTACTTAGAAAAGGAGCTTAAATTCAAAATTATTTATTTAGATATTTTTCTCTCCATTTTCTCCTATTGACTTCTTTACTGAAACAATTATAGGATATATACATATTTACAGAAGTGAATGAGTTGTGCAGATACAATTTCTAGGAGCTCACAATTTAATATTTATACAAATACTTCTACATTAAGAATAATTCAGCGGGAAGATGGCGGCGTGAGCAGGCGGCAGAAATCTCCTCCCAAAACTATATAAATCTATGAAAACACAGCAAATACAACTATTCCTAAAAGAGAAATCGGAGCACACAGGACAGTGCACAGCGTACAGCCACACCTGGGAGGACTCAGCACCCCGCGAGGCAGGTAACATACAGAGCCGTGACCCAGCGGCACCCGAACACTCACCCAGCCAAGCGCGCCAGTGGGAGGCGAGGATTCGGAGGCGGGAGGGAGTGGAAGAGCAGGTCCGCGAAATAACCAGCCCCAGTGGTCTGCACCCGAGCACCGGGAGTGCTGACACACATCGCGCAGTGCCTAAGACATTGGAGAGGCAGAAGGTGCAGGTTTTGAGCCGGGAAGGCGCCGGGACCGTGCAGCCAGCGCCCAGGGACAAGAGAAAAGCGTGTGCCATTTGTAACTGTCTCGGAGAGGCAGGGGTCCCAGCGAGGGAACACCATCTCCCCGGCGGACTCAGCCCTGCAGGCTGGAAGTCCTGGGGAACTTCGGTCCCCTTCGCTAGTGACAGAAAGAAGGGAGCAACCACGCTGGAACTTTATACAGAAAACAATAGCGTACCATTCATTCCTACTTAAAAAAAAGGGGCGTGGCTGTGCTGCGAATTAGTGGAGCAACAGCGACACCTACAGCACGCGTAGAGAATCCACTCCAGAGCCCAGCTGACATACGTGGCACCTACCAGCAACCACTCCTGTCAACACAACAAGACAGAAGAATATGATAAAAAAGATCACCAAGGCTCAGAGCCCCTCTGAGAAGGAATCTGAAGAGATGGAAATGCAGCATCTTCCTGAAAAAGAATTCAGAATAAAAGTCATAACCATGCTAATGGATCTACAGAGAAATATGCAAGAGCTAAGGGAGGAAGTGAGGGAAGTCAGGAAAGATAATGCAGAAATGAGACAAGCCATCGAAGGGCTTAACAGCAGACTGGACGAGATGCAAGACACTGTTAATGCAATAGAAATCAGAGAACAGGAATACAGAGCAGCTGAGGCGGAGAGAGATAAAAGTATCTCTAGGAATGAAAGAATATTGAGAGAACTGTGTGACCAATCCAAAAGGAACAATATTCGCATTATAGGAGTGACAGAGGAAGAAGAGAGAGAAAAAGGGACAGAAAGTGTCTTTGAAGAAATAATTGCTGAAAACTTCCCCATGCTGGGGAAGGAAATAGTCTCGCAGTCCATGGAAGCCCAAAGATCTCCTAACACAAGGGACCCCAGGAAGACAACACCAAGACACATAATAATTAAAATGGCAAAGATCAAAGATAAGGACAGAGTATTAAAGGCAGCTAGAGAAAGGAAAAAGATCACCTTCAAAGGAAAACCCATCAGACTAACATCAGACTTCTCAACAGAAACCTTACAGGCTAGAAGAGAATGGCATGATATATTTAACGCAATGAAACAGAAGGGCCTCGAACCAAGAATACTTTATCCAGCACGATTATCATTTAAATATGATGGAGGGATTAAACAATTTCCAGACAAGCAAAAGCTGAGAGAATTTGCCTCCCATAAACCACCTCTACAGGACATCTTAAAGGAACTGCTCTAGAGGGAAGCACTCCTAAGGCTAAAAAGCTGTCCCCAGAGAAAATAAAATCATAGCAAAGAAAGCACACCATCCAAAACTAACTAAAGGCAAAGAATAAAACACCTATTATAGAAAGAATGGAGGAGGAAGAATAAGAAGGGAGAGAAATAAACAAACATCAGACTGTGTTTACAATAACTTAACAAGAAAGTTAAGTTAGATTGTTAGATAGTAAAGAAGCATCCCTTGAACCTTTGGTAACCACGAATCTAAAGCCAGCAATGGCAATAAGTACATATCTTTCAATAATCACCCTAAACATAAATGGACTGAATGCACCAATCAAAAGACACAGAGTAACAAAATGGATAAAAAAGCAAGACCCATCTATATGCAGCCAACAAGAAACTCACCTCAAACGCAAAGATATCCCCAGATTAAAAGTGAAGGGATGGAAAAAGATATTTCATGCAAATAACAAGGAGAAAAAAACAGGTGTTGCAGTACCTGTATCAGACAAAATAGACTTCAAAATGAAGAAAGTAGCAAGAGATAAAGAAGGACATTACATAATGATAAAGGGGTCAATCCAACAAGAAGATACAACCATTTTAAATATATATGCACCCAACACAGGGGCACCGGCATTTGTGAAACAAATACTAACAGAATTAAAGGAGGAAATAGACAGCAATGCATTCATCTTAGGTGACTTCAACACACCACTCACTCCAAGGGACATATCAACCAGACAGAAAATAAGTAAAGACACAGAGGCACTGAACAACACACTAGAACAGATGGACCTAACAGACATCTACAGAACTCTACACCCAAAAGCAGCAGGATACACATTCTTCTCAAGTGCACATGGAACATTTTCCAGAATAGACCACATACTAGGCCACAAAAAGAACCTCAGTAAAATCGAAAATATTGAAATTCTACCAACCAACTTCTCAGATCATAAAGGTATTAAACTAGAATTAAACTTTAGAAAGAAAACAAAAAGGCTCACAAATACATGGAGACTTAACAACACTCTCCTAATTAATCAATGGGTCAATGACCAAATCAAAACAGAAATCAAAGAGTATATGGAGACAAATGACAACAACAACACAATGCCACAGCTTCTGTGGGACACAGCAAAAGCAGTTCTAAGAGGAAATATATTGCAATCGAGGTTTATCTAAAGAAAGAAGAACATTCCCAAATGAATAGTCTAAAGACACAATTACTGAAATTGGAAAAAGAACAAATGAGACCCAAAGTCACTAGAAGGAGATACATAATAAAGATCAGAGAAGAAATAAATAAAATTGAGAAGAACAAAACAATAGAAAAAATCAATGAAGCAAGAGCTGCTTCTTTGAAAAAATAAACAAAACAGATAAACCCATAGCCAGACTCATTAAGAGAAAAAGAGAATCTACACACATAAACAGAATCAGAAATGAGAAAGGAAAAATCACGACGGATCCCACAGGAATACAAAGAATTATAAGAGAATATTATGAGAATGTATATGCTAACAAGCTGGAAAACCTAAAAGAAATGGACAACTTTTTAGAAAAATACAACCTTCCAAGACTGACCAAACAAGAAACAGAAAACCTAAACAGACCAATCACCAGCAAAGAAATTGAATTTGTAATCAAAAAACTCCCAAAGCGCATAACCCACAGGCCAGATGGATTCACATCTGAATTTTACCAGACATATAGAGAAGAAATAATACCCACTCTTCTTCAAGTTTTCTGAAAAATAGAAGAGGAGGGAATACTTCCAAACTCATTCTATGAAGCCAGCATCACTCTAATACCAAAACCTGGAAAAGACATCACTAAAAAAGAAAACTATAGATCAATATCCCTGATGAACTTGGATGCAAAAATACTCAACACAATATTAGCAAACCGAATTCAAAAATACATCAGGAGGATCATACACCATGATCAAGTGGGATTCATCCCAGGGAAGCAAGGATGGTACAACATTCGAAAATCCTTCAACATTGTCCACCACATCAATAAAAAGAACAAAAGCCACATGATCATCTCCATAGATGCTGAAAAAGCATTTGACAAAATTCAGCATCCATTCATGATTAAAACTCTCAAGAAAATGGGTATAGAGGGCAAGTACCTCAACATCATAAAGGCCGTATATGACAAACCCACAGCTAACATCATACTTAACGGCGAGAAGCTGAAAGCTTTTCATCTAAGATCAGGAACAAGACAGGGATGCCCACTCTCTCCACTGTTATTCAACATAGTACTGGAGGTCCTAGCCATGGCAATCAGACAAAAAACAGACGTACAAGGCATCCAGATTGGTAAAGAAGAAGTCAAGTTGTCACTATTTGCAGATGACATGATATTGTACATAAAAAACCCTAAAGACTCCACTCGAAAACTACTAGAACTAAAATCTGAATTCAGCAAAGTTGCAGGATACAAAATTAACACACAGAAATCTGTTGCTTTCCTATACACTAATGATAAACTAACAGAAAGAGAAATCAGAAAAACAATTCCATTCACAATTGCATCAAAAAGAATAAAATACCTAGGAATAAACCTAACGAAGGAAGTGACAGACCTGTACCCTGAAAACTACAAGACATTCCTAAGAGAAATTAAAGAGGGCACTAACAAATGGAAATGCATTCCATGCTCTTCACTAGGAAGAATAAATATTGTCCAAATGGCTATACTACCTAAAGCAATCTACAGATTCAATGCAATCCCTATCAAACTACCAACAGCTTTCATCAATGAACTCGAACAAATAATTGTAAAATCCATATGTAACCAGAAAAGACCCCGAATAGCCAAAGCAATCCTGAGAAGGAGGAATAAAATGGGGAATTGCGCTCCCTGACTTCAAGCTCTACTACAAAGCCACAGTAATCAAGACAATATGGTATTGGCACGAAAACAGTCCCACAGATCAGTGGAATAGAATAGAAAATGCAAACATCAACCCAAACACATACAGTCAATTAATATTTGATAAGGGAGCCTTGGATATACATTGGGGAGATGACGGCTTCTTCAGCAGCTGGTGTTGGAAAAACTGGACAGCTACATGTAAGAGAATGAAATTGGACTACTGTCTAACCCCATACACAAAGGTAAACTCAAGGTGGATTAAAGACCTGAATGTAAGTCATGAAACTATAAAACTCTTAGGAAAAAATATAGGCAAAAAGCTCTTGGACATAAACATGAGTTACTTCTTCATGAACATATCTCCCCGAGCAAAGGAAACAAAAGCAAAAATGAACAAGTGGGACTATATCAAGCTGAAAAGCTTCTGTACAGCAAAGGACACCATCAGTAGAACAAAAAGACTTCCTACAGTATGGGAGAATATATTCATAAATGACGTCTCCGAAGGGGTTGACATCCAAAATATATAATTAACTCTCGCACCTCAAAAACAAAAAGCAAATAATCCATTTAAGAAATGGGCAGTGGACATGAATAGACACTTGTCCAAAGAAGAAATTCAGATGGCCTACAGGCACATGAAAAGATGCTCCACATCTCTAATCATCAGAGAAATGCAGATTAAAACCACAATGAGATATCACCTCACACCAGTGAGGATGGCCAACATCCAAAACACAAACAACAACAAATGTTGGCGAGGATGTGGAGAAAAGGGAACCCTCCTACACTGCTGGTGGGACTGCAAATTAGTTCAACCATTGTGGAAAGCAGTATGGAGGTTCCTCAAAAAACTCAAAATAGAAATCCCATTTGACCCAGGAATTCCACACCAAGGAATTTACCCTATGAATGCAGCAGCCCAGTTTGAAAAAGACAGATGCACCCGTATGTTTATCGCAGCACTATTTACAATAGCCAAGAAATGGAAGCAACCTAAGTGTCCATCAGTAGATGAATGGATAAAGAAGACATGGTACATATACACAATGGAATATTATTCAGCCATAAGAAGAAAACAAATCCTACCTTTGCAACAACATGGATGGAGCTAGAGGGTATTATGCTAGTGAAATAAGCCAAGCTGAAAAAGAGAAGTACCAAATGATTTCACTCATATGTGGAGTATAAGAACTAAGGAAAAAAAAAAAAGCTGAAGGAACAAAACAGCAGGAGACTCACAGAACCCAAGAATGGACTAATAGTTACCAAAGGGAAAGGGACTGGGGAGGATGGGTGGGAAGGGAGGGGCAAGGGGGAAGAAGGGACATTACGGTTAGCAGATGTAATGTTCAGGGGCACGGGGAGGGTGTGCAACCCAGAGAGGACAAGTAGTGACTCTATGGCATCTCACTACGCTGATGGACAGTGACTGCAATGGGTTTGGGGGGGGGGAACCTGATGAAGGGGGTAGTGTAATCACCATAATATTACTCATTTAATTGTAGATTAATGATATCAAAATAAAAGAAACTAAAAAAAAAAGAATAACTCAGATTTACGTTAGACTTGCTATTTGTCCAGCACTGTGATATCTGCTTAACATTCATTTTATTGTTAAGTTTCACAACTGTTCTGTAAGTTATACCCTGTTAACATATGCCATAGAGATGAGGAAATTAAAGAAATGGAATTATAAATTAAAATTTTAAACAAACTGTCTTTAGAGAGCTTATCTTAAAGAAATTGATGGGCAAATCATGAGGTTTAACTACATTTTCTCAGTATTGACAAATGCAAAAATACAAGTACTTAATAAAGCCTTTAATTTTTAAATACTGGCCTAGTGGTTTATGGTTGGTCCTCTATTTCGCATACCCAAGATATCACACAAAACTGTTTTTCAATATGTATAGGTCCTGAGGTCTTTTGACAGCAGAGGTTAAAAATGTTACCTCTAAAATTCGAGTTCCTATAGCATATTTTATGTTCAATTATTTGGCATCATTAAATCATCACAAAAAATTTGATTTAAATTGCATTTAGTTAAATCAATTAGAAAAAAAAACAGTGTTTCAAACATTCAGTGCATAGGCTAAAAATAAGCCCTGAAAATTTCAGGTTTAAGTTAGTCTAAACATTCGTTCACTTCAGTAGTGACTGCGAGGGCTTTAGCAATGTCTTTGAGATAGATGTACTAGGTACTGTGTATTAGGTCTTCCCAAATTTTAGAGATCCCACAGTCATTTGTAGACTATTTAAAATTCCTCAATGAATCTTTCATTCTTTCTTGCTCCACTCCCAGGATCCATTTGTCTTCTTGTACTAGCGCTTTACTTCAGACAATAGTAATATTTGATATTTATTGTTAATAATGTACCAGTGAAATACCAACCATTTTAGTTATAATTACTTAATCTTCACAGTAAACTATAAGATATTACAATACAACATTAAAATGTCATCTTCACTTTACAGAAGTTAACATAATTTGTCAGCAGCCGGGGCTTCCAAATCAAGTCAGGCTTTCTTTGATTCTGTTACTGATGTACTCATTCAGTGCAGCCTCCTCGTTGTGTGGTTGTCACAGTTTCTGATATTTCTGATTACTATTTCATTCCCCTAGAGAATGAATTCCTCCTCCACTTGAAGTGTCTTTTGTTGTCTCTGCCTCCCTCAGCATCCCAGCCCTGCTCTGTGGTGCATCCTTGTAAGGGTCTTGATGTATTTAGTTTGGAAGCAAACAAACGAATTATTCACCCTGAAAAAGTTTAGAGCCAAGAGAATTGTGTTGGTAGAATACTCCATTTTCATATAGTACACAATGTAAGATTAAGTTCATATTGTAGTTTTATTTCCAAAAATGAAGATTCAAAATATGCAAGCTTTGTGTTTAAATGAAATTAATATTTCTAAAGTTGACAGTGCTTGTAATGGAAATAATAATAAATGCACCATCCCCAAATGAGTTGGCACTGTACCAGGGAAAGATAAGGCTGAGTTAAAATTGTTTCTTGTCCAATCTTTTTTTTTCTTATTTACTTATTTATTTACATTCTTATTTATTTTTATTTTTCTGTTATTAATGTACAATTACATGAGGAACATTATGGTTACTAGATTCCCCCTATTATCAAGTCCCAACCACAAACCCATTACAATCACGGTCCATCAGCGCACTAAGATGCTATAGAATCACTACTTGTCTTCTCTGTGTTATACTGCCTTCCCCGTATCCCCCCACCCAACTACATTACGTGGGCTAATCGTAATACCCGTTTTCCCCCCTTATACCTCTCTTCCCACCCATCCTCCCCAGTCCCTTTGGTCATTGTTAGTCCATTCTTGGGTTCTGTGAGTCTGCTGCTGTTTTGTTCCTTCAGTTTTTCCTTTTTTCTTATACTCCACACATGAATGAAATCATTTGATACTTGTCTTTCTCCACCTGGCTTATTTCACTGGCCATAACACCATCTACCTCCATCCATGTTGTTGCAAATGGTAGGATTTGTTTTCTTCTCAAGGCTGAAAAATATTCCATTGTGTACATGTACCACCTCTTCTTTATCCATTCATCTACTGATGGACACTTAAGTTGCTTCCTTTTCTTGGCTATTGTAAATAGTTCTGCAATAAACGTAGGGGTGCATGTGACTTTTTCATACTGGGCTGCTGCATTCTTCGGGTAACTTCCTAGGATTGGAATTCCTGGGTCAAATGGAATTTCTATTTTGAGTTTTAAAGGAACCTCCATACCGCTTTCCACAATGGTTGAACTAATTTACATTCTCACCAGCAGTGTAGGAGGGTTCCCCTTTCTTCACATCCTCGCCAACATTTGTTGTAGTTTGTCTCTTGGATGGTGGCCATCCTAAGTGGTGTGAGGTGATATCTCACTGTGGTTTTAATTTGCATTTCTCTAATGATTAGAGATGTGGCGCATCTTTTCATGTGCCTGTTGGCCATCTGAATATGTTCTTTGGAGAAGTGTCTGTTCAGCTCTTCTGCCCATTTTTATTTGGCTTATTTGCTTTTTGTTTGTTAAGGTATGTGGCTCTTTATATAATTTGGATGTCAACCACTTATCGGATATGTCATTTATGAATATATTCTCCCATACTGTAGGTTGTCTTTTTGTTCTGTTGATGGTGTCCTTTGCTGTACAGGTTTTAAATTTGATATAGTTCCACTTGTTCACTTTTGCTTTTGTTTCCCCTGTTTGGGGAGATATGTTCATGAAGAAGTTGCTCATATTTATGTCCAAGAGATTTTTGCCTATGTTTTTTTCTAAGGGTTTTATCGTTTCATAACTTACATTCAGTTTTTTGTTCCATTTTGAGTTTACTTTTGTGTATGGGGTTAGACAGTAATCCAGTTTCACTCTCTATGTAGCTGTCCAGTTTTGCCAACACCAGCTGTTGAAGAGTCTGTCATTTCCCCATTGTATACCCATGGCTCCTTTATCATATATTAACTGACCATATATGCTTGGGTTTATACCTGGGCTCTCTAGTCTGTTCCATTGGTCTATGGGTCTGTTCTTGTGCCAGTACCAAATTGTCTTGATTACTGTGACTTTCTCATAGAGCTTGAAGTCAGGGAGTGTAATTCCCTCCACTTTATTCTTCCTTCTCAGGATTGCTCTAGCTATTCAGGATCTTCTGTGGTTCCATATGAATTTTAGAACTATTTGCTCTAGTTCATTGAAGAATGCTGTTGGTATTTTGATAGGCATCGCATTAAATCTGTAGACTGCTTTTGGCAGGATGACAATTTGACAATAATAATTCTTCGTATCCATGAGCACGGGATGTGTTATCATTTATTGGTTTCTTCTTTAATTTCTCTCATGAATGGCTTGTAGATTTCAGAGTATAAGTCTCACTTCCTTGGTTAGGTTTATTCCTATGTATTTTATTCCTTTGGATGCAATTGTGAATGGAATTGTTTTCCAGATTTCTCTTTCTGCTGGTTCAGCATTAGTGTATAGGAATGCACAGATTTCTGTGTGTTGATTTGTATCCCACAACTTTGCTCAATTCAGATATTGCATCTAGCAGTTTTGGATTGGATTCTGTAGAGTTTTTGATGTACAATATCATGTCATCTGCAAAAAGGGACAGTTTGACTTCTTCCTTACCAATCTGGATGCGTTTTATTTCTTTGTGTTGGCTGATTGCCAAGGCAAAGACCTCTACTATGTTGAATAAAAGTGGGGAGAGTGGGCATCCTGGTCTTGTTCCCGATCTTAAAGGAAAAGCTTTCAGCTTCTCACTGTTAAGTGTAATGTTGGCTGTGGGTTTGTCATATATGGGCTTTATTATGTTGAGGTACTTGCCTTCGATACCCATTTTGTTGAGAGTTTTTATCATGAATGGATGTTGAATTTTGTCGAATGATTTTTCAGCATCTATGGAGATGATGAGGTGGTTTTGTTCCTTCTTTTTGTTGATGTGGTGGATGATGTTGATCGATTTTCGAATGTTGTACCATCCTTGCACTCCTGGGATGCATCCCACTTTAACATGATGGATGACCTTTTTGATGTATTTTGAATTCGGTTTGCTAATATTTTGTTAAGTATTTTTTCATCTATGTTCATCAGAGATATTGGTGTGTAATTTTCTTTTTTGGTGGTGTCTTTGCCTGATTTTTCCTATTAGAGTGGTGTTGGCATCATAGAATGAGTTTGGGGTGTTCCCTCCTCTTCTACTCTTTGGAAAACTTTAAGGAGGATGGGTATTAGGTGTTCACTAAAAGTTTGATAAAATTCTGCAGTGAAACAGTCCGCTCCAGGAGTTTTGTTCTTAGGTAGTTTTTTGATTACCAGTTCAATTTCTTTGCTGGTAATTTGTCTATTCAGATTTTCTGTTTCTTCCTGGGTCAGCCTTGGAAGGTTGTACTTTTCTAGAAAGTTGTCCATTTCTTCTAGGTTATCCAGTTTGTTAGCATATAATTTTTCATAGTATTCTCTCATAATTCCTTGTATTTCTGTTGTGTCCGTAGTGATTATTCCTTTCTCTTTTCTGATTCTGTTTATGTGAGTAGACTATCTCTTTTTCTTGGTAAGTCTGGCTAGGGGTTTCCCTATATTGTTTATTTTCTCGAAGAACCAGCTCTTGCTTTCATTGATTCTTCCTATTGTCTTATTCTTCTCAATTTTATTTATTTCTGCTTTAATCTTTATTATGTCCCTCCTTCTACTGACTTTGGGATTCATTTGTCCTTCCTTTTCTGGTTTCATTAATTGTGAGTTTAAACTGTTCATTTGGGATTGTTCTTTCCTAAGGTAGGACTGAATTGCAATTGATTTCCCTCTTACCACGACCTTCGCTGTGTCCCACAGAATTTGTGGTGTTGAATTATTGTTATCATTTATCTCCATATATTGCTTGATCTCTGTTTTAATTGGTCATTGATCCATTGATTATTTAGGAGCATGTTATTAAGCCTCCATGTGTTTGTGGGATTTTTCATTTTCTTTGAGTAATTTATTTCTAGTTTTTTACCTTTGTGATCTGAGAAACTGGTTGGTAGAGTTTCAATCTTTTTGAATTTACTGAGGCTGTTTTTGTAGCCGAGAATATAAGCTATTCTCAAAAATGTTCCATGTGCACTTGAGAAGAATGTGTATCCTGTTGCTTTTGGATGGAATTCTCTAGATGTCTGTTAGGTCCACCTATTCTAATACATTGTTCAGTCCTCTGCCTCCTTATTTATTTTCTGTCTATTTGATCTGTCCTTTGGAGTGAGTGGTGTGTTGAAATCTAATATGAATGCATTGCATTCTATTTATCCCTTTAATTCTGTTAGTATTTGTTTAATATATGTAGGTGATCCTTTGTTGGGTGCATAGATGTTTATAATAGTTATATCCTTTTGTTGGACTGACCCTTTTATCATTATTTAATGTCTTTATTTCTCTCTTGTGACTTTGTTATGAATTCTATTTTTCTGATACAAGTACTGCTGCTCCTGCTTTTTTCTCCCTATTATTTGCATGAAATATCTTTTTCTATCCCTTTACTTTTAGTCTGTGTATGTCTTTGGGGTTGAAGTGAGTCTCTTCGGGCAGCATATAGATGGGTCTTGTTTTTTTGTCCATTCAGTGACTCTACATCTTTTGATTGGTTCATTCAGACAGTTTACATTTAGGGTGATTATCGATAGGTATGTACTTATTTCCACTGCATGCTTTAAATTTGTGGCTCCCAAAAGTTCATAGGTAATTCCCTTACTATCTAACAGTCTTATTTAACTCACTTCATATGCTATTATAAATATAACCAAAAGATTCTTTTTTTTCCTCCTCCATGCTTTGTATGTTATGAATCATATTCTGTACTCTTTGTCTATCCCTTGGGTGACATCTGTTTAGCATTAGGGATACTTCCATCTATAATAGTCCCTCCAAAATGCACTGTAGAAGTGGTTTGTGGGAGGTAAATCCTCTCAGCTTTTGCTTATTGTTTAATCCCTCCTTCAAATTTAAATGATAACCTTGCTGGATAGAGTATTCTTGGTTTGAGGCCCTTCTGCTTCATTGCATTAAATATATCATGCCACTCTCTTCTGGCCTGTAGGGTTTCTGTTGAGAAGTCTGATGATAGCCTGATGGGTTTTCCTTTGTATGTGATGTTTTTTCTCTCTCTAGCTGCTTTTAAAAGGCTGTGTTTATCCTTGATCTTTGCCATTTTAATTATTATATGTCTTGATGTTGTCTTCCTTGGGTCCCTTGTGTTGGGTGATCTGTGCCTCTCCATGGCTTGAGAGACTACCTCCTTCCCCAGATTGGGAAAGTTTTCAACAATTACCTCCTCAATGACACTTTCTATCCCTTTTTCTCTTTCTTCTTCTTCTGGTACCCGTATTATGCAAATATTGTTCTGTTTGGATTGGTCACACAGTTCTCTCAATTTCTTTCATTCTTAGGGATCCTTTTTTCTCTCTCCATGCCTCCCCTTCTTTGTATTCCTCTTCTCTAATTTCTATTCCATTTACCATCTCTTCTACTACATCTAATCTGCTTTTAATTCCCTACATTGTATGTTTCATTTCAGATATGGAATTTCTTAACGATTGAATATCCATCTTAAATTAATTCCTGTTTCTTGAATATTTTTCTGTATCTCCATAAGCATGTTTATGATTTTTATTTTGAACTCTCAGGAAGATTGGTAAGTTCAGTTTCATTTGGCTCTTTCTGGAGTTTGTGAGATTTTGGTCTGAACTATGTTCCTTTGACCTTTCATATTTCTGTGTGGTGCCCTCTAGTGCCCAGGAGCTCCAGTCTCTGGAACTCCTCATCCCCGAGAGTGTGGTTGGTGTCATATGGAAGTGGAGCTGGTGCCTGGCAGGAGGAAAGATCTGTTTCCTGATTCCCGTGTGCCATGCCTGTCTTCCATATCAGAGCCAGTGGGCGGAGCACACAGGTGTAAGCCTCTGTGCTTTGAATCATTGGCTCTTGTAGGTGTGGCCTCCCTCTGACTGGCCTGACACCAGTGCAATGATGGCCGGTTTGCGACCTGGTGCCATCAGGCCAGGAGGAAGGTTCGTCAGGCTGCGTATCACAGTCAGGGGCCTCAGATCTGAATAGCCAGCCAGGGAATGGAGTGCCTGAAGCTCCTCAATGTTCCCAATCTGCTGGGCAGAGTACATCTGGATGATCTTGTCCCCCTATCCCTTCTCCCGTGCAGCAAGCTCCATGTATTCCCCACCCCTTCATCAGTCCTCTCTCTGCTAGGAAGACTCTCAGACCATCTGCCTTTTCCTTGTCTCAGAGTAGTGGTGTATGAATCCCATCCTCCACAAACAGCCAGAATCTGTCTCTAAAGCACTGTGCCTGTCTCAGCTCCACATCCTCCAGAGCACCACATGATGTAGGTTTCTGCTCGGAAAGCAGATCTCCAGGGCTAGGTGTTCAGCAGTTCCAGGCTTCCACCCCCTCCTCGCTCCATTTCTCTTCCTCCCGCCAGTGAGCTGTGGTGGGGGTAGGGTTCGGTTCCTGCCAGATCAAGGCTTTCGTCTGTTACCCTGTTTTGCGAGGTCTGCTCTGTTCTTGAGGTCTGTATGCAGTCTGGTGCAGCCTTCTTTCCTGTTGCTGTTTTACGGTTAGTTGTATTAACTATATTTTCACACTTTCTGTTGTTTTGGGAGGAGTTTTCTGTCTCACCTCTCACACTGCCATTTGAATCTCCTCTTGTCAATCTTTTATGAAGGAAAGTATTTACAACTTCAAAACAGTCTTCATCTTCTGTATTTTGTAAATGTGGCAGAAATGTATGTCATGTTTTTTGTCAAAAGCAGAGAAATTTGGAATGAGAAAAAATTTTAAAGTGTTAGTATTTCTTGCAGAGAGTATGATAGAGAAATTGTGAGAGCAAGAGAAACTCCATTTTAAAAAGGCCATCTTAAGGAGGAGGTCTCAACCCTGACCTAGTTCTAAGAAAACTTTGTTCCAGTTACTGGAAAAACCACCCATTGTTCCAGTGACCCTCACCCCAGATAGTTCCCTAGCAACAACCTCAAGGTCCAGACACTCAAGGTCCAGACGCTCCTGTCCCTTAAAGATAACCTACCTTACATGTTACATCAGCTGGCAGCTTAGCACCAATGGACTCAACCAATAAAGAATGTACAAGCCACCCTTACTTTAAATCATCCATTCAGCAGAGGCCAGGTGCAAGTTCCTTTCTTCCTGCACTTTGTAATGCATAAAAGCTTTGTCTGCCCTGGGCTCGGGGCTCACATTCCTGACCCACTGCATCGGTGAAGGTTGTGCGTCCGAGCTCGAGCTTGAAATAAATGACCCTTTTGTGTTTGCATCGGAATCAGCTCCTTGGTGGTCTCTCGGGGACTCATGACTTGGGCACAATAAAATATATACTAATAAATATAGAGCAAGTAATTGTTTTTGTACATTAAATTTTAGAATAAAAATTATTTCTAGGCCAAGTAGAACATGGGGATCTATTTCAATTCAGTTTTGCAAAGAGTTTTCTAAAACTATATGTCGTACATAGCTTTCATTAGCCTCAAAAAATTAACAATTGTAATTTAGCCTCTGTATTTTCATTTTTTTCCTTCAACAAATAAATACTGTTTCAAAATAAAATTATGTAAAAACTAAACAGTGTAGTTAAAAACCTAAACATTATATTAAAGCTTATATAGTCCTTCTTTAAATGTTTATTCCTTTAAATGTCAAAGTTTTAACAGTATTCTAATTAGTTAATTAGTATTGCCTTGATGCTTACCTAGAGATGAAGTGATTATATACATTTTATTAATTATATATGTATATTATATAAGGTAATTATATAGCTTACCTCTTGAGTATGTATGTGTGTGTGTGTAGAATATCCAAATTTAAGATTAAACCTTGGGGATTGCCCTGGAGCTGTTATGCTCTACATCTCTCTCCAACCTTTTTGAACAGTCATCCACTTTCTCCACAATAGCACATGTTATTACTTCCTTTCTCATTGCCGTCTGATTTCTTCTCTTAGAACTCTGTTGAATTGGTTGCTTTCACTGAAATTTTTATTAACCAGATATAGTTGCCTCATTTCGGGTTTCTTCTTTTATGCCGTCATTCTGTCAAATTTTCCTCTTTGAACTGTGATCTCCACTAACTTCCATACTACTATAGGATTCTATTTCCCATTTATAATTTTCTTCCCTGGTTTCCTTCTCCATACTGCTCAAAAATAATTCTATTTCCAATATTTTAATTTTATCCATTTTTCTTTTGTTTTATACATATTCCTTGGGTTGTCAGGCTTTCCATCATTTCAAGAAACACTTATATACTACTGATTCTCAAATAGCCAGCGACAGCCACCCTTCTTTGTCCATATCTACATGTCCATTGCCACCTGATCTACTTGAACTTTATCTGGACCTCAAAATACCCATGGCCATTCAGTGTACCCTACACCACAAAAAGTACAGGAAAATTGAAGTTGCAAAAGACAGTGCTCTTAAAAGACACTGGTTAAATATCTTGATGTTGGCAATTTTATAAAAATATATGATCAAGTGCACACATGTTTCATTCTCTTGGTCTAGGAAGAAACCTATGGAAATAAAGTATCCAGAAAATTAAATATAATTTCCTCCATCATATATCTGTCTCTGTCTTTTCCAGTCCATATTCCACACTTAATCCATGGTACACTTTATAATTTAATCTCTCTTTACTCCCCACAATTCAAATAAAGACATACAAAAATGAAGCACAGTATACAAAACCCTCAAAAACTATACTTCAAATATTTTTTGATATTTTTTCACAATCTGGAATTTTTCCCCCCTTAATAATTAAAATTAAGGAGACAGTCCAGGACACAGCTATAACTTAGCCTTAATGGTGTGCTAGAGTGGCTCACAATGATGTGTCACAACTGTACTAATGTCTTCCTAACACCATATACACTGACAGCAAACTTTGCAAATCAACATGAATTTTTAAAGATCAGGCTGTTAAATATGTACCCAGAAACCACTGTAAGATCTCTTTTGAGAAAATTTGAAGTGATGACATTATTAGCATGTGAAAGGTAAATATCAGCATAAGCAAATTTAATTTTCTTGCAGCGTATTAACATACACTTCCAGTGCATCTTTAGGTACAGTTTGATTCACCGTTCATTTGGTATGACCAGGTGGTGAGTTATCTTTGCTTAGTTTCTTTTTTCCATTTTCTGGATATTGGCACTTACACAGTCTCTGTCCTTTTAGTCTGAAGGTGATTATCAGAAGTTCCTGTTCATTTATTCCATATTACTGAGCTAATTGTTCTGGACATGAGTTTGGGATTTTGTTGATTAGATTATATCTGAGTTCTGTCACCTACTATTATTGTGTGGTGGAGATCAGTGTCCATCAAAAATAGACCTTTTAGAAAGAGGTAGTTTCCAAATGAATAAGTTAAACTATTGAATATAATAATTATATTCATGGAGTTCCTACCCTAGTAAGGGAGGTAAGTAATAAAAAACAAATTAAAAGAAAATCAGAAACTGAGAAGTATGAAGCAAATAATTAAACAAATGGATTTTACAGAGAGAGCAATTACAGTGAGATGTTAAAAAAATAGCCTGGCCATCTCAAAATCAAGAACATTCTAGGAGCCTTCATGTAATGTATTATGAATAGTCCTGCTAAGCTAAGTTTCTGGCATGGAAATAAATATGTCATGCACAAGTGTTTTTTGGCACATACATATAAAATATAGTGAGGTTTTAGATATGAACGTGTATTCTAAGATCTTATTGTTATCAGTGCGTCAATTCTACAGTACTATTAAGATCTTGTTGGTCGTAGCTTTAACATCTCCATTATATTTGGAGTTGAAAGAATTTTGCTTGCCAATATTAAAAGTCAACGAGACAGTGCTACTCAAGGAAAAAAATCAATGAAAGTACATTTGAGTTCTCCTAAATTGCATAATCATTTATCCAGATTTGAGGTTAGGGAAATGGCTGAGACATAGGGTTTCATGAGTCTGCATTAGAATGAGGTGAAGAATGAAGGAAAGAGGTTCAAGAGATACATTGAGAAATCTTTCCAGATTGTAATTTCACTGTGAGATACAGATGTGATAAATTTCAGTGTGCAATTTTTAAAATGTCAAAGAGAGCTTTATAGCATTTTGGACTATCAGCTCATTAAAAATTTCTTCTACAAAATGGCCTCTTACTCTCACATCTGTATTGTATGTTGTACATTATTTGAAGATGAATCTATTTAAATGCAAATGTACATTCACAAAGCACACAAAGTAAATCATATGCAAACAAAGCTAGTTGAAGAAATTGAGTAGTTCAGCATTTTTCAATCATATTTAAAGGCATATTTGTTTCCTTTCAAAAAACACTACTTAGCAAAATTTAAACATGCCTTTTCCAAAAATATTATTGCATTATACTAATGTGCCTATAGCCGTATAGCCATATTTTGGGCAAGTTGTCATGTATTTGTCATGTTTTGTATTCCAGATTCATTCTCTAATGGTAGAATTGCTGCTCTCTTAAATCCTCTTTATTCATATAATTTTTTTAATGATGCTAAATAGTGAAAAGCAAGGGATTTGGGGAACTAGCAGATATGCCAATTGGCATATATAGATGTCAGTTTACAGAGAAATGCATTATTTTGCCCAGTGTTGTATAATAACATTAAATTAGATACAAAATCATGTCTCTGAAAAAATGAAAGGCAAGACCAATATTTGGCATTATGGGGAGATAAGGATATGATGGGAAAAAAAGGTCTGATGTTGTAAATAATTAAAATAAATATGACCTAAAGCATATTAAATGAATAAGAATACTGTTACTGTTTTTGAGCCAACAATGTTAGGGAAAATATTTGAGGAAGTCACAATGCCCTTCAAAAATGTATTGACTAATTAGGTAGATCTGAAGTAAAATGTATAACTCTTCATCCACTCGTGATACAATTACGTCCCAATTAAACCCTTTGTAAGTTGAAAGTATCCTAAGTGGGAATGCATTTAATGCACCTAACCTACAAACATTATTGCTTAGCTAACCTACCTTAAAAGTGTTCAGAACACATTAGCCTACAGTTGGGCACAATCATCTACCACAAAGCCTGTTTTATAATGTTGAATATCTCATTTAATTTATTGAATACTGACAGGGAAAAGTAATGGCTGTATGGGTACAGTATGGTTGTGAATTTATTGGTTGTTTATTCTTGTGATCGTGTGGCCGACTGGGAGCTAAATTCCAGTTCACTATATGTGCGGCATCACAAGAGTGTCATATTGCATATTGCTAGCCCACGACAAGATCAAAACTCAAACTTGAAAGTACGGTTTCTATTGCAAGTGTATTGTTTTCACACCACAGTAAATTAAAAAAAAAATCATTGGGTCAAATCATTGTAAATTGGGGAATGTGCATACTACACAAAAACTTAGAGAATAACTGAATGAAAATTTAATAATACAGATGACAGTTAATATTTATATGAGATATCTATGACTTGAAAATGTGTAGGAAAATTTAAACTACAAACTCAATTTCTTTAATAGATATCAGGCTACGCAGGCTAATTATTTCTCCTTGAATGAGTTTGGCAGTTGCTGTCTTTCAAGGAATCTTCCCCTTCCATCTATGTTGTAGGATGTACTGATGCAAAGTACCTCCTAATACTATCATAATATACTTTTTTAATGCCTGTGAAACCTGTTCAATGTTCCCTTATTTATTCCTGATACTTTTAAATTGTATCTTCTCTTTTCTTTTTTTAAATGCTCTTTTTGTTGATCTTTTCAAAATACCAGGTTTTCGTTTCATTTATTTTCTTTTTTGTGGTTCCATGATCAATTTCATTTATTTCTGCTCTTGTCTTTATTTCCCTCTTTCTATTAGCTGTGCATTTAACTTTCTTTATTTAATTTCACTGTGCAAGGCTTTGATCATCCATTTATGACTTTTCATACAGTTTAATATAAGCATTTAATGGGTTACATTTGCATCTGATCACGATTTAAGCTCCATCTTGTAAATATTGACATGTTCTCTTTTCATTCTCATTTAGTTAAACATAACTATTGATCTGTTTAACTTGTAATTTCTTTTTTGATATTTCTTCTTGAAGCAATATCTTATTCAGAAGTATGTTTAATTTCTAAACACTTAGGGATTCTTAAGATATTTTCCTGTTAGGGGTATTTCTAATTTAATTTCAGGTAGTCAAATGATATGTATCATTTTAGTCTCTTAAAATTTATTGAAACTGATATTAGGGTCCAGAATGTGGTCCATCATCTAGAGTTCCATGAGCATTTGAAAATAATGTGTATTCTGTTATTGTTTGGTGGATGGTTTTAAACCATCTAAAAATGTTTTATGTATATTTTAAAAATGTTACAATTTAACAAAACAACCCTATAAACATGGGCAAATTATTTGAACAATATCAACCACATTCATGATACCATCTTCAAATGTGAGTGCCACAGTGTTGTCTTTCTTCTGAGTCACATGAAAGGAAAAAAAGTACATCAAATTTTGCAATTCCATGCCCAGAGCCCTTTAAATGGGAAGTAAGAGGAACAAATCCCAACCAGGAATGATTTTGAACTTCATACATAGTGAAACTTATTTCCACACTTACATTTGATCTTCTTCATTAATACTGTTGGTTTAAATTTGTCTATTAAATTTTTGCTTATTGGTTTTCTTTCCTAGTAATGCATTTTTGTCCACTACCAATTTTGATATGTTCCTTACATAAAATGTATTTTTCCTCAGTAATCACTAATCTAAGCTTCCTAGCATTTGAACAAGTGACTTTATTGTCCCTTTGCACTCTATGAAGACTTACCATTAAGATGCACCATAAATAGAACTCCTTCTTTAATGATTCCAGTTATTGTGTGTAATATCCAACTAAAACATTGTCAGAATCTTATGACTGTTAAGTTAATAGGGATTTGGAAATGTGTCTATTTCAACTGCTTTATTTGCATATAAGAAATCTGCAGGGGTAGAAATGACTTGCTTATGGACTCCTAAATTATAATTTGAAATGAAGTTTCTATATTAATGTAGTGTAAAAAGTAATGGATATTGGAGTCAAGAAAACACAGAAGGTGAAACTTGACCCTATCTTTTAGCCATTAGAATATGGATAAGCCCTTATTTCTCTGAGACTCTTCTCTTACTTATGAAATTGAAATAATAATGACAACCTCTTGATCATTGTTAGTACTAAATGAGTTATCATAATGAAGGAGCTACAGTTCCTAGAAAATAATAAAATAGTAGGTACTCAATAAGTGATTACCACATTGCCTCTTTTCTAATTGGGGTGTGTCTGTACATGTGCGTATGAGAGAGAGAGATCCCCATTTAGAGAATTATGTCTAGTGGACAGTAATATACAACTTTGCCATATGAAACTTTCAATAAGTACCGCCTTTGTTCAATACATATTTGTTTGCTTGATGGAGAATCTCAGATCCTGATTTAATTGACTTTCATCCCTGGCAAAACACCTGCCAAAGAATTAGGAAAGAACTGACATAGATAGTTGCAAACTTTCCTGTATTAAAAAGTCTACATTAATAGTATTTGAGTCAAAGAATTTTGCTAAACTTCTATAAGGTGTACTCTATTTCACTTTAAAAGTTTCTTGAATATCATCATTATCTAGAAAAACAAATAATACTGATTATTGGATCTAGGTAGAATAATATTATTTAATTGGTTTAAGACAATTAAGAACTAGTTTTTAGATGGATTATAGTAACAATTACTGCTTTTGTTGGTAGAGGTTTCCAATAATTAGGAATTTAAAAAATGCTCTGAGAATGTAGAATAATAATGTTAGAAATACAATAGACCAATGTTACAAATACACTTCTGCCATTAAAAATTCTAAATACCAAAACAACCTTTCAGAAGGACTTGTGAAGAGAAAGTATTTTAAGATTCTTTCCATTGCTACATTCTTTGAACCATACATTCCCCCAGCCATGCTGTTATTTGTCATGTACTCCAAAATCATATTTTCAATCCTAAGCCCTAGGTCCTCATAATAAAACTATCAAATGCATGTCAATTAATGCCAATTGGGATGTGAACACCTATTCTCTAGGAACTGGACTGAAACCACCAATTAATTGCATATAGGCCATTGAACAGTAATGACTTTCCATCACTTAGAACTCAAGCTACTTTCAAACCAGTGACCCAGAAATGAAAGGCTCTGTATCCCATTATCATTTCCCTGGAAAACATTTTTCCTTTGAGTTGACTTACTCTTAAAGCAGTTTAGAACTGTTTATTGGCTTTAACAGGTTGTATTAGTGTGGCAGACAAATCAAAATTATACTAAAATTGTTTTTAAAACCTTTAAAAACATAGTCTAAAATCTATGGGTGATAATGGAAATGACGAAAAGTAAAATTTACTCTGACATACAGGGTACAGCAATGCTGTAAACCTTAATTGTTAAATACTTCTTTCTAAGGTACACCTAACTACTTGAATGAAATATCCATTTAAAATAATTAGATAATGTGATATTTAAAAATATGGACAATCACAAGGAGGTAATTGAAAGTGGTTTTTAATGATTATCCACATGTGTCTTTATGTGTATATGTATATATAATATACATAAATAGCTGTGCATTTTATAAGTATATTTTTTCTTATAAGAACATTTAAAATCTAAATTTATGCATTATATATTAAATTTATATGACTTCTTAGAGAAGATAGGAATTTATTGTGAATCCATTTCTACGCAGAAACAGAAAAAAATTCATAAATTGCAGAATATATTTGGAATTATTTCTACTACTCCTGATTTCATGAGATTTACTGATCAGTTATATATGATTTATTCTATTCTAAAATTTATTTGTAAGATGTATGAATTTAAAAACCAGCATGACAATGATAAATATCGCCTGTGCGTGTATGTTTTGAGGCTTGCCAATGACCCATTAATTCTATGGCCAAAATTAATTAAATGAGTCTCATGGTTTATGTTGATGCGTCTATTTTTTTGTTTGTTTTTTGAGATTCCATATGTAAGTAAAAATATATGGTTTTTGTCTTTCTTTGACTTATTTCACTTAGCATGATACCCTCTGGGTCCATCTATGTTGTATCAAATGGCAAGGTTTCCTTCTCTTTTATGAATAAGTAATATTCCACTGAATATATCTACCACTTGTTTATTCATTCATCTATGGATGGACGCTTGGGTTGTATCCGTATTGTAGTTATGGTAAATAATGCTGTGAAGAACATTGTTGTGCATGTATCTTTTCAAATTAGTGATTTTGTTTTATTCAGGTAAATTCCCAGAAGTGGAAATTGCTGGGTCAAATGGTATTTCTACTTTCAGTTTTTTTGAGTAACCACCATATTCCTTCTCATAATGGCTATACCAATTTACATTTCTGCTAACAGTATCCAAGAGTTCTCTATATCCCCTCCAACACTTATTTCTTGCCTTTTTGGTATTAACCATTCTGACTGGTGTGAGGTGGTACCTCATTTTTTTAATTTCCATTTCCCTGACAATTAGTGATATTGAGCATATTTCCACATGTCAGCCAACTGTATATCTTCTTTGGAAGAAATCTGTTCAGGTCCTCTACCGATTTTGTAATCAGATTAATTGTTCTTTTGGTTTTAACTTGTATGAGTTATTTATATATTTTGGATATTCATCCCTTATTGGATATGTCATTTACAAACACATTCTCCAATACAGTAGGTTGACTTTTCATTTTTTTGATAGTTATTTTGCTGTGCATCTTATTGGTTTGATGTAGACCCCTATGTTATTTCCCCATGCCTGAGAGACATGCCCCCCAAAATTCTTATGTTGATGTTAAAGAGTTTGCTTTCTATGTTTTCATCTGGGAATTTTATGGTTTCAGATCTAATACCTAGGTCTTAAAACTGTTTCAAGTTTATTTTTGTATATGGTATAGATGATAATCCAGTTTCATTCCTTTGCTTCTAGCTGTCCAGTTTTCCCAATACCATTTATTGATAAGACTGTCTTTTCTCCATTGTATATTCTGGCCTTCTTTGATCAGTTGACCATATAAGTGTGGGTTTATTTCTGGGCTTTCTATTGTCTTCCATTTATCTGTATGTCTGTTTTTGTTCCAGCACCATACTGTTTTGATTGCTATAGATTTGTAGTATAGTTTAAGTGAGGGAGCCTGATACCTCCAGCCTTGTTATTCTTTCTCAAGATCGCTTTGGCTATTTGGGGTCTTCTGTCGTTCCATACGTATTTTAGGATTATTTGCTCTAGTTCATTTAAAAATGCCCGTGGTATTTTGATAGGGATTGCATTGAATCTTCAGATTGTTTTCGGTAGAATGGCCATTTTAACAATATTATTTCTTCCTATTCATGAGCATGGAATAGCTTTCCAATTATTTGTATCTTCTTCAGTTTCTTTCATGAGTGTCATACTTTTTAGTATATGAATCTTTCACTTCCTTGATTAAATTTATTACTAAGTATTTAATTCTTTTTGATACAGTTGTAAATGGGATTGATTTCTTAATTTTCTGTTTCTTCAAGTACATTACTTGTATATAAAAATGTGACATATCTATAAACTGATTTTGTATCCTGTGACTTTACTGAATTCATTATTAATTCTAATAGTGTTTAATGGAGTCTCTAGCGTTTTCTATACATAGTATCATCTCATCTGCAAACAGAGTTTTACTTCTTCCTTACCATTTTGGGTGCTTTTTCTTTTTCTTTTCTTTTTTGTCTCATTGCTATGGCTAGAATCTAATACTGTGGTGAATATAAGTGGTGTACATGAACATCTTTGCCTTGTTCCTGATATTAGAGGAAATGCTGTACTGTTTTTCACCATTGTTAGCTATGGATTTGTCATATATACCTATATTATCTTTAGATATGTTCCCTCCATACCTGCTTTGTTGAGCATTTTTATCATGAATGCATGTTGAATTTTGTCAAATGCTTTTTCAGCATCTATTGTGATGATTATATGGTTTTTATCCTTCCTTTTGTTAATATGGGGTAGTGATTGATTTGCAGATATTGAACCAACCTTGCATTCCTGGAATAAATTATGCTTATTCATGGTCAATGATCTTTTCAGTGTGTTTTTGTATCAGGTTTATTAATATTTTGTTGAGAATTTTTGCATTTCTGTTCATCAGGGATATGAGTCTTTAGTTTTTTTTGTAGTGTCTTTGTCTTGTATTGGCATTAGGGTGATGCTGACCTTGAAGAATTAAATTTGAAATCTCTCTTTCCTCTTTAATGTTTTGGAATAGTTTGAGAAGAACAGGTATTAATTCTTCTTTAAATGTTTTGTAGAATTCACCTGTGAAGCTATCTGGGTTGGACTTTTGTTTTTTGGAGTTTTTTGATTCTGATTTATCTTGTTACTAGTAATAATTCTGCTGAGGCTATCTACTTCTTTTTTCAATTTTGAAAAATTGGATGTTTCTAGGAATTTATCCTTTTCTTCTCAGTAGTCCAATTGATTGGCATATAAGTTTTCATAGTAATCTCTTACCACTGTTATTTCTGTAGTATCAGTTATAACTTGTCTTTCATTTCTGGTTTTATTTATATGAGTTTTTCTTTTTCTCTTAATGAGTCTAACTAAAGGTTTGTCAGTTTTGTTTAATTTTTCAAAGAACCAGCTCTTAGTCTCATTTATATATATATTTTTTTAATTATTTAATTTATTTCTGCTATGATTTTTACTGTATCCTTCTACTAACTTTGGACTTTATTTGTTCTTCCTTTTCTAATCACTTAGTTGTCAGGCTAGATTGTTTATCTGAGTTGTTTCTTTCTTCTTAAGGTAGGCCTATATTGTTGTAAACTTTTCTCTTAGGACAGCTTTTCCTGCATCCCAAAGATTTTGAACCATTGTTATTTCTATTTTCATTATTCTTCAAGTATTTCTTGATTTCCTCTTTGATATCTGTGATGACTCAATGGTTTTTTAGCAACATACTATTTAACCTCCATATGTTTATGTTTTTTTTCTCATAACTCATTTCAAGTATCATACCACTGTGGTCAGTAAAGATGCTTACTATGATTTCAATCTTCTTAAACTTATTGACACTTGCTTTGGGGCCTAATATGTGGTCTACCCTGGGGAATGTTCCATGTGCACTTGAAAAGAATATGTGTTCCACTGTGATTGGATGTAATGTTCTGTATATATATATATGTTAAGTGCATTTGGTCTATTATTCAAAGCCACTATGTCCTTGCTGATTTTCTTTCTGCTTGACCTGTCCATTGATGTAAGTGGAGTGTTAAAGTCTCCTACTATTGCTGTATTTCTGTCAATTTCCCCTTTTATGTCTTAATTTTTGCTTTATATATTTAAGTGTTCCTCTGTTGAGTACATAGATATTTGTAGTTGTTTTATCTTCTTCCTAGATTGAGCCCTTCATCATATAATGTCCTTCTTCATCTCTTGTTACAGTCCTTGTTTTAAAGTCTATAGGTGTGATATAAGTACTGCTACTCCAACTTTATTTTTCCTTCCTGTTTGCATGGAGTATCTTTTCCCATCCCTTCAGTTTCAAACTCTACGTTCCTTTAGGTCTGAAGTGGGTCTCTTTTAGGCACCCTATGTCTTTTGTTTGGAGCATTTAAGCCATTTACAATTAAATAATCATTGATATGTATCTACATATTGCCATGTTATTAAATGTTTCCTGGTTGTCTTTGTTCTTCTGTGGTCCATTCTTCCTCTCTTACTCTTCCCTTGTGTTTTATGATGCTCTTCAGTGTTGTGGTTCGATTCCCTTCCCTTTCTTTTTTGTGTAGCTATGATAAGTTTTTTGTTTGTTATTATGGAGTTCTTACAGGATTTCATATGACTATACCAATCTATGTCAAGTTGATGGTCACTTAGGTTCATACACATTCTAATAGCACTGCATTTATTACTCTCTCTCCTCAATGTTTTATGTATATGATATCTTCTTTTACACCTTTTTATTTAGTTGTAATTTTTAGATGCAATTGATTTTATTAATTTTGTCCTTTTTTACCTTCATACTAGCCCTTAAGTAATTGATCTACTTCTGCTGTATGTTTGCTTTTACCACTGAAAATGCTTCACTTTCATAATTTTCTTGCTTCTGGTTAGAATCTCTTCTTTTCCTCTTAAAGATGACCCTTTAACATTTCTTGTAAGGCTGATTCAGTAGTGGTGAACTCACATGTTTATCTGTGAAGCTCTTTATCTATCCTTCAATTCCGAATGATAACCCTGCTGTACTCTTCGTTGTTGATATATTTTTCCTTTCAGCACTTTGAATATAACATGTCACTCCCTGTAGAGTGTGCTGGCCTGTAGAGTTTGTGCTGAAAAATCAACTGATAGCCTCATAGTGTTTTTCTTATATGTAATTTGTTGCTTTTCTTTTACTACTTTTAAGATTCTTTGTCTTTGGTCTTTGACATATTAATTATGGTGTCTTGGTGTGGCTCTCCTTAATTTCATCTGTTTGAAGGTCTCTGTGCTTCGTGGATTGGAAAAACTGTTTCCTTCCACAGGTTAGGGAAATTGTCAGCTATTAATTCTTCAGATAAGATTTCCATCCCATTCTCTCTCTTCCTTCTGGTACTCCTACAGTATGAATGTTAGAACTGTAACATTTGGTGTTGTCCCAGAGTTCTCTTAACCTATCCTCATTTCTTTTCTGTTTTCTTTCTGCTCTTCAGCTTGAGTCCTTTCCATTATTCTGTCTTCTATGTCACTGATCCATTCTTCTGTATACTCTAATCTGCTGTTCTTTCCCTCTAGTGTAGTTTTTTCTATTCTTCATCTCTGATTGGTTATACTTAAATTTTTCTCTCTCTTTTTTGAAATTCTCCTTGAGGTCATCCATTCTTCTCTTAAGTCTGATGATCAACTTTATAACTACTGCTTAAAATTCTATCAGATAGATTGGTGAACTGTGCCATTTATTTATTTATTTATTTTGGAGTTTTTTCTGATTCAGATTTTTGGAGCATATTCCTCTGTCTCCTCATTTTGTTTTATTTTTTGCGCTAGATTCTGTGAATGTTCTGACCACTCACTTTCCAGTCTTAAGGGATTACTCTTCTGTTGGAAGGTCCTCTGTGTAGACTGTGTGAGCCTGGTTGTTTAGGCTGGCTGGAGCCTGAGTGAGTATGAGATGGATCTGCCCTTGAGCTGCGGTCTGGGGTGCCATTGGAGCAGCTACTGGGTAGACATCAATGTGTTCTCTGCTGGCAGAGGAAGGGCAGTGGGCCAGTGGCCAATCAGAGGCACACTCTGGGAAATTCTATCATTGGCACCAGCTAAGTCCCCTGTGCCCCTCGTCATGGACTGGTGCATTCATTTGCCAGATCTCATTGGTGGGGCAGCAGTAGCCCCTGTGAATGCTCATCTGTGGTCTCTCACCTGTGAACTGCTGCTTACTCTGGATTGCTCCAGGGAATTCTGGGGTCCTCACCAGCTGGGTCCCACTGGCAGGGAAACAGCAGGCCCTGTGCCCCCACACCTGTGGGCTGGTTCACATTCTAGGCTGCTCCAGGGAATTCCAGGGTCATTGAAGGTTGAGCCCTTGTATGGAAAATGAAAGTTCCCATGGCCGCGATCCTCACCTGACCCTAAACTACTTGATAATATAATTGGTCCTCTGCATAGGCAATACTTGCACACCTATTGGCAATGAGCCATTATTGTTGGTGTTACTCTACAAAGAACTGTGCCCAACACTCTGGCCAGAAGCAGAGACAGACAGGCTTGCTGCATGCAGACTGCCTCAGAGGCAGATGTGATTCCAGGACTCAACCTGTGAGAATAAAGCTTGGTATAAACCCTTTTATCCCTAATGTTCCATTATTGTTATTGGTCTCACCGAATACAGAGTGAACTTTCCCAGGGCACTCCTCCACGTGAGACAGTACTGCTTGAGAGTTAGCAGCAGGCATTGCATATACCCCCCAGGGGCCCTGTGAGCACTGCAGTAACCTGCAGCTTCAGTCATTGGTTGGATCACTGCTGGCCAGGTTGCTACAGGTCCTGTGCACTTACCCACAGGTCTGTGCATCCTCAGGACCACTTCAGGGAATTCCAAAGTCAATGCCAGCTGGGTACTCTTGGTGGAGTGGCCACACTGCCTGTCAGGCTCAAGATCTTCCTGGTTACAGTGATGGGGGCTGCACCAGTGAATGGCTGTAGGCACTGCTAGATCTCTGGCAGGCATATTTGGGTATGGGTAGGGACCAGAAGACCACTTAGTACCTGAAATTGATATGTGTACCCAAACCCTTCCCCTGGTAGTACTATGATTAGTGAAAGGAATGCAAACAATGTGGTGACAAGCACCTCCAGTCCTGGAGTGTGTTTCAGTAGTTCCCTTCCTAAGCATTGGATGCCTTAGTTCTGAAAATTGGGTTCTTTCACTTATGGTTTAGATGTACTTTAAGCCACAAGGCTCTTGTCCTGCACCCGAGGGCAGAGAATCTGCACCTGGCTCTGTCAGTGCTATCCCTCCCCATTCCCTCTGTCAGTCACTATGCTGGGGCTGGGGTTTCTGCCATTACCATGTCTCTATCTCTCCTCCCATTTTTCATGTTATGTTTCTATCCCTTGTTGTATAGAAGCTGTTGGCTTCAGGTTCAGCTCTTCTTCAGTATGAAATGCTCTGTGTGTAGTTATATATTCAGGGAGCAATGTGGTTAAGTCTGTTAAAATTCCTCTCTGTGCCCCCTGATTGTTTCTGTGTGTCCCAACAAACATTTCTTTATCAACCATTTACTCGTTTCATATTCCTGTGAATTATTTCCCTTTTCCTTTGAAAGTCTCAGACCCTTCCCACCTTCTCCAGGGTTCAGGATGACATATATACTTCATTCTCCCTGTCTTTGGAACCCATGTCTATGGCTTCCCCATAAATATGTAATTAAACTTTGGTTTTTACCTCCTGTTAATCTGTCTTATTCAGTTTGAGTCTTAGACGAGCTAGAAGAATCTTGAGGGGTAGAGGAAATTTCTTTCTGCCTAACAGAGTTAAATGCTTTCATATTTGCATTCAAACTGGCTATACAGATTATAAAGATAAATGGAAAAATTCATGTTAATAGCTTAAATATCTGTAGTTATTTAGAGTGATGTTAAATAGCAAGTTTAAAAGCATGAAAAGTGGGGAGGACTGTATAAAAAAGGAATAAATATAGTCTATCTTTATTAACACATTCTCCCTGCTTTTTAATTTTTTATTTTTATTGAGATAAAATACCCATAACATAAAATTTACCATTTTAACCATTTTAAAGTATATAACATAAAATTTACCATTTTAACCATTTTAAAATATATAATTCAGTGATATTAAATACATTCACCATGCTGAACAAATATCACCACTGTCTAGTTAAAGAACTTTTTCATTGCCCCAAATAAAGAATACCATATCTATTAAGCAGTTACCTCCCACCTTAACTACCCACCATTACCTCCCCCACTGCCCCCTGGCAACCACTAATCTGTGGCTTTGCCTATTCAGGTTATTTCATATAAATAGAATCATACAATATGAGGCTTTTTGTGTCTAGCTTTTGAAGAAGAGGCCTCACATTTTCATTTTGCTCTAGCCCCACAAATTAGATAACCACCTCTTGTTTGGGGAAATATTAAAATCAAAACTGACTCAGTGTATCTTCCTTTTAAAAAAGATACAATTTTTATATCAGGGAGAGATTAAATCTCTCAACTGAACCCCCTCAATTAATGGAAGAAGTGGGGAATCTCTGAAATTACTAAGATTAGGAAGTTATGTGGGTCACTAATGGGTAATTCACGGAAGATGCCCTTCTTAGGCCAAAATAAATCTTAAATTGAATAGAGATGAGTATGTAAATTTCTGAGAATAATGATGGAAAAAAGGAAGGTAAGGTAAGCTGAGAATTGATGAATTCAGTCTGTCAGACAATAGGTCAGGAGACTAGAGTTCTTGAAAGATGTCTACTTGCTGAATTGATTAAAGGACATTTAAGGGCAAGAGTGTGTAATATTCAATTTTATTTTATTTTGCTTTAATGCATTATTTAAAATCTTGATTTATGTTGCTATACATACTACTGTTATATGTTGACATTTGAGAAAATCAGAGTAAATTTATGCTTGCCAGGTAGAAGCTCAGAATAGGATCAAGATTTCAGAAGGAGTAAGTCACATTAAGAAAGAAACAAATATGCCTCTAGAAATTTAAATAAATCTTGACAAAATCATTGTCCTTTCAATAGGAAGTATTAATATTTTGAATATCAAGAGATGATGTAGGTTTATATAACCCCTTTTATTCAGTCTCTTTTATATTTTATCCACTTTTTATTTCCTATTAATGATTTTTGTCATGGTGATAAATGTTTGCTTGTTTCCATACTTATTTAAGTTTAAATCAGAGTAATATAGAAAATATGACCTATCTCCTTTACTTCAGGATATATTAATGATTATAATACACTATTATATTTAATTATAATGGTATTTATGCCTAAACATTTTAGGTATGGCATATTAAGAATTAATATTTAGCTGGAGGTTATTCTATAACAGGCACAATAAATTCTTCCCATTAGTTTTTTTTAACAAATGCTCACACTATATGAAATATTATACAATAGTGTTTGACACATGGAATTTGGAGTTAGAGTTTGAATATTGACTGTGTCATTTTCCTTCATTTGTAAAGTGAAAATTTGGATTTGTTGCATTAGTTAAAGTAAGATAATCTGTTTCAATTCAGGATAGTTAAGGGCACATGGTAAAAGTTATATAATCAGTTCATTTGACAATTCAAGCAAGATAACCCTAGAGAAGCTAATGTATAAAAGTGATGCCTACCAGTTACATATTCTCTTGGCTTTAAATTTAGAAATTATTTACTCTTTCTGTCATTAATGATTCTATAAAATTTGTTGTCTTAATTGCCAAACCAAAAAAAAAGTTTCAAGATTATTGAATCATATTTCCTTTTATCTCCTTTTTTTCCTTCAGATGACCTGTACTCATTTAGTAAACACTAACTTGAGCTTGAAAATAGCTTTAAATTAAATAAACTATGAAGTAATTGTCTTTAAAACATTCTCTATAGCAAACTATCACTAGATGTTTATAGGTCATGTTGAAGAATCTAGTGGGATACGAAAAAGATATATTGCTTTTGCTGTAGGAATTTTAAATATTCAGGAAAATTAGTGTAGTAGAAAAAAAAGAATTCTGAATTTAAAACTTTTGGGTTGGAGCCCTACCCCAATATGTGGGAAGTTGTTGACTTTAAGCTATCATACTTACTCAGATTCATTTTATTTTCACTAGTGAAATGAATGTTTTAATTTATTTGCATACAATTTGCATATGGGTAACAAGAAAATGCTTTATAACACATAGTAAGAAGCCAAATTTACTACAGAATCACTAAACATTGGAGATTGAAGGATCCAAGAATCATTTCAGCAATATTCTGCCAACTAATTCAGTAGATAAAGTAAATGAAGATCAACATTTAATAAGTAAAGTGCCACAGGTGATGCAATTTATTGAGAGTAAATTTAAGATTAAAATTTAGTTCTCTTCACAGATGCTTTATTGTATATTAATATATTTTATGTTATTGTAGAGTTTGTTGTTCCTTAAATTTTGTGATGGCACAGTATTTTCTAAAAATAACAAATTCTATCACAATATTACTCATTAATAAAATTAACACTTTAGACAATATTAAAGCTATTCTGGCAGTGTTGATCATGCTATATATTTTGCTACTTTACCATTGGTATGTGTAACCTTAATCTGTCAATCCTTTTATTTTCCATCTGAAGTCTGAGGTTTTTAAAATATTACTTCTAACTAAATGATATTTTGAATTATAAAGAATTATGTTATTCTACTATGACCAGAGAGACTACTTTGGGGTCATTAGTGTCTGGTAACAATAACCAATCAAAATACTTACTTTATTAAGTCCTTTGTATGAAGCACTATGCTAAGCATGAGCTATGAGGAAATGAGAGAGTACTGGAAGATTGTTGTTCTCTTCTTCTCTCTTTTTCCTTGGTAGCTAATTGCCAGTGCTATATACCCTCAGTAAGACCCTGAGTTTGACTTAATGTGTTTGACTACATAATATTAGGGATCTCATACATTGCTTTTGCCAAAGAAAGCTTACATTTAAATGATAGCCCTGTAGGGTAGCTACCTCTTTGGTTGCAAGGAACTGTATGTAAATTGCTCTAAGTGCCTCAGACAGAAAAACAAAGTAAAATAATGAGGGACAACTGTATGTAAATTGCTCTAAGTGCCTCAGACAGAAAAACAAAGTAAAATAATGAGGGACAAATCCTACAAAACTCAAGAAAAGACTAGCAGGAAAAAATCTGTATTTTCAGTTTCTGAAGGGTGAACACCACTTTATCACATTGTTTTATTAGCATCTCAAGAGATTTGAAAGGTAAGTTGGGTATGTAACATAATTCAAACTTATACTATACTTTTTTCTAGGTAGTCCTTAGGACCACAAGAACAAAGTTTTGAAATCTACTGAATTAGAGAATGAGGGAATACCTTGCTGCACGTTTAGCAGCAGCACTTACTCTGTCTCTTAAAAAAATAGTATCTACACACACACACACACACACACACTCCTGATGAAATATTAGAATTATTAAAAAATTTCATGAGTGGAACAGTTTTGTTGAAGCCTAAGGCAACACGTCCATGTTGTTATAAGGGTAGTTTACTTGACACTCACCTAGATCCAGCACAGGTGAGGTTTACATTTACTATGAATTGGATCATTAAGGAATACTGACTGGAACATGAGGGCATTTAAAAATAAAGTAGCTGTATGAATATGTGCAAGTTCTCACTACATATGCTACAATGAATTGGTAACAGTTCGATGTGACACACAGGGAGAGTAGTACTATCCTCTAAGATGTATGTGTGTCAAAAGTACATAAAATTCCAAAACATAAAGACCTATTGTTAAAAACTGGGTCAGTTTATACTAAATAACCACAGTAGGTAAATACCGAGAAGGAGCAAATTCCGGGTTGCCAGAGACTGGTACATAAAGGGATCATAACTGGCTAATTAGTTTTTTCAGGGGTGATGAAAATTATTTGGAACTAGGTAGGCACAACCTTATGACTGTACTAGATTCCTCTGAGCTGCATAGTTTAAACTGCTTAATTTTTTTAATGTAAAGTATGTCTCATTAAAAAAGTAAAAAATAAATAAAATGTTTTTTAAGAAACTGGATTACAGGAGGGCCTACTTTTAGTTTATAAAAATGGTATTACCTTTGAAGTCCCCTTAAATTACAGACACACATGCATGTGCCTCTCAATCCCTGTTGGCAGCCTATTAATCCAGTGACTGGTGTTCTTTATCCACCGTTAATTATTCTCACCCAGTAAGTGCCTAGTCTAGTTGACTCTAAAGAAATACAAAAGGTAGGACGTTTGTTTTTCCCTTTAGAAAACCCTCTGTCTGAATTCACTGTCACCTGTCTAGGATAATTTGGCCAGTGAAGGAACAAGATTGAGGTGGGAGAGGAGGACTTTCTTACATGTGTTGCTGTCCTCTAGACCTCTGCTGGCCCTATCCCACACTCATCGGCAATCCTATAGTAACAATATGATGTATGTTATATAATTCAGAAAGGGATTAGAAGAAAGGAAATGCTATTCTCAAGGTATCTTTTGCTCATAATAGCCCATGGAAAAAAAACTTTATAAAAAGAGAAGATACAACAATCTAGAAGAAAGGGATAACATTTAATCTCATTTTCTGCAATATTTTACCTCTTCTGTGTAATTCATATAATGGCCTCTTCAGAATGTTCAGATCTTGTAATAACTGAAAAAAAGCCACAAATGTGTTTTGCCTTAAGAATATAAAAATGGAGGGAGATTAAAGATGGTGGCATGAGAGGTGAGACAGAGAATTATTCCAAAACCACATGTATGAAAATATAGTTAATACAACCAATCCTAAAAGAGCAACAAAAGAAGGCTGTGCCAGACAGCATACACCTGGAGACCACAGCAGACCTCACAAAACAGGACACCAGCACGGCTCCCCTGTGACCCTTGACCTCACTGCTGGGACTGAGCATCTCCAGAGACTAGAGATTCTGGGCACTAGAGGGCACCACATACAAATATGAACCATCAAAGAAACCTAGTTCAAACCAAAATATCACAAACACCAGAAAAAGGACCAAGTGAAACACCAATCTTCCTGAAAGAGAATTCAAAGTAAAAATCATAAAGATGCTCATGCAGGTACAGAAATATATTCAAGAACCCAGGGACGAATTTAGGATGAAGATTCAATCATTAAGAAATTCCATATCTGAAATGAAACATAAAATGGAGGAATTTAAAAGCAGATTAGATGTAGTAGAATAGACGGTAAATGGAATAGAAATAAAAAAAGAGAAATACAAAGAGGCTGAGGCACAGAGAATAAACAATCTCTAGGAATGAAAGAATATTGAGAGAAATGTGTGACCAATCCAAATGGAACAATGTTCGCAATATAGGGGTACCTGAACAAGAAGAGAAAGAAAAAGGGATAAAAAGTGTCTTTGAGGATGTAATTGCAGAAAACTTCCCCAATCTGGGGAAGGGGATAGTCTCTCAGGCCATGGAGGTGCACAGATCTCCCAACACAAGGAACCCAAGGAAGAAAACAACAAGACATAATAATTAAAATGATAAAGGTCAATGATAAGGACAGAATTTTAAAAGCAGAAAGAGAAAAAAGATCACATACAAAGGAAAATCCATCAGGCAATCATCAGACTTCTCAAAAGAAACCTTACAGGCCAGAAAGGAGTGGCATAATATATTTAATGCAAAGAAACATAAGGGTCTTGAACCAAGAACACTCTACCTGGAAAGATTATCATTTAAATTAGAAGGAGGGATTAAACAATTTTCAGATAAGCTAAAGCAGAGAGAATTTACCTCCTAAAAACAACTTCTACAGTATACTTTGGGGTGACTGCTATAGATGGGAGTGTTCCTAAGGTTAAAAAGGTGTCACCAGGGGAAATAAAACCACAGGAAAGAAAGTAGAACAATTAATTACTAAAGAGATGGAAAATTAAATCAACGACCCCCAAACTCAATCAAGGGATAAACAGAGTACAGAATATGATACCTATATATAAAGAATGGATGAGGAACAAACAAAAGGAAAAAAAAACAACATTCAAACTGTGTTTGCAATAGCATACTGAGTTAAATTAGACTGTTAGATAGTAAGGGAATTACCCTTGAACATTTGGTATCGATGAATCTAAAGCCTAGAATGGCAATAACTGTGTACCTATCAATAATCAACCTAAATATAAATCATCTGAATGTACCAATCCAAAGACATAGAGTCATTGAATGGATAAAAAAAGACCTGTCTATATGCTGCCTGAAAGAGACTCACTTCAAACCCAGAGATATACACAGAGGATGGAAAAAGGGATGGAAAAAGATATTCCATGCAACTAATAGGGAGAAAAAAGCAAGACTTGTAGTAGTACTTGTATCAGACAAAATAGACTTCAAAACAAAGAAAGTCACACCAAAGAAGGACATTTCATAATGATAAAGGGGTCAGTCCAACAAGAGGATATAACTATTATATATATCTACGCACCCAACACAGAATCACCTACATATGTGAAACAAATACTAAATGAATTAAAGGGGGAAATAGAATGCAATGTATTAATGTTAGGACACTTCAATACTCCCCTCACTCCAAAGGACAGATCAAAAAGACAGAAAATAAGTAAGGAGACAGAGGCACTAAACAACCTATTAGGACAGATGGACTGAATGGACATCTACAGAGCACGCCATTGAAAAGCAACAGGATACACAATCTTCTCAAGTGCACATGGAACTTTTCAAGAATAGGTCATATACTAGACCACATAAAGAGTCTCAGTAAATTCAAAAAGATTGAAATTCTACCAACCAGCTTTTCAGATCACAAAGGTAAGAAACTAGAAATAAATTACACAGAGAAAATGAAAAAGTCCAAAACACATGGAGGCTTAATAACATGCTCCTAAATAATCAATGGATTAAAGACCAAATAAAAACAGAGATCAAGCAATATACTGAGAAAAATGACAACAATAATTCAATACCACAAAATTTGTGGGACACAGTGAAGGCCGTGCTATGAGGGAAGTATATTGCAATAAAGGCTTACCTCAGAAAAAAGAACAATCCCATATGAATAGTATAAACTCACAATTAATGAAACTAGAAAAGGAAGAACAAATGAGGTCCAAAGTCAGTAGAAGGAGGGACATAATAAAAATTAAAGCAGAAATAAATAAAATCGAGAAGAATAAAACCATAGAAAGACTCAATGAAAGCAAGAGCTGGTTCTTTGAGAAAATAAACAAATAGATAAACCACTAGCCAGACTTATCAAGAAAAAAGAGTCAACACACATAAACAGAATCAGAAATGAGAAAGGAAAAACCACTACGGACCCCACAGAAATACAAAGAATTCTGATAGAATACCATGAAAAATTATATGCTAACAAACTGGATAACCTAAAAGAAATGGACAGCATTTAGGAAAATACAGCCTTCCAAGGCTGACACAGGAATAAACAGAAAATCTTAACAGACCAATTATAAGAAAGGAAATTGAATTGGTAATCAAAAAACTACCTAAGAACAAAATGCCTGAACCAGATGGTTTCACTGCTGAATTTTATCAACATTTAGTGGAGACCTAATAAACATCCTCCTAATTGTTTTCCAAAATGTAAAAGGGGAGGGAATACTTCTAAACTCATTCTATGAGGCCAGCATCACTCTAATACCAAAACCAGGCAAAGACACCACAAAAAAAGAAAATTACAGACCCATATACCTGATGAACATAGATGCAAAAATACTCAACAAAATATTAGCAAACCTAATTCAAAACTATATCAAAAAGATCATCCATCATGATCAAGTGGGATTCATCCCAGGGATGCAAGGATGGTACAATATTCAAAAGTCCATCAACATCATCCACCACATCAACAAAAAGAAGGACAAAAAACCACATGATCATCTCCATGGATGCTGAAAAAGCATTTGACAAAATTCAAGACCCATTCATGATAAAAACTCTCAACAAAATGGGTATAGAGGGCAAGTACCTCAACATAATAAAGGCCGTATATGAAAAACCCACAGCCAACATCATACTTAACAATGAAAAGCTGAGATCTTTTCCTTTCTGAATGGGAACAAGACAATGAAGCCACTCTCTCCACTTTTATTCAACATAGTTCTGGATGTCTTAGCCATGGCAATCAGACAAAACAAAGAAATAAAGGCAACCAGATTGGTAGGGATGAAGTTATACTGTCACTGTTTGAAGGTGACATGATATTGTACATATAAAACCCTAAAGAATCCACTCCAAAACTACTAGAACTAATATCTGTATTCAGCAAAGTTGCAGGATATAAAATTAATACACAGAAATTTGTTGCATTTCTATACACTAATGGTGAACTCGCAGAAAGAGAAATCAGGAAAACAATTCCATTCAGAATTGTATAAGAAAGAATAAAATACCTAGGAAAAAACCTAACCAAGGATGAAAGACCTATACTCTAAAAACTACATTACACTCAGAGAAATTAAAGAGATACCAATAAATGGAAACACATCCTGTGCTCATGGATAGGAAGAATTAATGTTGTCAAAATGGCCATTCTGCCTAAAGCCATCTACAGATTCAATGCAATCCCTATCAAAATACCAACAGCATTTTTCAATGAACTAGAACAAATAGTTCTAAAATTCATGTGGAACCACAAAAGATCCCGAATAGCCAAAGCAATCCTGAGAAGGAAGAATAAAGTCAGGGGGGCCAGGGATTAGGCTCCCTTACTTCAAGCTCTACTACCAAGCCACAGTAATCAAGACCATTTGTTACTGGCACAAGAACAGACCCATGGACCAATGGAACATAGTAGAGAGCCCAGATATAAATCCTAGCATATATGGTCAATTAATATATGATAAAGGAGCCTAGGATGTAAAATGGGGAAATGACAGCCTGTTCAACAACTGGTGTAGGCAACAATGGATATCTACATGCAAGAGAGTAAAACTGGATTATTGTCTAACGCCATACACAATAGTAAACTCAAAATGGATCAAAGACCTGAATGTAAATCATGAAACCATAAAATTCTTAGAAGATAACATAGGCAAAAATCTCTTGAATATAAACATGAGAAAATTTTCCCTTATCCCATCTCCTCAGGCAAGGGAAACAAAATAAAAAATGAACAAATGGAACTATTTCAAGCTAAAAAGCTTCTGTACAGCAAAGAAACCATCAGCAGAACAAAAATACATCCTACAGCGTGGGAGAATATATCTGTAAATGACATATCTGACAAGGGGTTAACATCCAAAATATATAAAATACTCACACACCTCAAGACCCCAAAAGTAAATAACCATATTAAAAAATGGGCAAAAGATATGAACGGACCTTCTACAAAGAAGAAATTCAGATGGCCAATAGGCAGATGAAAAGATGTTCCACATTGCTAATTATCAAGGAAAGGCATATTAAAACCACAATGAGATATCACCTCAATCCAGTTGGATGGCCAAAATAGAAAAGACTAGGAACAACAAATGCTGGTGAGGATGTGGAGAAAGGGGAATCCTCTTACACTGGTGGTGAGAATGTAAACTAGTTCAACCATTTTGGAAAGCAACATGGAAGTTCCTCAAAAAACTAAAAATAGAAGTACCATTTGATCCTGGCGTTCAACTCCAAAGAAACAACTTCTCAGAATCAAAAAGACATATGCACCCCTATGTTTATTGCTGCACTATTTACAATAGCCTAGAAATGGGAGCAACCTAAGTGTCTATCAGTAGATGATGGATAAAGAAGAAGTGGTACATATACACAATGCAAGCCATAAGAAAGAAACAAATTCTACCGTTTGCAACAACATGGATGCAGCTGGTGGGTATTAATACTCAGTGAAATAAGTCAGGCAGAGAAAGACAAATATCAAATGATTTCCCTCATTTGTGGAGTATAACAACGAAGTAAAACTGAAGGAACAAAATAGCAGCAGACTCACAGACTCCATGAAGGGTCTAGTGGTTACCAAATGGGAGTGGTGCGGGAGGGTGGGTGGGGTAAGAAGGAGAAGGGGATTGTGGGGTATCATGATTGGTGCACATGGTGTCACGGGGAACTCAGTGTAGCTCAGAGAAGACAAGTAGGGGCTCTCTTGCATCATACCATACTGATGGACAGTGACTGCAATGGGGTATGGGGGGGCTCAATAATAATGGTGAATGTAATAACCACACTTTTTCTTGTGAAGTCTTTATGAGAGTGTATGTCAATGATATCTTAATAAAAAGAAAAGAATATAAAAATGTAGGTGTGTAAAAATTAAATATGGGTATTAATATAATTATAAATTTCATAGATTGATAGAGCCAATGGGATTTACTAGTAAAGCTAAAACCAAATCTTAAATCCAAGGCCTATAGCTCTCTGCTGGTGAGATAGACCAATCAGAATGATCCTATTCTTATTTCACTAGAGCTCTCCACTTATCTGAACAATAACAGTCATATAGGTTTTTATGGTAACCCATGCTAACCCAGACTTCTTTGGAATTTACGTCTTCTGAGTTGTTCTTTACCTATATTTTAAAGATGAAGTACAGCCAATTATGTTGCTATATCTAGGAAAGATTTTTTTTATCATCAACAAGTGGATGAATAAAGCTCAGAGAAATTAAGTTGCTTGCCTGTCATTATCTAGCTAGTAAATAGTTTAAATTTGAACTCATATTTTCTGTTTCCAACTTATATTCCTTTTACAACACTGTGCTGCTATTTACACAGGGTGATATTTTCCTCCAAATTTTAAAATATCTGATTATTTGATTTCATCATTTTATGACAATGGTGGAGCTGCTATTGAATAGTTTCTGTTTATTCACTTTAACATTAGACTCACACTTTACTTTCAGCAGCACTGAATAATTAATTAAAAGTTATGAATCAGGTAGAACTTTTTGCTTAATTATTTTTAAAATATGAATTTATAGAAAATAAATAATACATCTCTGTAAGAAGGAAAGTAGCTAGTAGTTACCTCTTGCCAATAAGTTGTGATATATATTGTTAGGAAGCATAATGGGTATTTAATATCCATTTTACAACTGAGTGAGCTAAGAGTCATAGTTTTGTTGTGACGGGCCACATTAGATGATGTAGAAACACACTTATGACATTATTTGGCACATGGTAAAACTTAGCTAGTCATATATTTATACTTTAAATGTAAGTCAGCATTTATAGAGTAGAATCTGTATCCAATATATCAAAGTTCTTAGGCTATATTTCACCAAAGACTAAGGCCAAAATTGTAAATTCTCATGATTGAAGCCTTGAAAATTTAGTTGGAACACATTCCAGTAAATCTATACTCAGATAATTAAACTCACCAATAAATATATGAAATAGAAGTAGGAAAATCTAAGTTGTATTAACCAATGCATTTTCAGTTTCAAAAGACTAAAATTTGTGTTACTATTTGAAACATTGTGATATAAGATTATTAGAAAAATGAAAACAAGTATTTCCAACAGCATCAAATTGGAAATTTTTGCATTTAGGAAATAATAGTATAAAATTATCCCAATCTACTATTTGAACTATCATAGATTATTTAATAATTTAAAACTTAAAAAAATATGCAGTGCTAAAAAAGAAATGGGCATTCTACACTTTTTCTTGAATTTCTACTTGAAAACTCCAAAAGTACTTGTCTTAAAGATAAAACTATTCTTAGAAATACACCATTAGCTACTCATAGACATTTAATCTTTTTTTAATATGTAAGAAAACTAAAACCTATCCAAGATCATAGAGATATTTTGTAATGCCTGTTAAGTTTCCTTTGTTAACTTATATGTATACTTGTTATTTCCACTCAAAACTGATAGTTTTTTGCAATCTGTCAGTCACCTCAAGATGGAATAAGGGATGATAAAGGATAATTGAACACCAAGTTTATTAACAGAATACAGGACACATAACTAAGTTGAAAGAGTAAATGGTACACTGCTCTTTTAGATGTCAGGTAAATATCTATATTGAAAGCTAATTCTGCCATCCTACACTGTTAGTGGGAAAGTAAGTTGGTATAGCCATTATGAAAATGGAGTATGGAGGTTTCTTAAAAAGCTAAAAATAGAATACCATACAACCCTGTAATGGCACTTCTAGGAATTTACCTGAAGAGAAGAAAATCTCTGATTCTAAAAGATATATGCACCCCTATGTCTATTGCCATGTTATTTACAATAACCAAGATAAGGAAGCAGCCAAAGTGTCCATTGGTAGATTAATGGTTAAAGACGATGTGGTACATGTACACAACAGAATATTATTCAGCCATTAAAAAAGGAAAGAAATCCTGCTATTTGTAACAACATGGAAGAATCTGGAGTGTATTATGCTAAGTGAAATAAGCCAGATGGAGAAAGACATACCATATGATTTCATTTACATGTGGAATCTAAAAATAAAACAAAATGGCAATATACTCATAGGCACTGAGAAGTGACATGGTTAGATCAGGGATGGATTGGAGTGGGTAAGTAAAATAGGTGAAGGGGATCGAGGGGCACAAAATCTTAATCATAATTTAATTAGTCACATGGATAAAAGTACAGTATAGAGAATATAGTCAATAGTTCTGTAACATCTTTCTAAGTTGACAGTAACTATACTAGTTGGGCTGAGGATTTAGTAATGTAGATAACTATTGAATCACTATTTTGTATACTTGAAACCAATAAAATATTGTATACCAACTATACTTTAATAAAAATATATCAAAAAAGAAAGCTAATGCTATGTAATATTTTGAGCTTGTAAAGAAACAAATGAGATTGATATTCAAAATGAAGTTACTAGAATTAAATTGTGTCATGACTGATAAAATAGTGACATAAAGATCAAGTTTCTGACTCTTAAAGAATTCAATCTCACTGTTACTGAAGGCAATAAATAATGATGACGCAAGAAAAAATTTTCTCTTCAAAAAAATTTCTGTGACTACTTCCATATTATAACTGCTAATTAGATGTAGCTTTTCACTGATCTCTGAAAACTTTAAATTTTTATTTTCCTTATTTCTTAACTTCTTTTCTTTTTATGGATAAAGGAATACAAACTTGGATCCATGCTAAAAGTGTCTGTCATCTTTCTATCCATCAGTGTATAGATCTACATATCTGTCATATACCTATTTCAAATAATTCAAAATGCATCTATAAGCCCACTACTCAATACCGAATATAGAGCACTAACAAAAACCTACATCATTCACTTTGGTCCCTGCCCCATCCAGATATCTGCCTCCCTCAAACTGAAAAACAAACAAACAAAAATAAAAAACCATTTACTATTCTGTGTTTATTATCCCTTTGAATTTATCATTTGTGTCCAATGTGTAAAAACTCCTTAAAAAAGGAATTTTTATTTTAGTTGTGCTTGTTTAAAAAATGCTATCATGAAATATAACCTCCTATAACTTACTTTTAAACTTTGTGTCATATTACTAAAATTCATCTGTTGAACAGTTTCAGCTTGTTCATCTTTATTTATGTTGAACACTTAGATTTTTTTACTGTGTCCAAGTGCATTATCCACTCTCCTGTTGATGGACATTTGGCTGTATACAAACTTTTTTTGGAAACAGTGTTGTATTAGAGTTCTTGTTTTCTGATGTACATTGTAAAAAATGCTTTTGATAATACTGTCAAGGTAAAAATTCCAGGTTTAATATGGTTTTAATTTATAAAATAATACCACTTTTCTAAAGTGGTGTGTCAGCTTCTATAATCTACCAAAATGTTGACACCTCACTGATCCAACATCACCTTCACCTATTAATATTTCTATTGTTGTCAATCAAATTGTTAGAAAAATTTGAATCATGATTTAAATTCAACTGATCATAACTGAAAACTAAAAAGACAGTTTCTCACATTTGCTTATTTTTTCATTTATTAAAAGCATATAATTGCACACTTATAGATCTATGTATACAAAAATAAATCTAAATTGTAAGTTAATAGCTCAGTGAATTTTCAGAGTGAACATATACTTGCAACCACAACCTAGATTTAAAAAACCTAGATATTATAAGCAACACATTAAAAACCCCTGACCCCCTCTTTATCACAATCTACTAAATGATTACTATAACCATAACCTGACTTCATACACCATAGATTACTTTTGCTTATTTCAATATTACATAAAAGGAAATAAACTGCATATTGATTTTGTGTGTTTCTTTTGCCGAATAGCATATTGATAATTTTCACTATTTGTGAGTCATTCATGCTGTTTGATGTAGCAGTAATCATTTGTGCTCTATGCTATTTTACACAATGGCTCTCTAGTTGACTGTAAATGGCATTCAGGATTTTCCAGTTTTTAGCTACTATGTATGAATTTATGTTGGATATATAAGTAGGAAGTGAATTGCTGGGTTTAGGAAATGGTGATTCAGCTTTTTAGATGTTGTCAGATATTCACCAACATAAGAAATGTGTGGCATTTATATAGCTGCAGTATAAACAATTCCAATCAATACTATTTGAATGCTTTCGGTTGTCAGTCTTTTATTTTGTCTCACTAAAAGAGATATATACTGGTATCACTATTTCATTGTGCCTTTAATATGCATTTTTCTAATGATTAAATACCATTTCATATGTTGATCATTTAGGTTTCTTTTTGGCAGTGTCTTCTATTCAAATATTTTTCTAAATTTTCCCTTTTGTGTCCTTTTATTATTAGTTTGGAGCACTGCTTTATGTATGTTTAGGATATGTGTGTCCTTCTTCAAACATATACATTGCAAATATATGCTTATTATTTCTTACTTTCTATTTAATACACTCCACCACTTTTTTCTCCAATTTTCTTATGTAACTGAATATTATGTGAAAAAAGATCCTAAAGAGTGACGTTTTCTAATAAGCCTATTTGGTGAAAAAGCAAAACTACTAGGAATTTGCTTAACTTTCTCCCCAAGATTAATCAAATATTGGAATATTAGTTATCCCACCTATAGGGTCCATCTAACAATAAACAAATAGGTTGTATGAATTAATTAAACAAAATGTGTTTCACAAGATTGTGATGCAAAATTATGATATTCTTTCTTTTATATTTTCAATTTATTCCAGGCCCACTTGTAAAATATGTAATTCGCACAAAAAATTCACATATATTAAACAAAATAGTTTATTTATTGATGCAAGTCTCACTTACCAATACTTTTCTTTCCTTGTGCTCAGTTATAATGCCAACATTTTAAAAATCTATCTTATATCCCTTAGTTGATTTACCCAGTATATACTCTCTTATTTTTCTCAGGCAGATGCTATCCATTCTTCATGGATAGGCTCAGATTTATTTATCATGTGAAGCCTTTAATAACTTTCTTCTTGGATTATAACCTACTCCAGTTTCTAAAAGTTAAGACATAATTCCTCCCTGACCACATTTCATATTACTAATTGCAGGGAAAATGGAAGTTCCTATGACCAGCATCCTCACCTGATCCTGAACTACTTGATGATGTAATTGGCCTACTGCAAAGGCTAATGCCTACATAACCATTGGCAATGAGCTATTATTGTAAGTGTTACTATATAAAGAGCTCTGCACGGAGGCAGAGACAGAGATGGAATATGACTGCTCCATAGGCAGACATGATTCCAGCACTTGACCTGCCACCATGAGAATAAAGCTTGGTATAAATGCTTTTACTACAAACATTCCGTTGTTAGTCAGTCTCACTGAATCCAGAGTGAACTTGCCAGGAGCAATCCCCCTCAGGCAAGATAGTAATTATTGCTTAATGTTATTTTTGTGTTTGTCAACTAAAATTTAAGTTTATTAAAGGCAGTAGGATTTTGCTCTGTGTCATATTTCATGTAGCATCTAAAAATCCTGAGTATATAATAGGTGTCCGATTGATTGAATGTCAGTTAATATATTAGATCTGTTGATAAAAATAAATCATTTTCAATTAGCATAGTAATTAATAATGATACTTGAAAGTGTGTGTGGTAGACAGAATAATGGCCCAAAAAGATGTGTACAGTCTGGATGCGTACAATGTGTAATGCCCAGAAACTTGCATGAGAAAGGAAGAGGGAAGTAAACAATACTCAGGATTTGTTTGGTCTTAGTGGCTTGGGAGATACCCTACTTTTTTCTAGCCAAATAAACATAAGCTGATTGATAACCTAATATACATACTTCAGTTCATCCACTCCCTCATCTCAGTCCCTCCTGTGATTATTAGGTAAGTTCAATTTCCAGTTACCTAATCACCAACACGTCATACTTTTGTCCAAACAACAAATATTTTGCTACTCTGCTTTTCAGAAGCTTCTTGTTAAAGATGCAGTTATAATTTACCACTGTCTTTTTGTTACATGTATTCCATGCTTTATGGAGGCTGAGGAAAATAAAAACAGAAGAAAGCACATTCTCCAAAGAGAAAAAGTTGACTTTGAGAACATCAGATGTGATTAAAAAAAACTCATCAAAATTTGTTTTCTGTCACTAATAGGAATAATTGGAAACATCACTATGCTTTTTTATAATGATTGACCAAACCAGTGATTTTTTTTATCAGAGACAAGGATTTGATTTTGAGTTTCTTACCTCATTTATAGCATTAAATTCAAACAAAACTCTTTAGGACCAATGCACAGCAAAACCTCCTACCTTAATCACAGCTTTATTTCCTTTCATATTATTTTCAAGGACTGGGTATTAGAAGATGCATGTAGAACTTGGATCAAATTTCACTACCTTAAAAACACACCAAAAAAATGACCCTTTCCGAACCAAACTCTTTGAGCTTTAAAGATGAGTGGGCAGGGGGAGGCAGTGAAGCACCTTGTCCTGGAGGCTGTGATTAATCATTCATACGTTAGATGATTTGGAACATGGTTAGTTTAATAGGATTTAAATATTTGGTGTACATCAGTTGTAGTACTCTTGGCAGTAAGGTTTACAATGTTCCCCAAAAGTTTCAAAGAATTAATGTGCTTCATTAAGAAGCTTATTATCAAATACCAAAATGATAGGGCCCACTAATTAGGAATTAATTTTGCCACTAAACTGGTCCTTTTAGAGATTACAATATAATTTTCCCATGAAAGGCTCTTTGATATTTTAAAAGAGGGTTTATTTGAAGTTTTCTTTATGGTTAGCAGAGGACTCTGCTCTTTGCAGTGTAGTCTTTCTTACAGGGTGTTTGAAATGTAAAAGTGATTGATTAAGCAATGGTGATGTATGTTTTTGCATATGAATTGATGCGCTTCAACTGTTCCTATTTCATCAGCAAAGTCAACTAACCACCAGTGCTCTTGTCTTCCAAGATCGCAAAGAAAAATTTCAGAAAGTTACATTTAAAGCAACAAGTACTTCTCCAAATACAGTACCAGAGTACAAGAGTTAAAAAATATATATACTGAATCTCCTTTCCTAAATACATGGACTATAATGTAGGGATCTGATTGAATTATATATGGAAAGTCAGGCCATATAATCTGTAATTTGTACAGTTCTATAGAAAACAACCTTGAAGTATAAGAGATTGTAAGGGCAATAATAATTAGGTTTTATCAAATTAGAGATGTACACCATTTTATTTAAAATGTTTAGGGACCCTTAATGTCTGCTGGTTTATCCAGCTGCATAATGAATTGGGAATTAGTATCGGCTTTTGTGAACAAGGCTTGCAGGTTAATATCCTGAAAGTGATTTCGGCCTGTTAGGCAGGAAAATATATGAGTGGGGTGGAAAGAGAAAAAGGCCAGGAAAGTCCACTAAAAAGGTCCAAAGTTAATCAATTAAAACTCAAAAGCCAGGAGCAACTTGGCCTGGAATGTCTGAATATCCCCCAGATAAAGGAAGGTACCTCAGCATAATCCATGTCCTCATTACGTTAATCATGCAGGCCCAGCTAATATTTTTACCTCTACCTATATGCTGTTTTTTTTTCTCCTTCCGGCCCTAATTAAGTAGTTTGTAACCTAGGCAACTAATTTAGCATGCAGGCCCAGCCGTAAACAACACAGTAAAAGGCAGGAAGGATTCCATCTTAAAGACTGTATTTTAATACCCAGGAATTTTAAAATGTAAGATTCTTAACTTACTCTTTAGCAAACAGACAATAACTCAGCCCACCTTGGGGCTGGGCAGGCAGCCTGTTTGATATGCTCCAGGACAAACACTCAGGTATCCCAGGGAGAAATCAGAGCAGGAAGTTCCTTGTGTTAATTCTAAGTATTCAAAGACCACTTAAGTCTGCACCCCCAGCCCTTAGTCACATTCCTAAAGAATCCTTAAAAGGGGGAACCCCCAACCTTTCGAGGTGCTCCTCTCTCTGAGGTCACCCACACTTTATAAGTGTGTAAACTTTTAACTTTAAACTCTCCCTTTTCAACTTTTCAGGGGGTGCTCCTCTCTCTGAGGTCACCCACACTTTCTAAGTGTAACCTTTTGATCTTAAACTTTCTCTCTCCAAACTTTCAGGGTGCCTGTCCTTGCTGAGGTGGCCTGTACTTTTTCTCTCTTTAAGTAACTTTAAATAAAACTTTTACTCTGCTTCATTACTGTGTCTCTGCCCTTCAATTCTTTGTTGCGGTGGGGACAAGGACCGAGGATAATACACAATGCTCACCCAACAAGCCTATCCAAGGATATACACTAACATACCACAGTAGGCTACTTCCTTATGAAAGACACAAAGTCGAGTAAGTCCACATGAATAAAACTTGTCTGAAAGTCCACAAGCAGCCAGAGAATTGTGAGGATTACAATTGCTTGCAGGCCTAAAATAGTAAGATACCAAGAATTATATGTGTCATATTTCCTAGGCATTACCACTTGGGTAGGAAATTGGACAAATATTAAAGAAGTACTTCTATATAATTTATTGTGTTAATGGTAACCATGAAAATTCAATTCATAATCCAATTAATAAAGTCTTTACAATTATAAGCTAATAGGTCAGCATTTGGCTGAATCAGAGCTCTGGGTAGACATTAGAATCACCTGGGGAGATTAAAAATACAGTTTCCATTTCTGATAACTGTGAATTAACTAGTGCTGAACTAATCCTCTTGACAATAACAATTATAAAGTCTAAATAGAAAAAAAAGTTGGAAATACTTCAGCTGTAAGCAGAAACAAGCTGAAAGTGGAAGGAAATGGAGGATAGTGTAACACTGAAGTTGCATTTCCCATCCTTAGGGTTCCATAGTGTTCACTCTTGTACAAGGCTAGTGTAGTGCAGGGACCAAGGTCAGGCCACCCAAAATGAGCCACTTCGGCATGCAGATTATTTTAAGCTGAAAATAATCAAGTCCCAAAAGCCTCAGGAAGAAACTTCTACCTTCCCCATAAACTGCCTAAAAAGAATTGATAAGAGACCCTGCTCCAGGAAAGGCACTGTCACCATATACAAGTACATTATTTTGTGATCTAAATGTGGTATACAGGAAGGCATTTAGAAAAATCTGTTTGCTGATGTCCTTTTCTATGTCTCATTGTTTTTGTACATCCCAACAAATGTGTTTACCAAACATTTACTCTTTCCCTATTCCTTTGAATTGTTTTCTTTCCCTTTTAAGTCTCAGGCCCCCATCTCCTTTCTCCTTCCCCTTCTTCTTATACCTCATTGTAGGGAAAGTGAAAATTCATGGCCAGGATTCTCACCTGATCCTAACCTTGTCCACTGTATTTGTGCAGTGAGGTAATACTTAGCCTACTGCTCAGGCACATACTTGTAAACCCATTGGCAATAAGCCATTACTGCTGGTATTATTATAAAAAGTGCTCCACCTCATGCTAAGACAGAGACCCGTGCTAGCAAGAGAGAAGAGAGTCTAGAGAAGAGAGCAAGAAGAAGTGGAGACAGAGCCATGAGCAGAAGTAGCACCTGGGGCAGAAGCTGGAGGCAGGGCCAATGAGGAGACAGGCTTGCCACTTGTAGACAGCCAGGACCACCATGAGAATAAAGCTTGGCATGAGCCCATTTTTACCTGCAACATTCTGTTGTCATTATTTGGTCTCACCAAATCCATAGTGAACTTGTCCAAAGCTGGGAACCCCCTCCACCTGGAGCTATACTCTTTTTGACTGACTCTCTTTGGAATCTCATGTCTATGTGAATCCCCAAAATGTATGTAATTATGAAATAGGTAGGAAAAAAATGGAGGGACTAGTCCATCCCCCATACCTCCATCTTGACAAATGCCTTGTGACTCTGGCCATTGGTTCTTTAAGGTTCCGATACTTCTTGTTTTTCACATCAACTTACTGTTTTAGTAAGTTTTATAAACACCAAGTCCTAGATTTAGAGAGCACTTGGTCAGATAATCAATGGACCAAGACACAAGCAACTTGTGACTTACACATAAGGTAAATTTGATGTCAGTTCTCTTTTCCTCATTATGATACTGTATTTCCCTCCTGTGTGGAGATTTCACATGCTAATGATACATGAGATGATGTTGCAACATACATGTATATATGCAATCCAGCTGTACATATGCTGCATTGAAACTCTTCCTATTCATGCTAGGTGACCTAAAAACTGAGTAAACATTTTTGTCCCTCGTAAGAAATACCCTGATTCTTCTCAGGGCTGACTCTCTCTTGAGCACCCCACCTTGGTCTATCACGGTGTTTCTAGTTCCTCACTTCTCTAATAAGGTGACCTGCTTGCTTGCATACTATTAAATATTGGTGTTACATTATTTTAATATGCAAGGACAAGGACCCAGGACCCTGTTCTAGTATCTGCAGGTAAAAGTTACACTTGATTTTCTCCTCCAAATCTGTCTCATGTCAACGTAACTCTTAGACCAGGTAGAAACTTAAAGGATAGAGGAAAAGTATTCCCTACACAGCACCAGCCATGTAGAGAGTGTTAATTTGATTGAAGAGGAAAAAATTCCTCTACCCCTCAAGGTTCTTCTAGCTGGTCTAAAAATCAAATTGACATGAGACAGATGATAAGACAGATTAACAGGAGAAAAAAACCTCAAAGTTTAATTACACAGATACAGGGAAGCCAGAGACATGGGTTCCAAAGACAGGGAGAATGAGGTATATCTGTCATCCTGAGCACAGGAGAAGGGGGTAGAAGTCTGAGACTTCAAATGAAAAGGGAAGTAATTCACAGAAATATGAAAAGAGTAAATGTTTGATAATCAAGTATATGGGGGACACACAGTAACAATAAATGGGCACAAAAAGGAATTTTAAAAGACAGCCACATCCCTCCCAGTCTATCACAACTAGTTTAAATTATAAGATGGCTGTCCATGGTAACAGCTCTCTCCTTGGAGAACCTCCTCTATCTAAATTATTTTTATGCAGTTGGGGGGTGGGAGGTCAAAGTTTCTTCCTGAGTCTTTTGGCCTTGGTGGTTTTCAGTTCAAAATAATCTGCATGTCACATTGGCACATTTTGGGCTGGTGTGCCCTTTGTCCCTACAGTTTCCTAGTCACTATGTCTACCATTTAATTTAATGGTGGCCACTGTGGTTTGAGAGTAAGGAATGTATTTCATTCCTCTTGTACTCTTAGCATATAGCTCATTACATGGGGTATGTTAAGTACAAAGTTATGTATCTATTTCTTTGTATACACACATACACATATATATACACACATATTTTCTGTGTGTGTGTGAATGTATGTGTGTGTTTTAAACTGAAGCAGCAAGGATGAGTTAATAAAAAAGACTTTTATTCTCTATTTACATTCAGGTGCATCTCCAACACTTACTCCCTGCCCCACTGCCCCACCGCCGCCTCCCATATAAACAGTGTTCCTTGATAAAACTCAGGCTTGAAGCATTATCTAAGATTAATATTCCATGTTTAAAGACAATATAATGCAGAATGCAGAACAAGAAATGGAAGTAAACAGCACCTAATTTCACTTGAGCATTTACTTGTTAATTTTAACTTATTAATCAGTGGGAGAAAGATTTCCATAACCTTAATTTGGATACACAAACATACCATGTTATTTCCCCCCCACCCCATAGACAAGTAGGAAACAGACATTTAACTCAGCCAGACTACTCTGCAGGAAGCAAAAGCCCTTTGGAATAATATTTGATCTACTTTGGCTCAGGGCAGGATGCCCCGAGATGTGCCATAGTGGTATATTGATTATTTTGAATTAAAGTTACTTAAGAAAAAGCAAGTCCAAGAACACTCTGACCCTCCTTTGTCTACAGAAAGCAGGAAATAAATCTCTCCTGTGAAAGGTATCCTACCTATGTTAGGAGGTAGAGAGGCATCTTCCTCATCAGAGGGCATTCAGAGCTTAGAAGCCAATATAAAAAATCTTGTTTCTTTCACTAATTTACTACCTCAACCCAAATTCTGTTTAGAATTCCTTACTATGTGAAACTCCCAAACATAACTTTTCTTCTTTTTATTGTCCTGTCGATTCTTCACAGACTGTTTCTTTCTGTAAAAAATATAAAAATTGTCTGCCTTGGTCGCTTGTTATGTCCCATATCTGTGAGACCTCCATACATAGAAATTTAATTTGATTTTCTCCTGCTTATCTGTCTTGTGTGAATTTGACTCTTCAACCAACTAGAAGAACCTTGAAGGGTAGAGAAAAATTTGTCCTCGCCAACAGACCCTAAGTTCAGCACAGGTGGGATCCAGAGGCCCTTAGGGTCCAGTAGCTTGGCAGGTTGTTTTGTCCAGTATCCCTTCCTCCAGGAAGAGAGGCCTTTTATTTCCTATTTAGAACCTACTAAGGAAGCCATTCAAGATCATCCTTATATACATAATTAACACTCTGAGCATTCCCTCTGACATCCTAGCAGTTTCCCTGCCTGGGAGAAAACAAAATAGGAAAAGGAAAAAAACTGTGTCCCAGCAACATGTTGCAGTTCTGCATGACTTTGCCACCACTGCTGTGACCACAGAGTCCACTTCTTCCCTCACGATCATGTCCCTAGAGGTATGCAGCATAACGGTGTCCTTGGTAACCTGTGTAGATTATTTGTAATTAACCGTCAAGGATCATAATTTCTTTCCCCATAAAACAGATTATAAACCTCATGGGAACAAAAAGGAACGTGGATAAAATATATATACAGTGATTTTCTTCAAGTTTTCTTATTGAAGAAACAGAATTGTCTCTCATTTTTTTTCTATTTTGTATTATGTCCCTTAGTACATTTTAAAAATTATTTTCTTCATAGGACTGTTACATAATCCCTAAATTGTGACCCATCTTAACATGATGTCTTGGTGTAATGTAATATAGGTCCATTTATATGTAACAATAACTCAAAATAATACTGGTTTCAGAAAGAGAGTTTTATTTTTCTTTCAAAATCCATTCATGCACATTTGAAAAAGGAAAATTAATCTAAAAAGCTGCCTGGAAACTTTCCATCGGTACCTTTTGATACAATGGAGGAAGTGCCAACATCAAAACTTGTAAAATGAGTGTTTCTGGTTTGAAAGAAAGTCCTGATGGTGGTAAGGCATTCATAAAAAAATAATACTTCATTAATGTTCTTGATGGTATAGATGATAAAGTATTCAAAGGCTGAGTCAAAATGATTTCAAATAATCGTACTGAATGGTGGCATTTTAAGAATTTCTCAGCTGGCTTTTGCACATATTTTTGTTTTTATGTAGGCAAAGAATGATATAGCATTTTTGTCTAATCTTTTAAAAACCTTTAAGTCAGGGTAACATTTTTTAAAATAGGCTATAAATTATTGTATCATAATTTAATTGGCAGCATTTAAAGAATTTCATAGTACAACAAAAAATGGCATCTTTCAATCAATATAGTCATAGATACAATAAAATGTAGCATATCTCCTTATCTTAGTGATACCAGGGTTCTTGTTCACAGAGTTGAAGAATGAACTTCACAAACACTCAAAGTAGGAGAGCAAGAGAGAGGCTTTTATTTAGAGATAAAGTGAGAGGACAGAGCTCCTGGCTCATGCCAGGAAGGGACAGGAGAGCCCATGGTGATGCATTGTCTAGGGGTTTTATGCATGGTTGACGATTTTCAGGAATGGGGATAAAGGGCTAGAGGTGCAGAGTTGTTGAGTGTTCCCAGAATGCTCATTTTGAGTAACAGAAGAAATGTGCTGCTCTGATTCTTTCCCAGGATAGCAGCTTCCCTCTGGGAACATATCAATGAAGATCGCCTGCTCTGCCCCTGAGGTGGGCTAGGTTGTTGCCTGTTGGCTAAACAGTGTGTTAAGAATCTTACTTCTTAACTTTTTGGGCTATTTATAGCTGGGCATGCTTACTAAAGTAATCTTTTGCTCAGGTTGCAGATTATTTGATTAGGATTACAGAAGGATAAACAGCATATAGGTACAGTTAAAAATAAGCTGGGCCCCTTAGCAGGCTAACGTAAATTTTACAGTGTCATGATCTAATTGACACATTAAAGTCATGGGTCATGCTGAGATACTTTATCTGTGTAACAATCAAACATTCCAGGCCAAATTGTTCCTGGCCTTTTGAGCTTTAACTGATTTCACTGAAGAATGTCTATATTCCTAGTCTGGTGTCTTTACTCAGAAAATTAGGGTGACTCTGACTTTGGGTAATGCTTAACATGGAATTTTGATACCGACTTCTTTGTACATTGTTACATTGTTCTGACTGTGATTATCTTGCTTTCTTTTTTTGCTGGAGGCCCTCACCCTACTCTGCCTAAACCCACGGTCCCTGTCTCAGGGCTCATTTGAAATTACAATAACAGTCTTGCTGTCCTGCCTATCCCCATATCCATACATCACTCCTCTTGGCCCTGTTGTCTGCTCTGGAAGGCTCCTTTGCCTTCTGCCTTCCTGTTGTGGGACCTGTGGGAAGCACATGCAGATCTTAGAGTTGGGGAGAACAGAAGGGGAGTTTTGCACCTCCTTTTTCACTTGCTGCAGATCTGACAAAAGCTGCATTTCTTTATAGCTCCAGGGTTTGTCTAGTGATTCATGGACCTAGTTTTTACTGGATACCACTAATTCAATTCCAATTTCTTTGTCCCTTTAGGATTAGATATAATACATATCCTTGAATCTAGGTGATACCAAATATCACTGTTTGCCCCTCTCTGCTCAAACCTTTGTAAATCGTGCCTTTGTTGAACTCTCTTCAGCTAACCCCTTGAAAGTATATCATTGCTTTCCTGCTATGACTCAACTAACACACAACCCTACCGTACTCTTTCAGTGGGTTATTCTTTGAATGTTAGCTAGATTTAATCTATTAATGTTAAATTTAGTTTTGGGGTGTGTGTATGTATGCAGGTACATGTGTGTAAATACTCAGAAATAGATTAGTTGGTAGTTCACATTCAATACTGAAGGGACAGAAAACTTTTTCCTTTCTTCCCTTCTAAGTTCTTTAGCTGGTCTAACAATTAAATTGACATGAAACAGATTAATAGGAGGTAAACAAGATTTCATGTGTACAGGAGCCCCATCAATATGTGACTCCCTGGCAGTCAGGCAACTGAGGCTTATATACCATCCTGATCTAGGGAGATAGAGTCGGGGTCTGGGACTTCAAAGGGAAGATAAATCACAGGAAGATGAGAACATATGCTTAATAAACAAATCTTTGCCATGTCATGCTGATAAGTCTTTGTGATATAAAAATTTGTTTCTGATAATAACTCTTCCTGGTACAGGACCACTCTCTAAATTATTTAAGGCACTTAAGGGGAAAATAAAAAGCCCTGAGTCTTCTAGGTCCCTGTTGTCATCAGCTCCAAATAATCCACATGCCAAAGTTATAAATTCTGGAATAATAAACTCTGATCCCCCTCAGTACCTACTTTGTAATGTTTAGGTGTAAGAATTATGCTGCCCTCAGAAGTATTCTTTTCTATGCTACAAAACAATTTACTTATCATGCGGTTACCTGCTATATTCAAGTTTAAAAATAATGACTGTGGGAGCATGTGGTCTCAGTGTTGACCGATATGGCCTTAATATTCCCCTTGGCTTGACCAAACTTTAGATAGATTTCTTCCTGACTCTAGGCCTCTGGCCTCCCTTTTCTTAGAGCATTCACTTTAGAAAAATTATAATTGCAAGTTATTACTCTGCCTCTTTGAGCTATAAATCTTTTATAAGCTTTTTGCCAGTTTTATAATAAAGGAATGCATTTCTCAAAGACCTGGAGCCATCCCTATGAAATATAATCCAGGATGATAGCACCCTTATTTCCCAGCCTCCAGGGGAGAATAGGACTCTAACTAGAAGATGTAAAGCTACCTTAACTTGAAGATTTTTGAAAGTACATTTCCCTTTGGACAAGGCCAATTAGCAAACACAGATGAACTAAAGTATTCCCCTTCTCATCTCTTTAAAAACCTTTTGTTACAGCAGAACTAAGTTCAGAGCCCAGTTTTCTTCTTCTCTATTGCAGTAGCCTTGTATAAAGTCACCGTGGCCTGTTTAAATGAGAGCCCGTGCAATTTTTACTTTAACATTATCTTTTTGGTATGTCTTTTTCTTTCAGTTTATACTTTTCAGTTTTATGCCAGCTAACAGTTTATACTTTTCCAAGAATCACATCTAAGATTTATTAGAGTCCTGTTACATTTCACTTTTCCATTTCAAAATTTCTGCTTTTAATATTATCAATTATAATCATTATATGTTTTGGTATTTTTTGTTTTTAAGTTGTCAAATTGCTTATGCCCTTTGTTATTTTCATTCTTTTCTGAGTAATGAAGAGTTTTAAGACATTTAATTTACTCTTAGAACAACTATCGTTGCATCTTATAGTTTTAAATATGTAGTAGTTATTTGACAGTTGAATTTTGATTACCTTTTTCATCCAAGATTTGTTTAGGAAATAATTGAATAAATTTCCACATCCCTAGGTATTTTTTTATTTCTATGTTTGAAATATGTTTATAATTTTAGATGTGTTATGATCAGAGAAATTATGTATAATTTCCATCTGTTGGAATCCAATAATATTCTTTTTTTCAACATATGGCTCAACACGACATTTTCTATGGAAAATATGAGTAGACATATAGAAAGTTTGTATTGTTTAGTTTCTTAAATATGTTTTAAGATAGTCTCTATGCACATAATCTCACAGAGTTAATTATATTCTACAGCCTACTTTATTATTATGTACTTTGAATGTCAGTGTCAGAAGAGTGTTAATAAATTACATTTATTAACAATAATGAATGTTTATGCCCACCACCCCAAATTCAGATGTTGAAATCCTAACCCCTAAGGTGATTGTTTTACAACTCTAGTCTTTGGGTGTTGCTTAGGTCATGAGGGGTCATGACTCAGATTAGTGTCCTTACGAAAGAGACCCCAGAAAGCTAGTGTCTCCCATCTACCATGTGAGGTCACAGTGAAAGTGCAGCTGCCTAGAAAGTGAGCCCTTAGGGTACCACATCTCTAGATATCTTGATCTTGAACATCCCAGCCTCCAGGACAGTGAGCAATAAATGTTTGTTATTCAAGCCACTCAAAATACAGTATTGTTGTTAAAGCCGCTCAAGCAGACTCAGATAAGTATGTGGTTTCTGTAAGTCTGTCTTTATTCACAAATAATAGATAACTTCTCCAATTTAATGATTTTGCTTTGAATTAACTTTTTTTCTGATAGTTTTATATAGCACTGTAATAATTACATGACTATTAAACATTTTCTGGTGTCGACTTGGGCATTGCCTCTCCCGTCACAAACCCTTGTTTTAACTTGTTTGCACTTGCAGTATTTTAATAAAGGCTTAATAAAACTGCTTTATTTGTTTTTCCTTCCTCAGTATGGTAGTGTCATTCATATTAGTACCAGACTCTTGTTAACACCTTTTATGAGGTAGACAGGAGTAGTGAAATGTTGTTTTTGAGTTTTTAGGGACTCTTTCCTATAACGTAAATTTTTTACCAAAAGAAGGCAAAGGGCAGCCACCATTTGATAAGCTTCCCACTAAGTCAATACCTATCCGCCTTTTTGTATGGATGCCAGTAGAACAAAATATTTTAATTTTTAAAAGGACTTAAAAAAGGACAATCTAGAGTTACAAATGATCACTTTGAGAAACTTTTGACATAAACAAAAGTTTTCATTTTAGAGACACTTTAGTGCAAAAAGGACATGGTCAAGTTTTGCTGTCTAAAAGAAGAGGACTTATAAGAAAGTTCATTTTCTTTAAACTAGCTATAATAACTGTGTGTGTGTGTATGTGTGTGTATTACAAGAGGTTTCTTGCATTTTATATTTTCCCCTTCATTCAGGGAGAAGATAAACAGCTTTTGATTGATACTGGTTCCTTTAAACTTATTTTTTTTATCTCTCCCCATACCCTTCTCATGGGAAATTTTGGAGATTAATTTTAAAAAATGTTGTCATGTGTTCACTCTAAAAATATCTAGTTTAGATAGAAATTGCCATCTGAAAAAAATGAAGAAAAATTACTAAGCTGAATGTATTTTGCTTGAAATATGTGAGCTATGTAAAACACAACAAAACAAAAGCCTGCAATGAGGGAATGTCATTGAGGAATGGCCTTGCTTATTAGATAAAGAAGAAAAAGGTGACCTCTAGTTCTACAAAATGGTGAAGTTTAAATATGAAGTTAGTTTGATGAGTTTCTAACATTTATTTTTATAAAAACATAATGTTATAATTGTACTAAAATAAGTTCATGTAATATTTGAGATAAATAGGTGAAAAACATAGGTTAAGAAATGCATATGTCTTCTTCCATGGTTTACTATGTAAATTAATGCCACTAAAATATTCCAGTTTATGTAAGGTAATGGCTAATTATATGATTAAACTTTAAAAAAATCCAACATCTATGAATAAATCTATCACTGTACCCACAACAGTATGAGATGTCAAACATATAAAATGGTAATTAAAGCATTTAGTTTGTAATAGGATATGACTTATAATGTTATAAATTCTAGTGCTGGAGATTGGCATAGACATGGCAGTGTGAGGTGCGACAGAAACCTCCTTCCAAAACTACATATAATATGAAAACATAGCAAATACAAGTAATCCTGAAAGAACAACCGGAAAGATGGCTACGACAGACTGCCTACATCTGGGGAAAAGAGCATACCTAATGGAAAAGGGTAAAGTACTAAAGCAGCCATCCAGCAGAACCCAAGCCCTTCCCCTACCTCAGGTCCCCAGTGGGAGGAAGAGAAAGGTAACAGGGAGAGGGGTGCAGGCTTAGGTCTCTTGAACACCCAGCCCTGGAGATCTGATCTGGGAACATGAACCTACATTACATGGTGCTCTGGAGATTAGTGGGCTTGGAAAGCTAAGACAAGCAGAACATTTGGAAAGACTGAAATTCCAGCCCCTTGTCGAGAACAGTTACCCACAACCAGCCACTGTGGGTCAAAAGAAAAGGGGGCACTCTGAGAGACCTCCCAACAGCAAGAGGGCTGCTAAAGGTGCAAGGATTGTACAGAGCTTCTGCTTAGGAAAAAGAAGAGGTGGACAAATCTATCCCATCACACTCAGCCCAGTAGGTTGGGAACTTTCAGGGGCTTCAGGCACTCTGTCCCCCTTACTGGCAATGCAGCTCCAAGGCCTTCCACCATGATAGGCAGCCTGCCACTCCTTCCTCCCGGCCAGCACATAGCTTGGAGGCTCCTCCCTTCACGCTCGGCCCAATGGCCACGGCACTGGAGACAGGCACTGCAACCGAGAAGCAGGTAACAGCTCTTTCCTCATGGCAGGCATGGGCGCCACTGACCTGTGCCATTGCTCCAGGGGCTGATCAGCTCCAGAGAGTAGAGCTTCTGAGCCCTAGAGGGTGCCACATACAAATATGAAATATCAAAGGAACCTGGTGGGAAATTAAAATCCCACAAATACCAGAAAGAGGGCCAAGTGAAACTGAACTCACAAATCTTCCTGAAAAGGATTTCAAAATAAAAATCAGAAACAAGCTCACAGAGCTAAAGAAAAATATTTAAGATCTCAGGAAGGACTTCAAGAGAAATAAAATTTGAAAAATACTTATATGAAATGAAACATAAAATGGAGGGATTTAAAAGCAGATTAGAAGAGGTAGAGGAGACAGTAAATATGCAATTTAGAGAACAGGAATACAAAGAAGCCGAGACACAGAGAGAGAAAAGGATCTCTAGGAATGAAAGAATATTAAGAGAACTGTGTAACTAATCCAAATGGAACAATATTCTCATTTTAAGGGACTCAGAAGAAGAAGAAGAAGAGAGAAAAAGGGACATAAAGTGTCTTGAGGAGATAATTGCTGAAAACTTAACTGATCCGGGGAAGGAGATAGTCTCTCAGGCCATGTAAGTGTAGAGATATTCCAAAACAAGAGACCAAAGAAAGATAACACCAAGACATACAATAATCAAAATCGCAAAGATCAAGGATAAGGACAGAGAGTAAAAAGCAGCCAGAGAGAGAAAAAAGATCACCTACAAGAAAACCCATCAGCGTATCAGACTTCTCAGCAGAAACATTACAGGCCAGAAGGGAGTGGCATGATATATTTAATGCAATGAAACAGAAGGGCCTCAAACCAATAATACTCTACCCGGAAAGATTATCATTTAAATTTTAAGGAGGGATTAAACAATCTCCAGATAAGCAGAAGTTGAGAGAATTTACCTCCACTATCATCTCTATAATGTATTTTGGAGACTGCTATAGATGGAAGTATTCCTAAGACTAAGTAGCTGTGACCAGAGAAAACAAAACCACAGTAAAGAAAGTAGAACAATTAATTACTAAGCAGATGCACAATTAAATGAACTACCTCCAAAATCACTCAATGTATATTCAAAGAACACAGAATATGATACCTAATATATACAGAATGGAGGAAGAAATATATATATAGGAGGAGGAAGAAAAAGAAGGGAGGAAAAAAACCCTTTAGATTGTATTTTAAATAGCATACTTAAGTTACACTAATAGATAGTAAAGAAGCTACTCTTAAACCTTTGGTAAGCACAAATCCAAAGCCTGCAATGGCAATAAGTACATATCAATCTATAATCACCCTAAATATAAATGGCATGAATGCACCAATCAAAAGACAGCATTACAGAATGGATACAAAAAAAGGACACATCTGTATGCTGCCTACAAGAGACTCATTTCAAACCCAAAGACATAAAGAAACTACAAGTAAAGGGATGGAAAAAGATATTTCATGCAACCAACAGGGAGAAAAATGCAGGAGTTGCAGTGGTTGTATCAGACCAAATACACTTCAAAACAAAGAAAGTAACAAGAGACAAAGAAAGACATTACATAATGATAAAGAGGTCAGTCATACAAGAGCATATAGCCATTATCAATATCTATGCACCCAACATAGGAGCACGTACATATGTGAAACAAACACTAACAGAATTAAAAGGACAAATATAATGCAATGTATTCATTTTATGAGACTTCAACATACCAGTCACTCCAAAGAACAGATCAACCAGACAGAAGTAAGGAGACAGAGGCACTGAACAACACATTAGAACACATGGACCTAACAGAGATCTAAGAACACTCCACCCAAAAGCATCAGGATACATATTCTTCTCAAGTGCACATGGAACATTTTCAAGAATAGATCATATACTAGGCCACAAAAAGAGCCTCAGTAAATTCAAAAAGATTAAAATTGTACCAACAAGCTTCTCAGACCACAAAGGTGTGAAACTAGAAATAAATTAATCAAAGAAAATGAAAAAGCCCACAAACAAATGGAGGCTTAACAACATGCCCCAAAATAATCAATATATCAATGACCAAATAAAAACAGGTCAAGCAATATATGGAGACAAATGAAAACAATAACTCAATCCCACAAAATCTGTGGTGTGCAGCGAAGGTCATGCTAAGAGGGAAGTATATTGCAATACAGGCCTACCTGTATTTTTTTTTCTTAGTAACATCTTTTATTGATTTTGTGAGAGAAAAAAATATAAATTTATTTTGGAATTAATGCCTGTACAGCTTTTTTGTACTCCTAAATTGCATGGTACATACAATTATAAACATCAGCTGAGGTTCCGGGAGAGGGCTGTGTGCGATCTCCCCGACAAATCTGACCTGAGCCCGGGCCTCTCACCTCAAGTAGCAGTGGGATGCCCAGTTCCCCTTGAAGCCTCGGCACTGGGTTTGGTCACTAAGCACTGGTGTGATCCACCCCTGAGGATGCAGGTCTCGGAGACCAGAGGCCCCCAAGGCGCTTGCCACATCTGAGAGATGAATAGAGAAGATTGGGGCTTGGAACCCACAGAAATGATGGATCTTCTCTGGGAGAAGCAATTCCTTTTCTTCACAACGGCCCTACACTCCAAATGAAAAGCTCATTTGCATAGCTTCTCGCGTTGAGCTACAAAGCTCATAAAGTATTTTCTGGGACTCTTGGTTGCAAAAGAACGTACTCCGTTTGAGTACAGTACTGCAGCGGGGCTGGGCTAGGTGCCAGGAAAATAATGGATTAATATTTGGAATGAGAAAATACCCACCACTGGGAAACCAATTAGGTCCCTTATCTGAGCTTGTTACATAGATGAAAATAGATGCATTCTGAGCTTCACTCAGCTGGGGGTGCAAGGCACACTTCCAGCGTGCTGGGAAACTACTGGAAGATGGAAAAGGAGTGGGGGCCTGGGCAGCAAGAACCTAATTACTGACTCCAAGGGCACAGGGCATGAACCAAAAAGAAGAAAGCAAGCAAGAAAAGCCATGATGGGGCCACAGGGACTCAAGAAAGAAGAACAATCCCATATGAACAGTCTAAACTCACAATTAATGAAACTAGAAAAGGAAGAACACATGAGGCCTAAATTCAATAGAAGGAAGGACATAATAAAGATCAGAGAAGAAATAAATAAAATTGAGAAGATAAAACTATAGAAATAATCAATGAAAGCAAGAGCTGGTTCTTCGAGAAAATTAATAAAATAGATAAACTCCTAACCAGATTTATCAAGAGAAAGAGTCTACACACATAAACAGAATCAGATATGAGAAAGGAAAAATCACTACAGACACCACTGAAGTACAAAGAATTACTGGAGAATACTATGAAAAGTTATATGCTAATGTACAAGAAATGGATGACTTTCTAGAAAAATACAACCTTCCAAGGTTAACCAAGGAAGAAACAGAAAATCTGAACAGAACAATTACCAGCAACAAAATTGAATTGGTAATCAAAAGGCCAGCATCAGTGTAATACCAAAATGAGGCAAAGACACTACAAAAAAAGAAAATTGCAGCCCAATATCCCTGATGAACATAGGTGCAAAAATACTCAACAAAATATCAGCAAACCGAATCAAAAATACATCAAAAAGATCATCCAACATGATCAAGTGGGATTTATTTCAGGGATGCAAGGATGGTACAATATCTGAAAATCCATCAACATCATACAGCACATCAACACAAAGAAGGACAAAAACCACATGATCATCTCCATAGATGCTGAAAAAGCATTCAACATAACTCAACATCCATTCATGATAAAAACTCTCAACAAAAGGGGTGTAGAGGGCAAGTACCTCAACATAATAAAGGCCATATATGACGAAACCACAGCCAACATTATATTTAACAGCAGAAAGCTGAAAGCTTTTCCTTTAAGATCGAGAACAAGACAGGGACGCCTGCTTTCCCCACTTTTATTCAACATAGTTCTGGAGGTCCTAGCCCCAGCTATCAGACAACACAAAGAAATAAAAGGCATCCAGATTGGTAAAGAAGTTAAACTGTCCCTCTGCAGATGACATGATACTGTACATAAAAAACCCTAAAGAATCCATCCCAAAACTACTAGAACTAATAACTGAAATCAGCAAAGTTGCAGGATACAAAATCAATACACAGAATTCTGTTGCATTCTTATATACTAACAATGAACTAGCAGAAAGAGAAATCAGGAAAACAATTCCATTCACAATTGCATCAAAAAGAATAAAATACCTAGGAATAAACCTAACTAAAGAGGTGAAAGACTTGTCCCCTGAGAGAAATGAAAGAAGACATCAATAAATGGAAATACATCCCACATTCATGGATAGGAAGAATTAATATTGTCAAAGTGGTCATCCTGCCTAAAGCAATCTATAGATTCAATGCAATCCATATAAAAATAGCAATGGCATTCTTCAATGTACTAGAAAAAATAGTACTATAATTCATAACAAACCACAAAAGACCCCAGGTAGCCAAAGCAATCCTAAGAAGGAAGAATAAAGCTGGGGAGATTACGCTCCCAGACTTCAAGCTCTACTCCAAAGCCACAGCAATCAATAAAATTTGGTACCGGCATTAGAACAGACCCATAGATCAATGGAACAAAATAGACAGACCAAATATAAACCTCAACATATACAACCAATTAATATACGTTAAACCAATCATGGATATACAATAGGGAAATGAGAGCCTCTTGAACAACTGGTGTTGGCAACACTGGACAGCTACATGTAAGAGAATAAACTGGATTATTGTCTAATTCCACACACAAAAGTAAAGTTGAAATGGATCAAAGACCTGAATGTAAGTCATGAAACCATAAAACTCTTAGAATAAAACATAGGCAAAAATCTCTTGAATATAAACATAAGCAACTTTTTCTTGAACACATCTCCTCAGGCAATGGAAACAAAAGCAACAATGAGCAAATGGGACTAAATTAAACAAAAAAGCTTCTGTACCGCAAAGGACACCATCAGTAAAACAAAAAGGCAATCTACAGTATGGGAGAATATATTTGTTGATGACATATACGACAAGGGGTTAAAATCCAAAATATATAAAGAACTCACATGCCTCACCACCCAAAAAGCACATAACATGATCAAAAAATGGGCGGAAGATATGAACACGCACATCTCCAAAGAAGAAATTGAGATGGCCAACAGGCACATGAAAAGATGCTCCACATCTCTAATTATCAGGGAAATGCAAATTAAAACCACAATGAGATATCACCTCACACTTGTTAGGATGGCCAACATTGAAAAGACAAGGAACAGCAAGTGCTCGCAAGGATGTGGAGAATGGGGAACCCTCCTACTGTGTTGGTGGGAATGTAAATTAGTTCACCCATTATGGAAAGCAGTTTGGAGGTTCCTTATAAAACTAAATATAGAAATACCATTTCACCCAGGAATTTCACACCTAGGAATTTACTCAAAGAAAAAAAGATCCCTGATTCAAAAAGACATATTCACCCCTATGTTTATCACGGCACTATTTACAATAGCCAAGGTATGGAAGCAACCTATGTGTCCATCAGTAGATGAATAATAAAGAAGAAGTGGTACATATACACAATGGAATACTATTCTGCAATAAGAAGGAAACAAATCCATTTGCAACAACATAGATGTAGCTAAAGGGTATTATGCTCAATGAAATAAGCCAGGTGGAGAAAGTGAAGTACCAAATGATTTCCCTTATTGTGGAGTATAACAATGAAGCAAAACTGAAGGAATAAAACAGCAGCAGACTCACAGACTCAAAGAAGGGACTAGTGGTTACCAAAGGGGATGTGTGGGGGATTGTTTGTGGGGAGCGAGGGAGAAGGGGATGTAGGAGTATTATGATTGGCACACATGGTGTTGGGGGAGTCACGAGAAAGACAGTGTAGCACAGAGAAGGCAAGTAGTGACTCTGTGACATCTTACTATGCTGATGGAGAGTGACTGCTATGGAGTGTGGAGGGGAATTGATAATATGGGTGAATGTAGTAATCACAATGTTTTTCATGTGAATCCTTTATAAGACTGTATATCAATGACACATTAATAAAAATAAAGGAAATAATTTCTAATGCTATGAATAATACAGGGTATATATGTTGCCTTTATTATTTTAAAATTATTTATTAAATTTAATAACTTAGGCTAATATTAAATTATGTTAATAACTAATCTTTGGTTATTTAGTGTTGCTCTGGAAAGAGGGCTTTCCCTACTCTATGCAAGTTCAGTTTGAATTTGGTGAGACCGAATAAAGACAAGGGAAGTTGTGGGTTAAAAAAGGGCTCATACCGGAGGGATTCAAGATGGTGGCGTGATAGGTGACATGGAGAACTCCTCCCCAAACCACAAATATTACAAAAATTTAGTTAATTAATACAACTAACCCCAAAACAGCAACAAGAAAGAAGGCTGAACCAGAATGCATACAGACCTCACAAACAGAGCAGACCTCATGAAACGTAGTAACATACCAAAGCCTTAATCTGGTAAGACTCAAGCCCTTCTTCCACCCAACCTCACTGGTGGGAGGAAGAGAAATGGAGCAGGAGAGGGGATGGAAGTCTGGGACTGCTGAACACCTAGCCCTGGAGATATGCTTTGTGAGCAGAAGCCTATATTGTGTGGTGCTCAGGGCTATGGGGAGCTCGGAGAGGTGGAGTGCTTGGGAGACTGACATTCTGGCCATTTGTGGAGCAGAGGATCTACACTCAGCCGCTCTGTGTCAGAGAAAAGTGAGTGGTCTGACAGGCTCCCTATCAGCGAGGGGGCTGCTGAAGGGGCGAGGTTTGCATGGAGCAAGCTGCATGGGAGAAGGCACAGCTGGACAAGGTTGTCTGGGAACACTCTACCAGCTGGTTGGGAACATTGAGGAGCTTCAGGTGCTCCATAATGCTCACTGCCTGCCCAGCTCCGAGGGCCCCAACTGTGACACACAGCCTGCTGAGCCTTCCTACTGGCCTGACAACACCGGCTTGCAAACTGGCAGTCACTGCGCAGGCGTCAGGCCAGCCAGAGGGGGGCCCTGCCTACAACAGTTAGAGATGCAAAATACAGAGGCTTACACCTCTGTGCTTGGCCCACTGGCTCTGATGCTGGAGACAGGCACTGCAGACGGGAATGAGGAAACAGACCTTTCCTCCACCCAGGCATCAGCTCCACTCCCCTACAAACCCCAACCTCACTCTAGGGGCTGAGCAGCTCCAGAGACTGGAGTTTCTGTGCACTAGTGGGCACCACACAAAAACATGAAACATCAAAAGAACATGGTTCAGACCAAAATCTAACAAACCCTAGAAAAAGGGCAAAATGAAACAGAACTCAACAATCTTCCTGAAAGAGAGTTCAAAATAAAAACTATAAACATGCTTCTGGAGGTATGGAAAAATATTCAAGAACTCAGAAATGAATTAAAGTCAGAGATTCAATAATTAAGAAATTCCATATCTGAAATGAAATATACAATGGAGGGATTTAAAAGATTAGATGTAGTGGAAGAGACAGTAAATAGAATAGAAATTAGAGAAGAGGAATACAAAGAAACTGAGGAACAAAGAGAAAAAAAGAACCTCTAAAAATGAAAGAATATTGAGAGAATTCTGTGACCAATCCAAAAGGAACAGTATTCACATTATAGGGGTACCAGAAGAAGAAGAAAGAGAAAAAGAGGTATAAAGTGTCACTGAGGAGGTAATTGCGGAAAACTTCCTCAATCTGGGGAAGGAGATAGTCTCTCAAGCCATGGAGGTACACAGATCTACCAATACAAGGGACCCAAGGAAGACAACAACATCAACGTGTAATAATTAAAATAGCAAAGATCAAGGAAAAAGACAGACTTTTAAAAGGAGCTAGAGAGAGAAAAATAATCACATACAAAGGAAAACCCATCAGGCTATCATATTTCTCAACAGAAACCTAACAGGACAGAAGGGTATGGCATGATATATTTAATACAATGAAGCAGAAGGGCCTTGAACCAAGAATACTCTACCCAGAAAGATTATCATTTAAATTTGAAGGAGGGATTAAACAATTTTCAGATAATCAAAAGCTGAGAGAATTTACCTCCCACAAACCACCTCTACAGTACATTTTGGAAGGACTCTTATAGATGGAAGTATTCCTAAGGCTAAATAGATGTCACCCAAGAGAAGATAAAGAGTACAGGATATGATTCATAACATACAAAGATGGAGGAGGAAGAAAAAGGAGGAAAAAAACCCAAAGAACCTTTAGGTTGTGTTTGTAATAGTATAGAAGTAAGTTAAATTAGACTGTTAGATAGTACGGGAATTGCCCTTGAACTTTTAAACACCATGAATCTAAAGCCTGCAATGGCAATAAATACATACCTATCGATAATCATCCTGAATGTAAATAGTCTGAATGCACCAATCAAAAGACATAGAGTTACTGAATGGACAAAAACAAGACCCATCTATTTACTGCCTACAAGAGACTCACTTCAAACACAAAGACATACACAGACTGAAAGTAAAGGGATGGAAAAAGGTATTTCATGCAAATAATAGGGAGAAAAAAGCAGGAGTTGCAGTACTTGAATCAGACAAAATAGACTTCAAAACAAAGGAAGTCATAAGAGACAAAGAGGGACATTACATAAAGATAAAAGTGTCAGTCCAATAAGAGGATATAACAATTATAAATGTCTATGCACCCAACAGAGGATCACCAACATATGTGAAACAAATACTAACAGAATTAAAGGGGGAAATAGAATGCAATACATTCATTTTAGGAGACTTCAATACACAACTCACTCCAAAGACAGAACACCCAGAGAGAAAATAACTAAAGAGACAGAGTCACTGAACAACATATTAGAACAGATGGACCTAACAGACATCTATGGAACACTCCATCCAAAAGCAATAGGATACACATTCTTCTCAAGTACACATGGAACATTTTCAAGAGTAGGTCATATATTAGGCCACAAAAAGAATCTCAGTAAATTCAAAAACATTGAAATTGTACCAACCAGCTTCTCAGATCACAAAGGTATGAAACAAGAAATAAATTACACAAAGAAAACAAAAAGGCCCACATACACATGGAGGCTTAATAACATGCTCCTAAATAATCAATGGATCATTGACCAAATAAAAACGGAGATCAAGCAATATATGGACACAAATGAAAACAACAGTTCGACACAACAAAATCTCTGGGATGCAGCAAAGGCCGTGCTAAGAGGGAAATATATTGCAATACAGGCCTACCTCAGGAAATAAGAACAATCCTAAATGAACAGTCTAAACTCACAATTAATGAAACTACAAAAGGAAGAACAAATGAGGCTCAAAGTCAGTAGAAGGAGGGACGTAATAAAGATAAAGCAGAAATAAATAAAATCAAGAAGAATAAAACAATAGAAAGAATCAATGAAACAGGAACTGGTTCTTTGAGAAAATAAACAAAATAGATAAACCCCTAGCCAGAATTATCAGGAAAAAAAGAGAGTCTACACACATAAACAGAATCAGATGAGAAATGAAAAATAACTGTGGACAACAGAAATACAAAGAATTATGAGAGAATACTATGAAAAATTACATGGTAACCAACTAGTCAACCTAGAGGAAATTGGCAAATTTCTACAAAAATACAACATTCCAAGGCTGACCCAGGAAGAAACAGAAAATCTGAATAGACCAATTATGAGCAAAGAAATTGAATTGGTAATCAAAAAACTACCTAAGAACAAAACGCATGGTTCAGATGGTTTCACTGCTGAATTTTATCAAACATTTAGTGAAGAACTACTACCCATCCTCATTAAAGTTTTCCAAAAATTAGAAGAGGAGGGAATACTCTGAAACTCGTTCTACGAGGCCAACATCACTCTAATACCAAAACCAGGCAAAGACACCACAAAAAAAGTAAATTACAGACCAATATCCCTGAAGAACATAGATGCAAAAATACTCAACAAAATATTAGCAAACCGAATTCAAAAATACATCAAAAAGATCGTCCATCATGATTAAGTGGGATTCATCCCAGGGATGCAAGGATGGTACAACATTTGAAAATCCATCAACATCATCCACTACGTCGACAAAAAGTAGGACAAAAACCACATGATTATCTCCACAGATCCTGAAAAGGCATTTGACAAAATTCAACATTCATTCACGATAAAAACTCTCTACAAAATGGGTATAGAGGTCAAGTACCTCAACATAATAAAGGCCATATATGACAAACCCACAGCCAACATTATACTTAACAGTGAGAAGCTGAAAGCTTTTCCTTTAAGATTGGGAACAAGACAACGATGCCCACTCTCCCCACTTTTATTCAACATAGTTCTGGAGGTCCTAGTCACGGCAATCAGCCAACACAAAGAAATAAAAGGCATCCATTTTGGCAAGGAAAAACTCAAACTGTCCTCATTTGCAAATGACATGATGTTGTACATAAAAAACCCTAAAGAACCCACTCAAAACTATTGTATCTAATATTTGAATTCAGCAAAGTTGCAGGACTCAAAATTAATACACAGAAATCTATTGCGTTCCTATACACTAACGATGAACTAGCAGAAAGAGAAATCAGGAAAACAATTCCATTCACAATCGCATCCAAAAGAATTAAGTACCTAGGAATAAACCTAACCAAGGAAGTAACAGACCTATACCCTGAAAACTAGAAGACACTATTAAGAGAAATTAAAGAGGACACTAATAAATGGAAATTCATGCCATGCTCTTGGCTAGGAAGAATTAATATTGTCAAAATGGCCATCCTACATAAAGCAATCTACAGATTCAATGCAATGCCTATCAAAATAACAACAGAATTCTTCAATGAACTAGAGCAAATAGTTCTAAAATTCATACGGAACCACAAAAGACCCCGAATAGCCAAAGCAATCCTGAGAAGGAAGAATAAATCAGGGGGAATTATGCTCCTTGACATCAAGCTCTACTACAAAGCCACAGTAATCAAGACAATTTGTTACTGGCACAAAAACAGACCCATAGACAAGTGGAACAGAATAGAGAGCCCAGATATAAACCCAAGCATATATGGTCAATTAATATACGATAAAGGAGACATGGATATACAACGGGAAAATGACAGCCTCTTCAACAGCTGGTGTTGGCAAAACTGGACAGCTACATGTAAGAGAATGAACCTGGATTACTGTCTAACTCCATACACACAAGTAAAGTCAAAGTGGATCAAAGACCTGCATCTGAGTCACAAAACATAAAACTCTTAGAAAAAACATAGGCAAAAATCTCTTGGACATAAACATGAGCAACTTCTTAATGAACGTATCTCCCCAGGCAAGAGAAAGAAAAGCAAAAATGAACAAATGGGTCTATGTCAAACTAAAAAGCTTCTGTACAGCAAAGGATACCATCAGTAGAACAAAAAGACATCCTATAGTATGGGAGAATATATTCATAAATGACATATCTGTTAAGGGGTTGACATCCAAATAATATAAACAGCTCACACACCTCAACAAACAAAAAGCAAATAATCCAATTAAGAAATGGGCAGAGGACATGAACAGATACTTCTCCAAAGAAGAAATTTAGATGGCCAACAGGCACATGAAAAGATGCTCCACATCTCTAGTCATCAGAGAAATGCAAATTAAAACCACAATGAGATATCACCTCACACCAGTTAGGATGGCCAACATCCAAAAGACAAACAACAAATGTTGGTGAGGATGTAGGCAGAGAAAGGGGAGACCTCCTACACTGCTAGTGGGAATGTAAATTAGTTCAACCATTGTGGAATGCAGTATGGGGGTTCCTCAAAAAACTCAAAATAGCGGCTCTCTTGGCCCCTCCTGGCGTGAGCCAGGAGTTCTTTCCTCTCACTTTAGTTCTAAATAAAAGCCTGTACCTTGCTCTCCTAAAAAAAAGAACTCAAAATAGAAGTACCATTTGACCCAGGAATTCCACTCCTAGGAATTTACCCTAAGAATGCAGCAGCCCAGTTTGAAAAAGACATATGCACCCCTATGTTTATCGCAGCACTATTTACAATAGCCAAGAAATGGAAGCAACCTAAGTTCCCATCAGTAGATGAATGGATAAAGAAGAAGTGGTACATATATACAATGGAATATTATTCAGCCATAAGTAGAAAACAATCCTACCATTTGGAACTACATTGATGGTGCTAGAGGGTATGTGCTCAGTGAAATAAGCAGGGCAGAGAAAGACAAGTATCATATTATTTCACTCATCTGTCGCGTATAAGAACAAAGAAAAAAACTGAAGGAACAAAACAGCAGCAGACTCACAGAACCCAAGAATGGACTAACAGTTACCAAAGGGAAAGGGACAGGGGCGTATTGGTGGGAAGGGAGGGATAAGGGGGGAAAAGGGCATTACTATTTGCACACTTATTGCCATAGCAGGGGACACGGGAAAGGCAGTATTTATAGAGATGACAAGTAATGATTCTATAGCATTTTACTATGCTGATGGACAGTGTCTGTAGTGGGGTATGTGAGGGGGACTTGATAATAGGGGGTCTAGTAATCATAATGTTGTTCAAGTGATTGTGTATTAATGATACCAAAATGCAAAAAAAATAGTACAAAATCAGACAAACAAACAAAGGGCTCATACAACCTTTCCGCCAGGCCATGTTTAAGTGGCAAAGACAGCTCAGTCTCTCCTGGCTCCACTGCTGTTCCCTCCTGCTGCCTTCTCTCACCACCCACTAAGCCTAAGCTATCTGCCTCTCTGCTAGTAATGCTCTCTCCTGATGCTGCCTCCTACTGGTGGCTCAGTCTTCCTGGTGCTTCTGCTTAGCAGTTCCAGTGTTCTGCATCTTTTCTGCCAGTCTCTGTTCTCTCCTGCTTCCCTCTAGGCTTCCCTTCTTCTGGGCCAGTACTCCAGTGAGTAACCTATGACTCTGTCCCTGATAAACATCCTGCTCCCATATATATGCAAAGCAGGCTGTTCTACATATACATTGGGCAATATTAAAGCCAGGCAAGGATCCTGATCATAAACTTCCATTCTCTCTACATTTAGGTAATCTAAAAGCAAGCAAAATATAAAAGCTTTGATTAAACATAATTTTAATTGCCTTTTTTTACCATATAGAATATGAAAATACATTTGCACAATTATATATATATTATCCCTTTATTTTTAGTTACAACAGAATTTTTTAAGGTTATGTGAAATATCTGCTTACAGTTAAAGAGTTTGTGGTTTACAATTGAGTTTACACTCTGTAAATAGTTGATTACTTTCATTCAGATGAAAATTAATATTGCTGTTGAGGAAGAAATTTCCTCTACCCCTTGAGGTTCTTTTAGCTGGTCTAAGAATCAAATTGACATGAGACAGATTAACAGAAGAAAAAAAACAGTTTAATTCTGTAAGTAATGGGAAGCCATAGACATGGGTTCCATACAATCAGGGAGAATGAGGTATATATGACACCCTGAACCTAGGAGAGAGGGGTATGTGTCTGAGACATCAAAGGAAAAGGGGAGTAATTCACAGGAATATGAAAAGAGTAAATGTTTGATAAGTATTTGGTCCGCCACACAGAAACAATGAGGAGGCACAAAGAATAATTTATCAGGCTTAGCCATATGCCTCCCTTTCTGCCACTCCTAGTTTACCTTATAATGTAGCTTTCTATGGTGATAGCTCTCTCCGGAGTAGTTCCTCCATCTAAATTATTTTTATGCCGTTGAGGGGTGGGTGGTCGAAGTTTCTTTTGAGTCTTCTTTGCCTTGCTCAACTCTGAAATAATCTGCATGTCAGAATGGTAGATCTTGGGGCAGTCTGCCCTTGGTCCCTGCAATACAAATAATTGAGATTATATTAAGTATAATAATAATATAAGTGTTATGGGTTGAGTTTTCCTTGGTTCTTGTCCTTGTTGCAACAAAGAATAGAAAGGCAGAGACACAATAGTGAAGCAGAGCAAAAGTTTTATTTGAATACACTGCAAGGGAGGAAGGGACCAGAGTCAAGGTAGACAAAGGCCCAGACCTTTTAGGGGAGGGTCTATTTATCACCACCTAGATGGGAGGTACATCTTTTGATTGACAAGGTGAAGTCATTTGATTGACAGTTCTAGTTATACACCCATTCCTCTTGGTGCGCATGTCTTTTCCCAAAATGCACACAGAAAAGCCCATGGACAGTTGGGAGCAAAACTGCAATTTTATTTTAATGAGATGATAAAGAGGTGTGATTTGGGCGGTTCTTAGTTTTGTTCGATTGTACCCACATTGGGACCTGGTTGGTGTGGGTTTGGCCTCCTCCCCATAGGCAAGAAGTTATCTGCCTGCAAAGCCTTTTTTTGTCTTCATGGGGTATCCCCTACCTGGGTACAGTTTGGGCAATTTTCTTTCATTGAATCTTATCTTCCCCTTCCCTAGCTACTAATGTCTATCTTTCTACTGAACGTTCCTAATGTAAGTATTGACACAAAATAATAGGTGTGTTTTATGTTTCTTAGGTAACTTAAGTAGTTTATTTAGATGGGAAATTTAAGAAAAATTATAAAATATGTTTTTTTAAATACCTGTAAGTTGCAGTTTAGTTAAAAATAAAAAAAGTTGATTAGATAATTGTATGTCTAAATGTGCATATAAAGATTATTAAGTTTATGAATAACAGAAGTAAATACATTAGCTAGAAAGACAGACATGAATAAGAGGAAGATAAAGTTTAAGGAAAAACTGTCCAAACTGCGCAGCGAGGAGACCCATTCCTCTGCCTTTCAATTCTTTGTGCATCTGGGACATAGACCAAGGAGAGTGAACTCAGCCTGTAACAAATATAAAAATGAAACATTAAATAATTTGAGTTGATTTAATATTAATGGCTTACAAAGTACCTCATTAGCAATTTTTTGTATTACTATAGAAATCTTTTGCCTATAAAAATACATTTCTCTCTTGTTCCACTTGGTATTTTTTCTTGATTTTTGTCTTTCCCTATTTCAAGACCAAATACAGAATAGTAAAATTATTAAGATGTGCTTTAACCAAAAAATATCTTTGAACTTTCCTGGAATGGCCTAAATAACAGAAAATTTTTTTCCATCTCCTTATAAAAAGAAAGATTAAAATTGATTAATTGAAGGAATTAGGCTTGTTTGATATTTCTGAAATTTTAGCAATCTCACAATTATTGTGAGCATTATTTGTTTACCAAATATAGGAAGTTCCATTGTCATAAATGTGTATGTATAACTAGACTTCTTATGTTAAAAGAAAAATATCCATGTTGAAAACCAAAGACTAGGAAGTCAATTCTTGTTTCTAGATTTTAGCACACTTGTCAGTCAGGTATAAAAGTGACCATTGGTGATATATCAATTTATGATTTATGATATATGATTTGATTGACTTATAAATGCTTTACAGATTTTTCGTAGTTCTCTTTGTTTTCATTCAAGAATGATCAGTGACTACATCCTTATGAATTAATTGCACATCATTTCTAAAAATGAGGATTCTACCTTCTGTTTTGTAAGATTCTTTCAATTACAGGACACAGCACACTAACACTCAGCATCGGCGACGGGCAGAACCAGAGCACATTTCAGAATGGTCTGCAAAGGGGGTCAAGCCCAGGGACAAGAAACAGCTAACTGGAGCTAAGGGGGCATTTGTGTATGGCAAGTCAGGTAACACTAGCTAGATTTCACAGGCTCTCTGTGGATTGGCTAATTAAAATAATTTGGAGGGCTCTGGGGCACAGTTTTCTGTTACCTGATCCAAGACACATTTGTAGCTGGTATATTTAGTGGCCTGGAATATGGGAGCCCCCTAAGGGGAGAGGTTGGGAGTGTGGACTTAATCACCTACTCAGAAAAGGAGACTTACCATCTTTATAGCCAGGAACTCAAAACTGGGCCATAACAATATTTTAAAAGACTACATTATACCCTCTTCCAATGGGATCAAATCAGCCAACATAATTTATTGGCCAAACTGTTTAGTTCTCACCATTAGAGTAAAAATTGGCTACAGTCTCAAATCAGTATCTATTGGTCAATTTTATCCAAAATTGCTGAAGCCATCTGTCTGGCACATGTCCCATCTGCCAACCTCATAATCCTGACAAAAATCTATGAAAGTGGGACATAGGTATTTGAACATTGGCAAATAAATTCTATCCAATTGCTCCATTCAAATGAACATGAGTGATTCTTATTATTGTCTGTTTTCTGGATGGCTACAAGTTTTGCTCTATCAAAAGACAATGATCTTAGCAGTAACTTAAAAAGAAAAAAACCCTCAAAACTGTAAGACTACTTATTTCCAACTTCGGTTATCTAACTTAATTATTGTATACCAAAGGCACTCCTCTTATATTTTTTCATTTTGAAAAAGCTTTGTAAGTCACTGGTGTTACGGGTGTGAGCAAATTCACTTTCAAACTACAAAGTCTCTTCCACACTGTTTTTGGGATCAAGTAAGTACTCTGGGAAGTGTTTCTCCAAGTATTTTTAATTTATTGTATGAGAACTCTACTTTTTGTATTAAGCACAGTAAGGATTATATTAAATATATAGCAAGGGAGACCCATATCTTCATGCAGACAGCATGTATCTTGAACAGGAGCTGAAAAAATAACCAGAAAAGTTATGATTTTTAAAGCATTTTAGTATTCTCACTAAAGGTTAGTGTATTAATTTGAAAACATGTACAAGTTTAATCTTACTGCAGGGTTACTTAACAGGGTATTATACTGATTAACATCTGCACCATTTATAGAAGAGATAGTTAAAAAGCAGTGTTCTCTGAAGATACGAACTCTGAAGATAAGAGTTTAAAGGCTTTAAACTCCAAAGAAATCCATGAACATGTTGCGTTATACCAGATCATTTTCTTTTACTTTCTTCAGGGGAGATCTAGGAAAAACTGACAAAGTGATCAATTCTTCCTGTTTGTGCATTTGCTTGTTTTAGAGTTAGAATATAATTGCAGTGCTGTAATTCTCAATCTCTTAATAGAGGATCAGAGTTTTTTAATAAAGTGAGACATCTAGTTATTTTAACCAGTGGGGCCGTAATTTGATTTAGCCTATTAATAACTCTGATATGTTTCTTTCACATAAAACAAAAATAATAGTATTATGAACAGCAGTAATAGAGTATAACTCCTTTTCGGTTCCTGGACCCTATTCCAGTGTGTGTGGGGGGGGGAGGTGGGTCTTCCCACACAACACCAAGCAATCCTCGAACATAAGCAAGGTGTCGGAGAACTCAATTTCATCTGCCTGTAGACAGCATCAAATTCCCCAGGTTAGGGGCTCCGTCCAACAAGACTGCCCTCCACACCCCACTCCAGATGCAGGTCCCAGCCCCAGGCTGTTACCTATGCTTTTGACCTACCAGCTATATAGATGGAAGGTTTCTTTAGGTTTGATTAATTTGCTGGAGCAGCTCACAGAATTCAGGAAAACACTTAAAATACCATAAAGGATACAAGTTAACAGCCAGATTAAGAGGTACATAGGCCAAGTTTCCAAATAAATGAGCTTCTATGCTCTTGAAGCTTGGGGCCTGGCTCGGTGGCATGTGGAAGCATTCTGGTTTCCAAAGCCTGGAAGCTCTCTCCCACAGACAAGCAGGATCCAAGAGCGACAAGCTCTTCTCATGGGATTTTGTGAAGTCTTCATTGCATAGTCATGACTGACAACATTATTGGCCATTGGCTGATTTATCCTGCAGCGCCCCCCACCTTTGGTGGGGATCCTGAAATCTCTCATTAAATAACAGGACACCCATTTCACCTTTAAGGCTCTGAAGTGTTTTCAGGAACTGTGTATGAAGACCAAATATACCTGGGTCATCTGAATGACCAAATACGTATTTTTTATGACTCATTTTTTCACGATCATACAATTATATCTCCATGTTCATCTTGAAGCATCACAATTGTCATCAAAATTCGGTTGGTCCATACTCTGACATTCTTTTTTTAATTTTTCCCTCATTTTAAATGATAATTCCACATGGATGCAGATTTTTAAATTGTTAAATACACGTTATTTATTCTACCATTTTCAAAATACTATTTTTATATTATGAAAATCTATAAGAGTATGAAAATAGTCAAACTGATTTGATGATTGGTACTTGAATAGGCCCTACAAGATATATATATATACAATATAAGCAGAATAATCAATGTTTATTTGTTCATATATTCAAATGGCACTTCTTAGGTGTTTGTTATATTTTAGACATGAGTATTAACAAATGAATACTGTTTAGTTCCTGTCCCTTGTTTTGTTCATAATGATGTCCAATGAAATTATGAAGTAGCAAAATAGGTCAAGGGTAAGATTTTTTAGTTTTGAGTACTGTCTTTGGAATCTTTAAGTAATATTGTTAATTTAATTAATAACTGACATGGAAACATATTTGTAGGGGTATAAATATTTGGTTGTTTGATAGATGGATCCCCACCCAAAATTTGGTTTGTATATTGAAGCTGATGACACTCCACACACCAAGAGTACTTGAGAAAGTTTGCTGCTCACGCACAGGATCCCTGAGGAGATCAGATTATGTGAACAGGTAGGAGTTGGGCTTGGCCAAAGGGATGGGTTTATAGTTGCTGGATTGTGTAACTAGAAAACGTTCTCCTTCACAGGCTAGAGGTTTGTGAAGTTTGAATTTTCCACTTGCTCCAGATGAGGAGGCCTGTGCAGATGCTTTTATCAGCCTCTCCAGAGTGGGACCAAAGGGGAAAGAAAGTTTAAGGATTAAAAAAAGTCAATTGCCAAATATAAAAAAAAATGTGCACATCACATAAAATATATACTATATATTGTCTAAATAATTAGCTTCAGTTTTGAAAAGTAGCACCTCAAAAAGAACCCAAGCTTTGGAATCAGGTAGACTTAGGATTTAAATTAATTCTCTGCTTCAAAGTAGTCATATGATTTTGACTAAAGTCATTTTACACCTCTTGGATTGAAGGTTTTTATTTGTCCTTCTATAAAATGAAGTTAATACTTACCCATATAGTCACGGTAAGGATGAGACAATACACATCAAGTTTTTGACAATTATTTTACTTTTTCTTTTATTCTTTTGAAATAAATACAGGTAATAATGATTCCTGATGTTTATTTCCAAAGAGGATCCTTTGTAGGAATTCAGTGAAGCTAAGTATTCCATGGGTTAGGTAATGTGTTCTCTGCAAGTCAACAGGACTTCCTGAAATGAAACAGATCTCTGTATGGCTAAATGGTGCAGGAGCTTGTCACTGTCTCATGAGATAAGTCTAGGCAGGGTCACTGTCTCATGAGATAGGTCTAGGCAGGGATTAAAAGAAAGGCTGGAAAATACAAGGGCTACAGAAGAAAACATTTATACTTAGTTCTTATAACCTAGAACTACTGTAATTAGGTTTTGAGGGGGAAAAAAACAAGAAATAATGGATCTTAGATGTTGAAAGATAAACTCTTTTGTCTTGTGTAATAACACATTACACTCATTTTTTGGTAAAAGTGTATATTCTAGTTATGTAAATTTTAACATTTATTAAATTGTAGCTCCTTCTAAGTTAGAAAATATTATATAGCAGACACAATTGTCTTTGTGGGGAAATCCAAGGGAAATGGTGCCAGTAAAATTAGGATTTTCATCCCCAAATTTATTTAAATGTGTTTCCTTTACATACACATTTCTAAAGGTTATTGTTAAAGCAATTTCAAAGACTTCTTTCAAATATCTATCATACACTAGGATATAAATAGAGTCTGCAAAAGAATAGCATATGTAGAACCACATACATAGGATTTCAGGGAGACCAAAGTACAAAATACATATTATATTTCAGCACATGTTTGGGGCATGTATTATTAGATCATAAATTTCATATTTATGATTGTTTACTATGGGAAATTAAAGGTATAGAGTAAATAGCTTTCTTTTAATTATTTGCTGCCAGGATATTGTATATGCACTTCTTGAAGGTATTAATAGGCTTTAAAAAAAAATTTACCAGAAGTCTTTTCCATTTTATATAAAAAGTCAACCTCAATATGTCAAATACATTAGTCAGTTAAATATGCATGTAAATTAAATAAAATTGGACATCTAGTGTGTGTAAAGTAATTAATGGTGGCTAATATTTGAGTTACAGTGACTTTTTAAATGATTGGTGTAGTTGCAGTACAATTAGCTGAAATTACTTTAATAAAACCAGTAATTGGTTTTGAAACAAGGTAGTATATTTAAAAATCTACATGGTATTCAATATACTCTCATTATACTAAAAACAAGACCTTCCTGAAAAGGTCTTGATAGGGGAAGATAATGAAAAAAATACATGCCTTTAACAAATAAAATGCTGTAATGGACTATGTATATAAGAAGAATTAGATTTTCTTTCAAGATGGGAAGCTCCTGTTTTCAACTGGTAGGTGTACATTTGCTTTTTGAGAAACTAAAATATTAAAGAGAAATACAAGTACTTTTTGCATAATTTAGTACCCCAAATGTCCTGTCGCCTGTGTTTACTTAGGCTTTGATAATCTAATACTACCTGTGTGTTATATATGCCAGTCAATAAGCCCCTTTCCATGCTGGCTTTTATACCTAAACTTCAGCCAGGCACAGGGTTAGGCTGGTAGAATGGGCATAATAGCCAAGAGTATACAGTTCTCAATACACGAGGATGGCTACACTAACTATCCAAGGATACATCCCCTCAACTCATGCTTTACAGACTATAAAAAACAGAATTTTAAAATAAAATTATCTTAGGTTGGAAAAAAAAATGTACCCCAGAAGAAATTGTACTTCAAACTAGTATTAGCCTTAATGGTCTGTAGAAATTGGGAGCTTGGATAGGATTTAAGGTGATTTTTACTTTTTACTTATATAGGTTTTATGTTGTAGGAAATTGTAATATATATTATAACTATAATATGAGTTATTTTCATCATTCAAAAACAATAGGAAAAACTGTTTTTAAAAGAATAATTCCAATGGAATTTATATGGGTTCCCAATATTCTCCCAAAAAGAAATTCTGTTCCATATACATTAAAGTTACGTAGCTTCTCTGATGTGACAGATTCAAGGCTAGGCACCCAGAATGCTCTTGAAGACCCTGTTCTTGAAGAGTTCACAGTATAACTTAAAGACTATGGAAATAGGATATTTTTCTCATGCCTCTGAGTAATGAGAGGTTAAGTATTCAAATTAGAGCTTAAAACAAAGCAACCACAAAACAGTGAATAAAATGGCAGTAAATACACACCTAGCAATAACTACCTTACATGTAAATGAACTGAACGAACAAATCAAAAGACACAGGGTGGCAGATGGATAAAGAAACAAGACCCATCTGTATGCTGCCTATAGGAGGCTCATTTCAGACCCAAAGACACATATAGATTGAAGGTGAAGGAATGGAAAAATACTTCATGCAAATAAGAGGGAGAAAAAAGCAGGCATAGCAGTACTTATATCAGACAAAACAGATTCCAAAAAAATACAGAGTAATTAAAATATAAGAGGACAGAATAAAATATAATCATGTCCTTGTTGATACAGACCACATGAGACAGCAAAATATTAGAACCCATAAAATAGTTATTAGATCTAAATGAACCAGAGTAGTAAAATGCATTTAGGAAATAGTAGAGTAAGAGAAAACTGTAACAACTTAAGTCTATTTTATTTTTAAAAAATACTTGAAATTTTTGTAAATGTTGGATTTTTGGTTATAGAAAGGGAATTGCATCTGTGGTTTTTTTGTATGCAAGTACTGTATTTGTAAATGCTAAAGATGTATCAATATATCTTTCACAGTAATATATCTCATAATCAAATAGAATAATGAAAGTATAAATATATAAAAATGATATCAACTATAAATTATATATTTATAAACAGCATAAAGGTGTCTAACACTGATTTATGTCTCTTTATTATATTATGGTGCAATCTTAAAGTATAAAAGTATAGTTTAGTGTGCTAAACTATAAAAATATAAAAGGGCAAAGTGTTAAAAGAAGCATGGATAAAGAAATCACTATATCAGCTAATTATTTATAGGAAATAAATGTAGCATGTGTCTCTATAAGGAACTATAGCAAAAACTTCCAGCCTGGCCATTTTGAAGTTTAAGATATTTTAGAGAAACTTATGATGATTAAAAAGTTGAAAGAATTTACTTAGTTTTTGTAGGATAGACAAATTCAATCTCTCACTCAACTAAGCCTCAAATAAGCATTTATCTTGGAATCTATAATTAAGATGAGAGTATTGAATAAAATATTCCATTTGCTGTTAGCTAAAGATATATTTTGCATGCATATCTTCAGTGTTAAAAATGTATAGCTTAGAGGATACAGGAAGAGCATATGTCTGCTCTGGGAGCAAAAAAAAAACTAGTTGGAAATTAACATATTTGCATTATTTAGCAAATAAATATGTAGAGAATATTAAGTATAACTTTTTTCACTAAAACTTTAATATGTTTATTTTCATGAATGCATTGGCTATTGTAATGTCTGTATTCTGATAGCAATAGCTATTTATCATGCTTCAATCAGTTTTCTTCCTTTAATAAAATACACATTTACTAATTTGATTAATATTTAATTATTAAAAAATTTATATTTTGTATTTTAATAACTAATTAGGTCACTCATTTAATAATATTTAGAGTCAACTAAATACAAGTTCTCTACTCATAATGTAGCAATGAATGAAATATACATGGTCCCTGCTCTGTCATCCTGTTTTATCTAAAACAAAATTCAGTAGATTCCAGTTTCATTTAAAATGGCATGCAATTTTATAATATCAGATTCCTTATTTTTAGGTTAGAATATTAACATTCACATAAGTTTTCAACATTGCAGAATATATAAAAATTGGAGTGATTGTAAAATTTTTAACTGTCTCTGACCAAGGACACCTCTGATATATGCAACACTAAAAGACGTTGATATCTGGGATTCATAGATAAGATTGTTCTGTGATTTAATACAACTTTGATATGCTAAAGTAACTGATGAGATACTCTTTATATTTTTTCCTAAACAGTAGGCAAAGGAGAGAAAAGATTTATTAATATATTCCCTTTTTCAAGGTGGAATGATGTAAAAGAAAACAACATTTTGCTAGAAAATACAGCTGGGAGAAAGAGGAAGTATTAAGTTGATCAGGGTTCCATGAAAATAGTAATTAACATTCATTGAGCTCACTCAGTGGTAGGAAATACTTAAGAATTTACATATATGTAAGTTGGATGTTATTATCATCTCATTTTACAGATGTGGAAAATGAGGCACAGAGAGTCTGACTTACCCAAAATCACATAGAATTCAAGTCAGAGGCAGGAGTTAAATCTCAGAAATCTGGCTATCAGTATGTTTTCAAACAACATTATAATGACATTCAGATTCTTAGATCCCAGAGGAGGGAAAAAAAGGAACATTCCTATCGCAAGTAGTCAGTAAATAGTTGAATTATGCATCGCACAAAGATTAGTCTAGCTGGCCTCTAAATTTTCTTTCAATTTCAGCATTAGATGATTGTATGAATGTTAAATTAATGTATCTCAGAAGACGGCTGGGCCTAGAGCCAAGATCCGTTGAGGACTTGCAATGTGGGAAATGCCTGGGTGTGCTTGCTCTGCTTATTCCAGAGGAACTACTTAAATGATGTTGTGACCATTTTTAAATCTAGGACATGAGTTAATTTTATAGCTTTATACTAGAAGCACATATTTAGGTAATAGGATGACATATGTGTATTATTATGAGAATAGTTCATTATATAGTCAATATATTTATATCTATATCTTTATCTGCCAGGGAACGAAGACATTGTAAACATTCTAATCTTTAAGTACACTTGTGCTCATGATAGGCTGTATTTGATGTAGTAAATTTTGGGTGCTGATTATATGAAAAAAAGGTGATAAGAATACTAAAAGATACATGTGTTGAAAATATGAACAGAAGAAGAATGAATGAATACTACCACACCTCTACCAAAAAATCTCTTTAGCAGTAATCCCAGACCTAAATAATATCTTACTAAATTTGAAGACCAGGAATTAGTATTCTTTTAAAGCAGGTGCATTTAATAAAGGGTGATGAATCTGTTGAATCATCTTTATTCTAGTGATTCTGGTAATTAAACTTAATTATTCACCCACCAAAATTCTCATGCTATGGTTCAAAAAGTGCTTCTGGCCTTCAGAATCAAACCAGAGAATCTGTAAAGAACAGTCTGTCCTGGGCAAACGTAAGAATCTACTGTACTTGGGGTTTTCTGAAGGAGTCATGATATTTCATGCTCTTATGTATTTAGATCTGCTTCTCTCTCTGCATCAGTCACTCACTCTCTTCTTTCCCTGAGTTACTCTTGGTTGTCTTTCTGAAATGGTCACAAAGATCTTCTCCTTGAGGAAGGTTTTTCTAAAATACCAGCCTGGATATAATGTGTTCCATCAATCTCCTGCCATTAAAAACTTATGTGTTTGTCATTCCACTTAGCATATTTGATTACAGTAATTGTTTATTTGTCCACCTGCCCAACTTAATTGTGATGTCCCCAAGCGCAGAGACCTTTTTTTTTTTTTGTCTTTGAAGGGTGGAAAACTAACAACTAAAAATAGTTATTTTTTTATGTTACAGTTGCAGTCTCTTCCTTACATATGTTTCTAATCAAGCTGTAGGCAATCTTTTCTCACTGTAAAATATAAAGGTAAACTATAAAGTTGAGAGGAGTATACCGAAGGAAGGACTTAACTAAATAAGGTGATCTGGGAAGCACAGGCCTATCTTTGGTTATTTATTCTTAACCTTCTAAAATCCTCTTTTTGCTGATTTTTAATTTAAAATAATTCACTTTGTAATGCACTGCACAAAATAATTGGTAGTTGCCCCAGTCTAAAGATTAACCCAGATTTGTAATTATTTGTCATGATCAAAAGTGTCAATGTGATTGTTTGTTAATGATTATATATATGTTATTCTATTCCAAAATTATAGATCCAGTATTTTGCTAGCTATCTCCTTAAGACTTCATGTGTTTCTTTTTTTTTTTTTGCAAAGCTATGGATTTTGGTATCCCAATATAGTATCTTTAGTAACTGATCTGTGTGGTTTAGCTAAGTTTCATGTAATATTTTATTTAATGCAGATACAGCCTCCTCAGGACTATGTGTTCCGGAGTTAACTGTACGTAAGCCCCTGAGACTGTTGGAGCATACTGTCATCCTAAATGATGGGAAGTGGGCAGTGACTCAACAATTTCCTTTTAATTATAAATCAATATTTGCCAATTCTTTCAGAGATAACGAATATATATCCAATAAGATGAAAATATGTATGGGTAACATCATTTTAGTGTCATATTCCTGGATTGCCTTCAAAAACAACTGCAACTGTTCGAAGGAACAGTACTGTGTTAATAATACCCACAGTCATTTTTAGCAGTGATCAGCATTCAGATGGGCTGATTAAAAAGGTCAGCTTATATATATATATATATGTCTTCTCAAAACTCCCCACAGAATGTGCCTCTGTTGCTTGTATCACATTCTTTTGTCCCATCTCTGATATCAGCATCATTGTGGAAAATTTTGTGTAAGTCAGACTCATTTTGGGCCGCTATTTAAATGTAAGCTCATTACATTTTCAAGTATTCTAGCCTAGCAAAAAAGTGGCTTGTTTTGGCTATAGGAACAGCTGAAAAGTACAGGGGTTCTTATGCCCTTGGCAATCCTGAAATCATGAGGAACAGAGGCTCCTGGATAAAGATTTCAGCATCTTTTATTTTTGATAGACCATTTTGAGAGGTATCCTGACTCTTACAAGGTCCAGAGGAATTTGGACTCAAAGCCCAGAGCAACAACCTTGATAATGCACTCTTGCATAGGGGGTGTTTATTTTTCCCCTTTCTCTTCTCACATATTTTCTCTCTCTTACACCTAAATCCTGGATTCAGGATCTATTTTTAAGGGAATCCAAACTAAGATATTCACTCCAGTGTTGGAATACAGTATAGTCCTACTCAAAATTAATCATTAAATGGCAATTCTAAGCAATCAGTGGGAGATTATGTACATTAAAGTATTTCCAAACAAATTAATCTAATCCGTGCTATGTACTTCACAGTTTAGTTCAACTGAATACAAAATAGAGCTGCTCATGTAGAAAAGTCTTGGTACTTCTTGCAAAACTAGGAGCCAAACATTTAAATTCATTAAGCAAAATACCAATGATAACATTTGCACCTAAAACATGTATATCTGCTTTCCATCAGTTAATAAGGAATCTCTACATCAGGCCATTTACTGACATACTGGTCTCAAAATTTTTTGTAACTTAACCCTAAAAGCTCACTGAGGCAATTGATGTAAGGAACATTAAGTGCTGAAAGACATGTTAATTGTTTACAGTCTTACTTATCCAAAATTTGTAATGTGAGTTTCATTATTTACCCTGAATTCATTCTCTGTTTACCCTGGGAATGGAGGACCAGAAGGTACTTTCTTCAAGTACATTTTTGTGTATCTTAGAAATAGCTTCTATGAACCGTGAGTTGACATGACTAACTTTATCCTTGGGATTTGTCAAAGAAATTAGAAAATAAATGACCACATGAAAACCATGTCTTCATTTTTTATAAAATTGCTATGAAAGATATTATCCTTCATGTTATCCAATAGTCCTTATATGAACATCTTTTAGATAAATTAGCTAAGACTCTAATGTAGGTAAAAATTTGATGAACTGTTTTAATTAACTGATTGGTATCTTTTCCTTCATGAATAGGAATTCAATATACCTTCTTCTTCTCTTTTTGTATTTCCTGCCAAGCAATTTAGAAGTAAATTTTATCCCTAGTGATTTTTTTAGATTAAATGTTTAATTTAAATACATTCTACTCATGATGCAGAACTGTTTTCTTTATTTCAATGATGCTTTCTTTAATATCAAGTTAAACAATTATTGGACCCATGTGTAGTCAGGATAAGAACAAAAATATGTTCAATTTTATTCCTCTACCTTATTAGCAAAACATGAGATTTGAAGAATACTTCTTTGTTTTTTCAAAACAACTGTTGTCTAAAGGATATTATGAATTTGGGTCTTCCCTGTTGAAATCCATTTTTTTTTAAGTCAAGTATATTCCCATACTGCACGTCATTTTGCACATTATTGTAATAAAAACAGGGAGTTAGGAGTGATTTCAAGTCTAAATTTTAGAGTCTTTTAAAGTCCTTTGTTTAAATCAACTGAAAGATGGTGACTATCTAGTGGTGTGATTATTTTTCTAACCATTTAGTAATTTCTTTTATTCATCTTATATTTTATCAGATTTTCAGGGAAAATATAAAATCTTAAACAACAAGACCTGCCACTCTCTCTTTCATCCAGTGGTCCTATGCTTAGATCCCTATTATACAGAAAGCCCCGAAAATGACTGCCTTGTGACAGTATTCATGATGGCAATATTGAATGTTAAGTTCATACTCCATGAACTAGTTGATCATAAAACCAAATAGAGGTTCTGGGAGAAAGAAGTTATTTGTGTGCTTTAAAGTTCTTGTTCCTCTCTCCCAGATTCTTAATCAGATTCCCCAGAGGTGCTTTTCTGCAAAATTTTCTCTATGCAATTGTGAATTCCATGAGGGAACTGACAGTATCTTATTTGCCACTGAATTACCTAAAGTCTAGAACAATGCTTGATCTATGGTCTATACAGAAGAAATATGAATGAATAAATTTATGACAATATTGTAATACGGCCTCTGCATGTACTCATAACAGGATTACTCAACCAGGTTGTTCCTGACATTGGGGTTAGATGATTTTGTTGTTGTAAGGGGATATTCTGCATATTGTAGGGTGTATAGCAACACTCCTATCCCCTAGGAGACACAGTCACCCTTAGTTAAGAAGCACCAACCTTTGCATAAATTTGCGTCAGCGTCTCTATTTATCTACCACATGTACAGTCCATTTCCACAGCCAAGAGTTCACAACTGTTGTGATGTTGGCTGGTATTGGTGTTACTTTTCAGTCTTCACTATAAATTTATCATCTTTCAATAACCTTTGTTCAATTTGGAGACATCTTGGAGATCCTTGATATAAACAAGTAAGATATCTTTCCTGTATGACATTCCAGTTCATTAATTACAGTATTTCAGAAATTGCTCATTGGACTTCTCATAGAAATAACAGAACTAGAATTTTTCTCTTATTAAAAACTGCAACAAAACAATAGCAATTATAAAATAGTAATATAACCAAGATAGAATTTTATGTAGAGGATTAGTAAATAATCAAATTATGTCCCTGTTAATTTTTAAATAGTCTATATATTAGAATCTGCCCATCAGTCTCTAAATGAAGACTATTGTAGTTAGTAACAGTAAAATCTTCCCTTAAAATGTATAATTCTTAAGTGGAATGATTTTCTATTTTGTATAATTTCAAGTTTAGAACAGCATGTAGTGGGAAAAAAACACATTGGAGGATTAACAACTTGGATCATAGTTCTTGCTCTTTTACTAGTTTTAAATTTAGACAATTGTTAAGCATCCTTGAGCCTCACTACTAAGTAACATGCCATGATTAATGAATTTATAAGAAACCTTTCATTCTTAACAGTTAAAAAGCACATTTCCACTGCTGGAGTTGGGCATGAGGAGTTCTGTGGACCCCTCTCAAGGAAAACAAGTATAACTGGTGAAAAGTATAAAAAACTAAAATTTCTGTGGAAATTTTCCTAAGGGCATACAGGAAATGATGAAATATTTACTTAAGATCTTAAGTTCACTGCAACTCAGTAAGAATAGCAAGAGACAGTGGCATTTGAATCACAACCCTCTCCATCTCTCCCCTTACACTCACAGTATGACAGGAACTCCACTCCAGGTAGGAAGAGCCAAGAACGCAGAGCTCCAGCACTCCCTAGTCAAGGACTGTGGTATATCGTGCTGGGAACACTAGAGACAGTCAGCCTTGCCTTACCTTGTTCATTACGAAAAGATTCATGAGAGCAAATACGGTAAACCATAAACCCACTAGTTTAAAAGAGAAACCTAGGGAAATAAATAGCTAAGAAGCACCCTCCTGGGTTCAGAACATACTTTAAACACTGTGCTCATAAACTACCCTATAAAGGAGACCAAATTTAATTGGATCACATTGTGGAGCAATTTATGTCCAGAGTATTGTCAAAAACAGTAGAACTATCAGATGGCGGTTAGTGGAACCTAACCTTGAGAGTGATCAGGAAATAAGACAATCAGAAGAAAGTTTTGCTGAAACCACCGTCAATCCCAGGTGGCTGTCATGCCAAAAGCTGTGCCTGCCAAGGAGCTACATCAGAGCTTCACTCTGCTAGGGGTTATCATGCACAGACTTCAGCAATATAGTCCAGCCAGTCAAATATAAAAAGGTAAAGAACAACAGCAAGTTGTACATGGACTAAAATGCCAAGTGTTAACAGAAATTTTGAAACACACAAAAAAGAAAGGGAAGTGTGTTACATACAGAAGAAAAATAACAGACCCCACAATCTGCTTAAGACTGGGTGCAGATGTCAGATTTAACAGACTCCAAAGGAGCCACTATGAATAGAGCAAAGAACTAAAGGAAACCACTCTCAAGGAAGTAAAGAAAGGTATGATGATGACTCATCTTTAAGACCATCAGGAGATAGAAATTATAAAACAGTCCCCAAATAGAAATTCTGGAGTTGAAAAATACAATAACTGAAATGAAAAATTCACCAGAGGAACTCAAGAATACTTTTGAACTGGTGGAAGAAAGAATTTAAGTATATGAAGACTGATAGAGATTATGCAATCTGAAGAACAGAGAAAAAGAATGAAGAAAAATGAACAGAATCTGAGAGATGTGGGACACGAAAAGTGCCCCAACATAGTTGCAGTTAGTCAATGATGATGTATTGATATTGGCTCATCAAGTTGAATTACTTTGTAATAAATACATCACACTAATGTCAGATTTTAAGAATGGGGAAATTGTAGGAGGAAGAGGACTAAGGGAACTCTATACTTTCTGTTCAAGTGCTCCAAAAAGTAGAGCCCATAAATTAAAAAAAAAAAAAAAACTTACTCAAATAGGCTAAGCTATCTTCAAACTGAAATGTGAGACTGACCTACAATCCAGAGAAAAATTTGATTCAATGTCAAGTGAAACCTACAGACACCCTGAACTTGAGGAAGGAAAGACAAATTACTTAAAATGTTTCTACTTTTGAAAGTTAATAAATTTAAATCATTTTAACCTGGTAAATAGAGTTTTTGAGCCAGATATATTAGAAATCACTACTTTAATTTCATTTTATCTTTGAGTTTATTTTAAGGTCTTCACTCATGCTTTTATTAGCATTCAGACACTGTACATGCTAATTTAAAAGAGGAGCAGCTGCATCCATAGTACATGGCCCAATGCTGGTTTCTACTAATGTGGCTGAACATATATAGTATAGTCCACATCTGTTTTCCATTGTGGAGACATCTGATTTAGATTCAAATAGAGATTTAAATGTGCTCCTTGTAATGCTATTTAAAATACTGAAAAGTGAACATAAATGGATCATATATTTCAAGTAACTCTTTTCTTTGTAAGTAGACATAGCAGATGATTCCATACCTGATGAACTGTGTAGAAAGCAGGAAAATGATAAATAATCTATTGACAGACTCTATAAATTTTTCATTAAAGGAAACATCACCCTAAGGGGAAGTGAAAGAACTCCAAAATTATCTTTTATTTGAGCCTGTAGCCTTTTTTTTTGTGAATAGAATTTGTTCCTCAACAATTGAAAGTTAGGAGATATGCTGCTAAGCAGAAGAAATATACTGAAGTGAAAGACCATCACAATATTAAAAAATAGAGAAAAAATGTTTAATACATCTTAAAAACACTTTTAATGTGAAAAGTGTACAACATCAGTTTTCTATATATTATGAAAGCAATATTTGTAACTAATGATTTGCATTAAAATCGATGTTTAAGGAAATTAGCATTTTAAATCTGTGTGCCACCTATTTCCTATAAATGGGACTTCCTGTCCCTTCTACTCTTTCACTTTCTTCTTCCATCCACTTACTTTATATATACACATTTAATTACCACATTTTTATTATTAACTTAGTGATTTCAGAAACATTAAGTTATGTATGCCATTGGTGAATTTTATCTGTATTAACTATTGTCTATGGAGAAGTAGGGAAGAGGGAGAGAAAGAAAAAGGGGAGGGAATGGGAGAGATTCATTTTATTAAAACTCAGTGATTATATCATGACACAAAAAAGTCTTTATTTCTACACAACTTTCTATGACTGGGGTCAAATATTCATTTTGCTCTCAGCATCTTTACCACTAAGCATTTTCGGGTGTTGTTTCTACAATAGCAATATTCTCTAAAGTACTAGGTCCACAGAAGGCAGAGTTATGGTAGTAAATATACTATGAAAGAAGCTTTATGTTCTTATAAAAAGATGGCTTAAACTGAAAAACATTCCCCAAAAATATAATGCCATATGTCAGCAGCCTATTCAGTTTGTTTCAGACTAGCTTGCATCCCTTACCACCATCCATAAAGTACAGACAAAAATTCCTCTCTATTTGGTATTCCCTGGGAAGTTATTTTCCCTTATTTTCATGAATGCTCAGGGACATGAACATTGAACGTTTTTTATTAAGTTCACAAGTTTACTTGTGGTTATTATTGATAAAGACATTAAAAATGTTATTTTGAGAACATACAATTCAGCAAATGGTACAGAAACATATAAAATAGATTACATGGACCGATTAGCCTTTAATGAAGTCCAGCTAAACTGAATAAGTTGTAATAACATTTCCCGATAGCCACATTTCCAAGAGTTGGAAGAAGGAGCAGCAATAAAAACAAAGCAAAACAACAGATTCACAGTCCCCGTAAATGCCTTAGGGATATCTCTCCAAGGAAAAATAATCCTGGCTACTAGACTACTTTCAACAGCTCCTCTTCTTTTCAATAGTAGTGTGATTAGGATCATGAACTCTGATTTTAAATACTGTGTTGCCCATCTCATTTCTAATTTGTCATTCTCAGTATTTACTATCACCTGTCTGATTCGATTTTATCCAAATAGTAACCTCCTCATTCAGAAAATCCAAAGCAAATCACTACCATTCAGATAAATGTTTCTTCCTTAATTAAAAATCATATTTTCTATTTTGAATTTACATGTGGAATGAAAATGACTGTAACTATGAAAACGTTGACGATATAGAATTAATTCTGTGAATAATGAAAACAGAACCTGAGGTCATATGAGGTATAGCAAGATGCTACAAAGAACAAGTGTTAGGGTCACTTAGCTGAAGCTTTAATCTGTGTTTTACTATTTATCTATAAGGAGAATTGGGAACAGTTACTTAACATGTCCATAAGTTTCTTAATTTAAAATGTATTAAAGATACCTATATTATCAGGCTGTTGTGAGGATTTATTCATTCAGTAAATATTTCTCAAGGGTCTATTATATGCCTGGTGTAGTTCTAGCTAGCAGTTCTAGCTAACAGTTTGAAAAAGACATATGTACCCCTTTGTTTATTGCAGCACTATTTACAATAGCCAAGAAATGGAAGCAACCTAAGTGCCCATCAGTAGATGAATGGATAAAGAAGAGTGGTACATATACACAATGGAATATTATTCAGCCATAAGAAGAAAACAAATCCTACCATTTGAAACAGCATTGATGGTGCTAGAGGATATTATGCTCAGTGAAATAAGCCGGACAGAGAAAGACAAGTATCAAATGATTTCACTCATCTGTGGAGCATAAGAACAAAGAAAAAACTGAAGGAACAAAACAGCAGCAGACTCACAGAACCCAAGAATGGACTAACAGTTACCAAAGGGAAAGGGACTGGGGCGTATGGGTGGCAAGGGAGGGAGAAGGGGAATAATGCGCATTACGATTAGCACACATAATGTAGCGGGGTTGGACATGGGAAAGGCAGTATTTACAGAGAAGAGAAGTAATGATTCTATAGCATCTTACTATGCTGATAGACAGTGACTGTAATGGGATATGTGTGGGGACTTGATAATAGTGGGTCTAGTGACCATAATGTTGTTCCAGTAATTGTTCATTAATTATACCAAAAAAAAGTTGTAATTTCAGTTTATCACTTGATTTTAATGAATAAATCATAGTTTTAAGGAAAAAAACTAAGATAAATGTATAAAACTAATAACATCTGTGATTCATGAGAGTTCAGAAGTCTTCAAGCTTGAGAGAATTTTATTTTAATCCTCATGGATGACTTGGAGGGTTTTAAAACTTCAGTGGGGGAAGTTACTGCAGATGTGGTAGGAATAGAAAGAGAACTAGAATTAGACCTGGAGTTTGAAGAATTAGAACTGGAGTCTGAAGATGTGACTGAATTGCTTTAATTTCATGATAAAACTTGAACGGAGAAGGAGTTGATTCTTAAGGATGAGCAAAGAAAGCAGATCCTTGCAATGGAATCTACTGGGAAAGATGCTACGAAGATTGTCAGAGTGACAACAGAGGATTTAGAATATTACATAAACTTAGTAGATAAAGATGTAGCAAGCTTTGACGGGATAGAGTACAGTTTTGAAAGAAATTCTGTGGGCAAAATGCTATCAAACAGCATCACATGCTACAGAGAAATCCTTTGTTAAAGGAAGAGTCAATTGATGTGGCAAACTTCATTGTTGTCTTATTTTAAGAAATTGATACCGGCACCCCAGCCTTCTACAAGCACCACCCTGATCAGTCAGCAGCCATCAGGACTGAGGTAAGACCCACCAGCAAAAAGATCTTGCCGAACGCTCAGATAATGGTTAGCAATATTTAGCAATAACATATTTTTTAATTAAGATATGTACTTTAAAAATATATAATGCTAGTGCACACTTAACAGATGACAGCATATGTAAACATGACTTTTATATGCACTGGGATGCCAAAAAATTATTGTGATACTTTATTGTGTTGGTCTGGAACCAAACAAACAATATGTCTGAGATATGCCTGATTTAAATATGGAAGGTCAGCAAACACGTAGATAGAGAAAATTATTCTCAACATAAATCTCCCATGAAAGAGGTGTGTACCTATTTTCCTCATAAGCCGCTGAGGAAAAAGAGTCAAGGTACTTTATTTAATAAATGGAAGCTAGACTGTCTTATAATGTAATGTCATTATTTTTTATGTTGAACTCCTTTTGGGTCATAGCAGATGTGTTGCGAAGAATACAGAGAAATGGCAGGGACTTAATTCATTTGGCATTTTTATGTATTAGTCCAGCAAATCTGGATCATTTCATCTTGTAAAGAGAAGTAAACAGACATGTTTTAAGAATGACCTAGCAAGAGGATTTTAATGTAAATGAGTAATTATCTTTCTAAAGCCTGAAAGCAAAGTAAGAGAGGTGGAGGAAACCTGCTGTAATTTAGATTCCCAACTTAGTTTTTTTTAATAGTTTATTATTGTATTATTAATCTACAATTACATGTGCGATATTATGGTGATTACACTACCCCCTTCATCAGGTCCCCCCCACCAACCCCACTGCAGTCACTGTCCATCAGCGTAGTGAGATGCTATAGAATCACTACTTGTCTTCTCTGACTTGTACAGACCTCCCCGTGCTCCCCCATTACATCTGCTAATCGTAATGCCCCTTTTTCCCCTGTGTCCCTCCCTTCCCACCCATCCTCCCCAGTCCTTTTCCCTTTGGTAAATATTAGTCCATTCTTGGGTTCTGTGAGTCTGCTGCTGTTTTGTTCCTTCAGTTTTTTTCTTTGTTCTTATACTCCACATATGAGTGAAATCATTTGATACTTGTCGTTTTCGGCTTGGCTTATTTCACTGAGCATAATACCCTCTAGCTCCATCCATGTTGTTGCAAATGGTAGGATTTGTTTTCTTCTTATGGCTGAATAATATTTCATGTGTATATATACCACATCTTCTTTATCCATTCATCTACTGATGGACACTTAGGCTGCTTCCATTTCTTGGATATTATAAATAGCACTGTGATAAACATAGGGGTGCATCTGTCTTTTTCAAACTGGGCTGCTGCATTCTTAGGGTAAATTCCTAGGAGTGGAATTCCTGGGTCAAATGGTATTTCTATTTTGAGTTTTTTGAGGAACCTCAGTACTGCTTTCCACAATGGTTGAAATAATTTGCAGTCCCACCAGCAGTGTAGGAGGGTTCCCTTTTCTCCACATCCTCGCCAACATTTGTTGTTGTTTGTGTTTTGGATGTTGGCCATCCTCACTGGTGTGAGGTGATATCTCATTGTGGTTTTAATCTGCATTTCTCTGATGATTAATGATGTGGAGCATCGTTTCATGTGCCTGTTGGCCATCTGAAATTCTTCTTTAGAGAAGTGTCTATTCATGTCCTCTGCCCATTTCTTAATTGGATTATTTGCTTTTTGTTTGTTGAGGTGCGTGAGTTCGTTATATATTTTGGATGTCAACCCCTTATCGGATACGTCATTTATGAATATATTCTCCCATACTGTAGGAAGTCTTTTTGTTCTACTGATGGTGTCCTTTGCTGTACAGAAGCTTTTCAGCTTCATATAGTCCCACTTGTTCATTTTTGCTTTTGTTTCCCTTGCTCGGGGATATATGTTCCTGAAGAAGTCACTCATGTTTATGTCCAAGAGTTTTTGCCTATATTTTTTTCTAAGAGTTTTATAGTTTCATGACTTACATTCAGGTCTTTGATCCACCTTGAGTTTACCTTTGTGTATGGGGTTAGACAGTAGTCCAATTTCATTCTCTTACATGTAGCTGTCCAGTTTTTCCAACACCAGCTGCTGAAGAGGCCATCATCTCCCCAGTGTATATCCAAGGCTCCCTTATCAAATATTAATTGACTGTATGTGTTCAGGTTGATATTTGGATTTTCTATTCTGTTCCACTGGTCTGTGGGTCTGTTTTTGTGCCAATACCAAATTGTCTTGATTACTGTGGCTTTGTAGTAGAGCTTGAAGTCAGGGAGCATAATTCCTCCTGTTTCATTCCTCCTTCTAAGGATTCATTGGCTATTCAGGGTCTTTTGTGGTTCCATAGGAATTTTAGAATTATTTGTTCCAGTTCATTGAAGAAAGCTGTTGGTAGTTTGATAGGGATTGCGTTGAATCTGTAGATTGCTTTAGGTAGTATAGCCATTTTGACCATATTTATTCTTCCTAGCCAAGAGCATGAGATGCATTTCCATTGTTTGTGTCATCTAATTTCTCTTCGGAGTGTCTTGTAGTTTTCAGAGTACAGGTCTTTCACTTCCCTCGTTAGGTTTATTCCTAGGTATTTTATTCTTTTTGATGCAATTGTGAATGGAATTGTTTTTCTGATTTCTCTTTCTGTTAGTTCATCATTCGTGTATAGGAAAGCAACAGATTTCTGTGTGTTAATTTTGTATCCTGCAACTTTGCTGAATTCAGATATTAGTTCTAGTAGTTTTGGAGTGGAGTCTTTGGGGTGTTTTATGTACAATATCATGTCATCTGCAAATAGTTACAGTTTGACTTCTTCTTTACCAATCTGGATGCCTTGTATTTCTTTGTTTTGTCTGATTGCCGTGGCTAGGACCTCCAGTACTGTGCTGAATAACAGTGGAGAGAGTGGGCATCCCTGTCTTGTTCCCGATCTTAGATAAAAACCTTTCAGCTTCTCGCTGTTAAGTATGATATTAGCTGTGGGTTTGTCGTATATAGCCTTTATGATGTTGAGGTACTTACCCTCAGTACCCATTTTGTTGAGAGTTTTAATCATGAATGGATGCTGAATTTTGTCAAATGCTTTTTCAGCATCTATGGAAATGATCATGTGGTTTTTGTTCTTCTTTTTGTTGATGTGGTGGATGATGTTGATGGATTTTCGAATGTTGTACCATCCTTGCATCCCTGGGATGAATCCCACTTGATCATGGTGTATGATCCTCTTGATGTATTTTTGAATTCGGTTTGCTAATATTTTGTTGAGTATTTTTGCATCTACGTTCATCAGGGATATTGGTCTGTAATTTTCTTTTTTGGTGAGGTCTTTGCCAGGTTTTGGTATTAGAATGATGCTGGCTTCATAGAATGAGTTTGGAAGTATTCCCTCCTCTTCTATTTTTTGGAAAACTTTAAGGAGAATGGGTGTTATTTGTTCTCTATATGTCTGGTAAAATTCAGAGGTGACTCCATCTGGGCCGGGGGTGTTGTTCTTGGGTAGTTTCTGATTACCACATCAATTTCGTTGTTAGTGATTGGTCTGCTTTTCTGTTTCTTGCTTGGTCAGTTTTGAAAGGTTGTATTTTTCTAAGAAGTTGTCCATTTCTTCTAGGTTTTCCAGCTTGTTAGCATATAGATTATCATAATATTCTCTTATAATTCTTTGTATTTCTGTGGGGTTCTTCTTTATTTTTCCTTTCTCATTTCTGATTCTGTTTATGTGTGTAGATTCTCTTTTTCTCTTAATGAATCTGACTAGGGGTTTATCTGTTTTGTTTATTTTTTCAAAGAACCAGCTCTTGGTTTCATTGATTTTTTTCTATTGTTTTATTCTTCTCAATTTTATTTATTTCTTCTCTGATCTTTATTATGTCCCTCCTTCTGGTGCCTTTGGGCCTCATTTGTTCTTCTTTTTCCAATTTCAGTAATTGTGTCTTTAGATTATTCATTTGGGAATGTTCTTCCTTCTATAGACTGGCCTGGATTGCAATATTCTTTGCTCTTAGAACTGCCTTTGCTGCGTCCCATAGAAGTTGTGCCTTTGTGTTGTTGTTGTCATTAGTCTCCATATATTCTTTGATTTCTGTTTTGATTTGGTTGTTAACCCATTGATTAATTAGGAGAATGTGGTTCAATCTCCATGTATTTGTGAGCCTTTTTGTTTTCTTTCTAAAATTTAATTCTAGTTTTATACGTTTATGATCTGAGAAGTTGGTTGGTAGAATTTCAATATTTTTGACATTACTGTGGTTCTTTTTGTGCCCTAGTATGTGGTCTGTTCTGGAAAATGTTCCATGTGTACTTGAGAAGAATGTGTATCCTGTTGCTTTTGGGTGTAGAGTTCTGTAGATGTCTGTTAGGTCCATCTGTTCTAGTGTGTTGTTCAGTGCCTCTGTGTCTTTACTTATTTTCTGTCTGGTTGATCTGCCCTTTGGAGTGAGTGGTGTGTTGAAGTCACCTAAAATGAATGCATTGCTGTCTATTTCCTCCTTTAATTCTGTTAGTATTTGTTTCACATATGCCAGTGCTCCCGTTTTGGGTCCATATATATTTATAATGGTTATATCCTCTTGTTGGACCACTTTATCATTATGTAATGTCCTTCTTTATCTCTTTCTACTTTCTTTGTTTTGAAGTTTACTTTGTCTGATACAAGTACTGAAACACTTGCTTTTTTCTCCTTGTTGTTTGATGAATTATCTTTTTCCATCCCTTCACTTTTGTCTGTGTATATCTTTGGGTTTGAGGTGACTTGCTTTTAGGCAGCATATAGATGGCTCTCACTTTTTTATGCATTCTGTTAGTCTGTGTCTTTTGATTGGTGCATTCAGTCCATTTACATTTACGGTGATTATCGATAGATATGTCCTTATTGCCATTGCTGGCTTTAGATTCATGGTTACCAAAGGTACAAGGGTTGCTTCTTTACTAACAATCTAACTTAACTTTCTTGTTAAGTTATTGTAAACACAGTCTGATGTTTCTTTATGTCTCTCCGTTCTTATTCTTCCTTCTCCAGTCTTTATATACTAGGTGTTTTATTCTTTGCCTTTAGTTAGTATTTGGATGGTCTGCTTTCTTTGCTATGATTTTATTTTCTCTGGTGACACCTTTTTAGCCTTAGGAGGGCTTCCCTCTAGGGCAGTTCCTTCAAGATGTCCTGTAGAAGTGGTTTATGTTAGACAAATTCTCTCAGCTTTCGCTTGTGTGGAAATTGTTTAATCACTCCATCATATTTAAAAGATAATCGTGGTGGATACAATATTTTTGGTTCAAGGCCCTTCTGTTTCATTACGTTAAATGTATCATGCCATTCTCTTCTGGCCTGTAAGGTTTCTGTTGAGAAGTCTGATGATAGTCTGATGAGTTTTCCTTTGTAGGTGATCTTTTTTCTTTTTCTGGCTGCCTTTAATATTCTATCCTTATCTTTGATCTTTGCCATTTTAATTATTATATGTCTTGATTTTTCTTCCTTGGGTCCCTTGTGTTGGGAGATCTGTGGGCTTCTGTGGACTGTGAGACTATTTCCTTTCCCAGCATGGGGAAGTTTTCAGCAATTATTTCTTCAAAGACACTTTCTATCCCTTTTTCTCTCTCTTCTTCCTCTGGTACTCCTATAATGCGAATATTGTTCCATTTGCATTGGTCACACAGTTCTCTTAATATTCTTTCATTCCTAGTGATCATTTTATCTCTCTCTGCCTCGGCTGCTCTGTGTTCCTGTTCTTTGATTTCTATTGCACTAACAGTCTCTTGCATCTCGTCCAGTCTGCTGCTGAGCCCATCGGTGGCTTGTCTCATTTTTGCATTGTCTTTCCTGACTTCCCTGACTTCCTCCCTTAGCCCTTGCATATTTCTCTGTAGATCCATCAGCATGGTTATGACTTTTATTCTGAATTCTTTTTCAGGAAGATTGTGCATTTCCATCCCTTCATGTTTCCTCTCAGGTGTTGTCTGGGTCTGGGTGATCTTTGTCTGTACCATATTCCTGTGTTTTTTCATGGCGATAGAAGTGGTCACTGGTAGGTGCCACGTATGTCAGGTGGGCTCTTTAAACTTAAAAAAAAAACAAGAAAAAACAAACAGAAGCAAACAAACAAAAAAGAGAAGGAAGAGAAAGAAAAGAGAAAAAAAGAAAGAAAGAAAAGAAAAAGGGAAAAAAGAATGCCCACCCGGAGTGGATTCTGTAAGGATGCTGTAGGTGGCACTGTTGCTCCACTATTCTGCAGCCATGGCCGCACTGCTCTTTGTAGCTCTGGCCGGGGCAGAACGAATGGGAGGCTGTTGTTCTGTATATAAAGTTTCAGTGTGGCTACCTTTTCCCAGGGCCCAGCCAAAGGGTCCAAAATTCCTCAGGTCTCCCAGCCCATTCGTGTTCCCTTGCTGGGCCCCCCGCCTCTCCAAGACCGCTAAAAACAGCGTGCACTTTTCTCTTGTCCCGGGGTGCCAGGCTGCACAGACCCGGGCGTGTTCCCAGCTCAAAACCTGCACCTTCTGCCTCTCCAATACCTGATGCACTGCGCGATGTGTGTCAGTGCTCCTATTGCAGATCAGCGGGGCTGGTTATTTCACGGGCCTGTTTTTCCACTCCCTCTAGGCTCTGAATCCTCTCCTCCTGCCGGTGAGCTGGGGTGGGGGAGTGCTCGGGTCCCGCCAGGACGCGGCTCCGTATCTTACCCGCCTCACGGGGTGCCAAGTCCTCTCAGGTGCCGATGCAGGCTATGCGCTGTGCTGTAAATTCTGGTCTGTCTTTTAGGAGTAGTTGTATTTGCTGTATTTTCAGATTTATATAGTTTTGGGAGGAGATTTCCACCACCCTGTTCATGCTGCCATCTTCCTGGAACTCTCCACCTTAGTTTTTTTAAGCCAAATGTGTAATTGATGATTTGTATAGGAAAGGACAAAAAGATCAAGCCAGAAATTCTTTGTCTAATGTCCAAACTTAATAAATGTTTAATTTTTTTCTTTCTTAAAAAAATATTTTTGGCAATTTGGATCAACTATCACACAAAAAATTTACTGAAAAATTATCTTTATCTTTTACTCTAATATTAAAGGAGGTCAAAGTCAGTTTTAAGAAGTTAAGATTATTATTATCCAGCAAAACTAAATAAATAGCTTCTAATAAAAATATGATTTACAGACTAAACAGAGGATGGGTATACGTATGTATATATACAAATATGTAATATGTATATGTTATGCATATAATATATATTATGTGTACATGTATTTGTGTGTGTGTGTGTTTACATATACACATACACACGTTGGTTTTTTTTTTTTCCCAAAACAAGACTGGTTCACAGGTGTTGCGTATGGATGTGGAGTCAGTTGAATCAGTTCTTGGTATGGAATGATGGTTCACATAGGTAAAACTGACATTTTAGCCAGAATTTTGAAACAGTTTCGTCATTAAACCTCCAAATGTCAGATTTTATTGTCATGGTGATGGTGGTGTTTTTGTTCTTTTATGCTGAGACTTAGATCAGTTATGTAGTAGCTGTTTCCCTTTAGGTAATTTGATTTTCTTGTTTTTTTTTTCTTTTTCTGGTGGCTCCTGTACATTTAAAATGAAGTGTTTTAGGATCAGTCCACTGTCTGTGATTAGCATGGTTTTGGAAATTATTCAAAGGTTTTAACGAACCTTCCCTTGCCTCCTCCTTCCCCTCCCAAAACAAACTTAACTACGAAACAGAGCACACATTCCTCCTTTCGATAACTTCACGCAGATCTTAGCTACAGGGTTCTTTTGTTGCGTTACTGCAGACAAAATCAGTTTTGGTTTTCAAGTGCATTTTCGAATAGTGATTACTACTGTTACTTAATTTCTGCTTTTCTCTGACTGCCAGCACCAAGTGCGGAGTAAAAAGAATCAGTGCATGAATCCTTCATTGAGTTATAGAACAGATGCAAGCTTTAAATCTGGGAAGTAGCAAAAGCCACAATAATTCTGTTTTTGTGAAGGAATTCTTTGCTTAGTCCCTGCTAGGGTAATAGAAAGTAAGTGACTTTTTTTCTTTTTCTTTTTGTAATAGGAGTCTCTTCTCTTTTAAATCCTCTTCGAGGAGTTCGGCCTCCATTGTTAGTTTCTGGCTCTTAAATTATTTTCAGCAGTCAAATAAAAAAGATTTCTACCATCAACATAGACAGAAATATGGCATTTTGAAACTGGAATTTCTAGACATGGACTGTGAAAGCCGAGAACCCTGCTGAAAGGAAAATGAATAAAATTAAAATGAACAAAGAAAACAGCCCATCAGATTTATTTTGCTTCATCTACATTTGAAATTATATATTAGGGTCCTTTTTTCTTACATATATTATATGTTCTATGATTAAATCCGGTACCCAGTATAAGACTGATAAAATGGTCTGTCATCTTAATTCTGTGTCCTCCAAAAATCTATAGTATCTTTTCCAATAATGGAACTTAGATTTGATTTATGTGAGTATAATCATTTAATTTTAATTAATATACTTTATGACAAATTAGCATTTGTTTTTGGAGCTATGAAAACATAACATGAGGTGAAGATTCAATTGCTGTCCTATTTTCATGCCAACTTCATTCCAAATTAATTTGGACAGACACATATCTATCTTGTGCTTTAAGAAATATAGAGCATTAGGCTTTGTATTTTTTAAGAGAACTGTGCTCCTTGGCGCATCAAGTTTGACTACCCAATGCTTTGTTCTTTGTATTAGACCTAAAACGTTTTCTTTAGGATTTTTAGCACCTTTCTTTTATTTTTGCATGGCAGCTATTCTAGGTATAACCATAGCTGGGTGTTTCCTACTAGGATTAATTATAATTGTCCAGTAACTGAACGTATGTAGCCAGGGGAAAGAATTGTAGGCTGAAAGCCCACAGTGAGCCCAGTCATTGCTCCTCACCCGTTCTATCTTTGGGAATCTCAGAGTTTCTGAACAAGTATGGTTTATCTGTGGAGTTGATGATTTGGGACACTAAATTTTAAAAAAAGAAGATATTTTAGTATCTGGATTAAAAATTATGTGGACCCTGAATGAAAGTATTTTCACCTTGGCATAATTTTCCAAAAATAAATTTGTGAATGTAGAGAAACTGTCTTGAAATTTCCTTTGTTTCTAGAACTGCATTCTTCTAAGCAGATCTGATAAAATCCCATAGTTATTTAGGGAACTCCATTGCTTTATCCCATTTTGACCTTACCTTCTTTCAAAACCAATCATTTTGACTTTTTCCTCTCTTATGAGAACTGTCCTAGCTGATGTCTAGTTTCATTAGATTCTGGTTAGGTATTTTATGTCAAGATTTCAACACAAAGGAAATAAATGATGCTGGTAAAAGAAAATGAGAAGAAATATTTGTTTAGTGAGTCTTCAGATGTCTTTCATATTGTGTTATATAAGTGACTATCTAGTGTGCTCCTTATTTAAGTCTGGAGAATGTGTCCAACATCATACTTGCACCAGTAATAGATGCACACTGTGAGAAAATAAACCATCTTATGTCTTTTGCTAATTGATCCCTTCCCACTGTCTTCTTTCGGAACAAAAACATTGCTGATGCCAGTCTACCTTTTAACTGGTAGAGGGCTCCCTCCTGTGGGCAAGTAGCTGAAACAGTAGCCATGGCAACAGACAATTCCAAACCTTGACATCAAACACTGGCTGAGAAACCCCAAAATTATATTAGAGAAAGAAAATAGAAAAATGGAAGAGAATCTTGGAAAGAGAAAAATGAACCGGGAAAAGAATGATAATAGAGACTTTTAAAAAAAAATCAGTGGAATAATTGCTAGAAGGACATGTGTATAACAGTTAGTAAAGGGGAAGGGAAGGGGATGGAAGAAAGGAAGGGAAGAATGTGGTGACATGTTAACATATGTCCTAAAATCTATAGCCAGAGAAACTAACTCTTGAAATTTCAAGAACTCTATGACACATGATACATATTTAGAAATATGAAAAAAGTGATTTTTAATGTAGTGAATACATTAAACACTTAAATAATATCTAGATTATGGATCACTGTCTCATTCTAATCCCTCATATTTCTTCACATAAACCCAGGTAGATATATTATTATTTTTGTCATTGGTGTTGTAGTTGTTGTACTCATTTTACTGATGATAAGACTGAGGCACTAAGAATAATAGCAATTTCTATTCTAAAATATTATAACAAGTGATCACTATTATCCTACTATATGACAGGCACTGCATTCAAAAGTTTAGTAGATTATTATTTAAATCCTATGGCAGCCTAATGAAATGCGGTGAGTAGAGTATAGTAGAGGAGTGATTTGGCATGTTTCACTTCCAGAAAGGAAGTCTGTGACTACAAGTGAAGATGGAATGTGTAGCAGAGAGGCGAGGTTAGAAATATAATAAGGGTTTAAAACAAGTGGAGCCATATAGGCCATTGGAAGGTCTTTTCTTCAGTCTGAGAAGGGTAGTCTTTGAAGGGTTTTGAAGAGTGGTGACATGATATGGTGTACATTTAGAAAAGAATGTTTCCTCTGCTACATGGAAAACAGATTGTAGGTGCCAGGCATGGAAACAAGGACACCAGTCAGGATACTGAAAAAATCCTGATTCTCACTGATGATACCTTGGACATAAGTTATTATGATGTAAGTGGAGAGAGATGATCATTTTCTCAACTCATTTTGAAGGTACTTACAACAGAATTTGCTAATGGATTAGATATGAAGTATGAGAAGAGAGAATACAAGGATTACTTCAAACTTGTGGAATTTGAATTGAAAAATTCAATTGAAAAATAGAGATGTCGTTTACTAAGGTGGGTAAAATAATGTGCAGAGCAGGTGTTAGGGAATCTTTATATATATACATACATACTAATTATTTCTTTATTAGACATCTTAGTATGGGATGCCCAGATGTCAGAGCGAGGAGCAGAAGTTTCAGTGTTACTATATTGTTAGGGAGTGCAGTGACTGAGAAGCCAACGTGAAGGAAAGGGAAGTAAAGTTGGAAATGAGCAAGGGCAAGTATCAGGTGCATGGCTGAGCTGGCCACTCACTAGATCCAGCACAAAAGCTCAATCTCACAGGACTTCCAACAGGCCCTATAAAACAGAGCACCATGGATGGAAGACCAGGCGGAGCAAAGGAAAGGAAATAACCCACCAATTTCCCATCTCCCATCACAGATTCCCTTCGAGGACAGTAGCTACATTCCAGATTTTGTTTCTGTGCATAAGACCATGGTGGCTTAAGTCTCGGTGATAGCAGGGAAATTCTGGGGTAGGAAACAGGGCACATCACTAAGGGCAAATGCTAAAGCACTGTGTGGTTTTTACCACATGCAGCCTGTTGCCTCAACCATTAGCTGGATTAAGATCAAAAGTATTTTGTAACCAAGGTGAAAGTGGAGACACATGTGGCCAAGGGCCCTGGCTACATGTAAGGATGAAATTATGTGAAATGAGATATTAGGGGCATCTATGCAGTAGTGGATTGTAGACAATAAATAGGTAGTAAGATACATGAACCTGGACAGATAGCACTGGAACAATAAATCCAAAAGCCCATAAGTCAAAAAGCTGATATTACAGAAACATCAATCATTTCCCTATGGTTAATGAAAAGTCATGAGAGTAAGAAAAATATTTTCACAGATAACACAAATTTTTTTTTGCAAGGAGAGAAATTTATTTTATTTTTATTTTGCTATCATTAATTTACAATTACATGTGCAACATTATGGTTACTAAGCTCCCCACTTCATCTAGTCACCCACACATACCCCATTATAGTCACTGTCTATCAGCATAGTGAGATACTATAGAATCACTACTTATCTTCTCTGAGTTGTACAGCCCTCCCTGTGCCCCCTATACATTATGTCTGCTAATCATAATGGCCCTTTTTCCTCCTTGTCCCTCCCTCCTCACCCATCCTCCCAAGTACCTTTCCCTTTGGTAACTGTTAGCTCATTCTTGGATTCTGTGAGTCTGCTGCTGTTTTGTTCCTTCAGTTTTTTTCTTTGCTCTTATACTCCACATATGAGTGAAATCATTTGATACTTGTCTTTTCCATCTGGCTTATTTCACTGAGCATAATACCCTCTAGTTCCATCCATGTTGTTGCAAATGGTAGGATTTGTTTTCTTCTTATGGCTGAATAATAGTCCATTGTGTATATGTACCACTTCTTTATCCATTCATCTACTGATGGACACTTAGGTTGCTTCCATTACTTGGCTATTGTAAATAGTGCTGAGATAAACATAGGGGTGCATCTGTCTTTTTGAAACTGGGCTGCTGCATTCTTAGGGTAAATTCCTAGGAATGGGATTCCTGTGTCAAATGGTATTTCTATTTTGAGTTTTTTGAGGAACCTCCATACTGCTTTCCACAATGGTTGAACTAATTTGCATTCCCACGAGCAGTGCGGAAGGGTTCCCCTTTCTTCACATCCTCGCCAACATTTGTTGTTGTTTGTGTTTTGGATGTTGGCCATCCTTATTGGTGTGAGGTGATATCTCATTGTGGTTTTAATTTGCATTTCTCTGATGATTAGCAATGTGGAGCATCTTTTCATGTGCCTGTTGGCCATCTGAATTTCTTCTTTGGAGAAGTGTCTATTCAGCTCCTCTGCCGATTTTTTAATTGGATTATTTGCCTTTTGTTTGTTGAGGTGCGTGAGTTCGTTATATATTTTGGATGTCAACCCCGTATCGGATATGTCATTTATGAATATATTCTTCCATATTGTAGAATGTCTTTTTATTCTACTGATGGTGTCCTTTGCTGTACAGAAGATTTTCAGCTTGATATTGTCTCAATTGTTCATTTTTGATTTTGTTTCCCTTACCAAGGGAGATATGTTCATGAAGAAGTTGCTCATGTCTATGTCCAAGAGATTTTTGCCTATGTTTTTTTCTAAGAGGTTTATCGTTTCATGACTTACATTCAGGTCTTTGATCCACCTTGAGTTTACTTTTGTGTATGGGGTTAGACAATAATCCAGTTTCATTCTCTTAAATGTAGTTGTCCAGTTTTGCCAACAACAGCTGTTGCAGAGGCTGTCATCTCCCCATTGTATATCCATGCCTCCTTTATCATATATTAATTGACCTAATATGTTTGGGTTAATGTCTGGAATTTCTATTCTGTTCCACTGGTCTGTGGGTGTGTTTTTGTGCCAGGACCAAATTGTCTTGATTACTGTGGCTTTGTAGTAGAGCTTGAAGTCTGGGAGCATAATTCCCCCTGTTTTATTCTTCCTTCTCAGGATTGCTTTGGCTACTCGGGGTCTTTTGTGGTTCCATAGGAATTTTGGAACTATTTGTTCCTGTTCATTGAAGAATGCTATTGGTATTTTGATAGGGATTGCATTGAATCTGTAGATTGCTTTAGGTAGTATAGCCATTTTGACAATATTTATTCTTCCTAGCCAAGAGCATGGGATGAATTTCCATTTGTTAGTGTCCCCTTTAATTTCTCTTAGGAGTGTCTTGTTGTTTTCACGGTATAGGTCTTTCACTTCCTTCATTAGGTTTATTCCTAGGTATTTTATTCTTTTTGATGCAATTGTGAATGGAATTGTTTTTTCTGATTTCTCTTTCTGTTAGCTCATTATTAGTGTAGAGGAAAGCAACAGATTTCTGTGTATCAATTTTGTATCCTGCAACTTTGTTGAAATCAAATATCAGTTCTAGTAGTTTTGGAGTGGAGCCTTTGGGGTTTTTTATGTACAATCATGTCATCTGCAAACAGTGACTATTTGACTTCTTCTTTACCAATCTGGACGCCTTGTATTTCTTTGTTTTGTCTTATTGCTGTGCTAGGACCCCCAGTATTATGTTGAAGAACAGTGGGGAGAGTGGGCATCCCTGTCTTGTTCCCGATCTTAGATGAAAAGCTTTCAGCTTCTCACTGTTAAGTATGATGTTGTCTTTGGGTTTGTCATATATAGCCTTTATTATGTTGAGGTACTTGCCCTCTATACCCATTTTGTTGAGTTTTTTATCATGAATGAATGTTGAATTTTGTCAAATGCTTTTTCAGCATCTATGGAAATGATCATGTGGTTTTTGTTCTTCTTTTTGTTCATGTGGTGGATGATGTTGATGGATTTCCGAATGTTGTACCATCCTTGCATCCCTGAGATGAATCCCACTTGATCATGGTGTATGATCCTCTTGATGTATTTTTGAATTTGGTTTGCTAAAATTGTGTTGAGTATTTTTGCATCTATGTTCATCAGGGATATTGGTCCTGTAATTTTCTTTTTTGGTGGAGTCTTTGCCTGGTTTTGGTATTAGAGTGATGCTGGCTTCATAGAATGAGTTTGGAAGTATTCCCTCGTCTTCTATTTTTTGGAAAATTTTAAGGAAAATGGCTATTATTTCTTCTCTATATGTCTGATAAAACTCAGAGGTGAATCCATCTGGCCTGGGGGTTTTGTTCTTGGGTAGTTTTTTGATTACCGATTCAATTTAGTTGCTGTTAATTGGTCTGTTTAGGTTTTCTGTTTCTTTCTTGGTCAGTCTTGGAATGTTGTATTTTTCTAAGAAGTTGTCTGTTTCTTGTAGGTTTTCCAGCTTATTAGCATATAGATTTTCATAGTATTCTCTAATAATTCTTTGTATTTCTGTGGGCTCCATCATGATTTTTCCTTTCTCATATCTGATTCTGTTTATGTGTGTAGATTCTCTTTTTCTCTTAATGAGTCTGGCTACAGGTTTATCTATTTTGTTTATTTTTTCAAAGAACCAGATCTTGGTTTCATTGATTTTTTTCTATTGTTTTATTCTTCTCTGTTTTATTTATTTCTTCTCTGATCTTTATTATGTTCCTCCTTCTGGTGACTTTGGGCCTCCTTTTTCTTCTTTTCCCAATTTCAATAATTGTGTCATTAGACTCTTCATTTGGGATTGTTCTTCCTTCTTTAAGTATGCTTGGATTGCAATATACTTTCCTCTTAGAACTGCCTTTGCTGTGTCCTACAGAATTTGCGGCTTTGTGTTTTTGTTGTCATTTATCTCCATATATTGTTTGATCTGTTTTAATTTGGCTGTTGGTCCATTGATTATTTAGGAGCATGTTGTTGAGCCTCCATGTATTTGTGAGCCTTTTTGTTTTCTTTGTACAATTTATTTCTAGTTTATACCTTTCGTGATCTGAGAAGTTGGTTGTTAGAATTTTAATGTTTTTTAATTAACTGAGGTTGTTTTTGTGGCCTAGTATGTGGTCTATTCTGGAAAATCTTACATGTGCACTCGAGAAGAATGTGTATCCTCCTGCTTTTGGGTGTAGAGTTCTGTAGGTATCTGTTAGGTCCATCTGTTCTAGTGTGCTGTTCAGTGCCTCTGTGTCTTTACTTATTTTCTCTCTGGTTGTTCTGTCCTTTGGTGTGAGTGGTGTGTTGAAGTCTCCCAAAAGGAATGCATTGTTTTCTATTTCCTTCTTTAATTCTGTTAGATTCTGTTTCACATATGTCGGTGGTCCTGTGTTGGGTGCATATATATTTATAATGGTTATATCCTCTTGTTGTACTGACCACTTTATCATTATGTAATGTACTTCTTTATCTCTTGCTACTTTCTTCGTTTTGAAGTCTACTTTTTCTGATACAAGTACTGCAACACCTGCTTTTTTCTCCTTGCTGTTTGCTTGAAATATCTTTTTCCATCCCTTCACTTTTAGTCTGTGTATGTCTTTGGGTTTAAAGTGAGTCTCTTGTAGGCAGCATATAGATGGGTCTTTCTTTTTTATCCATTCTATTACTCTGTGTCTTTTGATTGGTACATTCAGTCCATTTACATTTAGGATGATTATCGATAAATATGTACTTATTGCCATTGCCGGCTTTAGATTCGTGGTTACCAAAGGTTCAAGGGTAGCTTCTTTACTATCTGACAGTCTAACTTAACTCTCTTGTTAAGCTATTATAAACACAGTCTCATGATTCTTTATTTCTCTCCCTTCTTCTTCTTCCTCCTCCATTCTTTATATGCTAGGTGTTTTGTTCTCTACTCTTTTATGTTTCCTTTGACTGTTTTTGTGGATAGTTGATTTTATTTTTTGCCTTTAGTTAGTGTTTGGATGGTATGTTTTCTTTGCTATGATTTTATTTTCTCTGATGACATCTTTTTAGCCTTAGGAGTGCTTCCATCTACAGCAGTCCCTTTAAGATATCCTCCTGTAGAGGTGGTTTGTGGGAGGCAAATTCCCTCAACTTTCACTTGTCTGGGAATTGTTTAAATCCTCCTTCAAATGTAAATGATAATCGTGCTGGATACAGTATTCTTGGTACAAGTCCCTTCTGTTTCATTACGTTAAATATATCATGCCATTCTCTTCTGGCCTATAAAGTTTCTGTTGAGAAGTCTGATGATAGTCTGATGGGTTTTCCTTTGTAGGTGATCTTTTTCTCTCTCAGGCTGTCTTTAATACTCTGTCCTTGTCTTTGATCTTTGCCATTTTAATTATTATGTGTCTTGGTGTTGTCTTCCTTGGGTCCCTTGTGCTGAGAGGTCTGTAGGCTTCCATGGTCTGAGAAACTATTTCCTTCCCCAGCTTGGGGAAATTTTCAGCAATTATTTCTTCAAAGACACTTTCTATCCCATTTTCACTCTCTTCTTCCTCTGGTACTGCTATAATGCAAATATTGTTCCATTTGGATTGGTCACACAGTTCTCTTAATATTCTTTCATTCCTTGAGATCCTTTTATCTCTCTCTTCCTCAGCTTCTCTGTATTCCTGATCTCTGATTTCTGATCCATTAACAGTCTCTTACACCTCATCCAATCTGCTCCTGAGCCCATCGATCACTTGTCTGATTTCTGCATTGTCTCTCCTCACTTCCTCTCTTAGCTCTTGCATATTTCTCTGTAGATCCATCAGCATGATTATGACTTTTATTCTGAATTCTTTTTCAAGAATATTGTTTAAATCTATCCCATCATGCCCTCTCTCTGGGGTTGTCTGTATGACCCTTCTCTGGACCATATTCCTCTGTTTTTTCATGGCAATAGAGGTGGTCCTGGCAGGTGCCACGGGTATCAGCTGAGAGAAGAAAGTCCCTTCCTGCTTGTTGTTCTCCTTGCCCTTCTCTGGAGCCTGAGCTGGGTACCTGCCCACAGGGAGGATGTCTCTGGGATAATCCCCTGAGCTGCCTGTGTGCAGGGCTTCCCTCAACCTAGCCTATGGCACTACAGGGGTTTGCAGTCACGCCGGGTACATTCTGCCCCCCTTGGTGCTTTCCAGACCGTGCTCTGGTTTCTGTGTCCCTTCCCAGTTAGCTGCTCCCTTGCCTGGAGGAGATTCTGTGTGGTTGCTGTGGGCGGGGCCACTCTCCCGCTGTTTCACAGCTGTGGCAGATCCGCTGGACCCTTTGCGGTGCCCGCCAGAAGGGAAACGAATGGCAGGCTGCTTATCCCCGTGAGAGGATCCGGCAGTTTGTTAGGAGGCCTGAAATTCCACAAAATTCCCAGCTTGCTGTGATGAATGCACTGGGGCAATTTTGTTCCGCTCTTGGGCCCTTTAAGACTTTTAAAAAAGCGCCCACTTTTCTTTTGTCCCAGGGGAGCTGGCTGAGGGGACCCGCTTGCAGTCACTGTCTCAGATCCTGCCATCTATTTCTCTAATCTCCAATATACCATGTCATGTGTGTCTGTGCTCTGGGTGCAGATCACCAGGGCTGGTTATTTAGCAGTCCTGTGCTTCCACTCCCTCCCCACTCTGATTCTTTTCCTCCCACCAGTGGGGTGGGGTGGGGGAGTGCTCGGGTCCCACCGGGTCGCAGCTTTGTATCTTAACCACTTCGTGAGGCACTGAGTTCTCACAGATGTAGCTGTAGCCTGACTAATGTACTGTATCTTTCTGGTCTCTCTTTTCCGAATAGTTGTATTTGTTGTATTTTCACAAATACATATGGTTTTGGGAGGAGATTTCTGCCGCCCTGCTCATGCCACCATCTTCCCAGAAGTCCGATAACACAAAATTTTAATGGTCTTCATCTATAAAGAAATCATATGAATGAATTAAAAATGGAAACAAACTCCAATAGAAAAAAAAAAGAAAATGAAAAATACAAATTGAAAATGACAGATGAAATCAAGATCTTTCTCATAGCTCCTGGTTACATGTGAGATATTATCAGTTTCAACATTTGAACCAAACATCATGAATTACTTAAGTGTTAGAATTTAGTTGAAGGAAACCATGTGCCTCTGTATTTTATGTGGTCTAAAACATCATGTATGAAAACTATTATAAAATACTAGATATGTGTGAAGTTATTTTCAAAAAAAATCAAATGAAAATAGCTCTATTTTAAATGTCTGTTTAAACAATTGCATGAGTATGATCGTGTGTGTATGTGTATGTGTGTGTGTATGCCTACATTTTCATAAGGATTTATATTGTGGTTCTTAGAGATTTGAGTTTGAAAGACTTTGCTGGATAATGGAATTTTACACTGCCATTTCATTTTTCTCTGTGTCACACTAAAATTTATGTAACTCGGTCAAAAGCATATTTTAAAACTGAAAATGTAGTGAAATTCAGTTTAGTTTAGTTCAATATTTATTTAGCTTATGTTTTTGCTTTAAGATATTTTAGAAAGCATGGGGGCCAAGAATTCTATTTTACCTTCTGCATTTGCAACTAGCCAGGAGATTAGCTATCAAGTTACTTTGCCTCTCTGTACTTCACTTGCCTCATCTGTAAACTGGAAATAATAATATTACCTATCCCAGGACCTGAAACAAAGTAAATACAAAGTTTAAGTCTTCAGATTTCTAGGAGATTTATAAGGATAATATGCATACTATAAGTCTAACATCTTAAAAAATGCCCAATAAGGAGTAATTTATTATGCATTTCTGATTTGGGAATGGACCCTCTACTACTTGCATTACAACTATTTTATTGAAATACAGTATAGGGCTACCCTGGGTTTCTATCCTTGGAGTAGTTAACAACTCAATTTTATAAATCCCTATCTCCATCCCAGACATTGAGATGGTATGAGTGTTATCATGCGGTATTATCAATTAAACACCATTCTAATATTTAGCAGGGTGTTTCATGGTGAAATTAATTAACTCCTTGCCTTCTCTCCTCAAGATCTAGTCTTCCCATATTGGAAAACTGAATAGTGTCCCTTACATTTCTTAAATTTTGGACAGCAGCTTCCAACAGACCAATCTTCTCCCACTCATTTACTTAGTGAGAACACAGGACACAATTGAACCAATAAGGCTGTAGAGGTGTGTGTTTATTCTAAATACAGACTTATCTCAGCATGTTGGCTTGGCAGGAAAAATCTCTACATGAGGGATTCATATTTGATCATTTTTTTTTTTGACTGCTTTGTATTTCCTTAGGAGAAAGAAATCTTCCTAGAGTAAAAAAGAGTCAGTGTATCAGAAACTATGAAGGAATTATTTTGAGTCCATCATGGTATATGATTCAAATATTCTTACCTTTCTCCTTTCAGGAATTTATGGACCCCTATTACATATAAATAATAATTTCAAAAGCAGGAGGAGATTCTTCCCTTATTGTGACATGCCAATGTGAGGACATGGGAACTGAGAGTTAAATGAGGTTATAGGAATATGTAAGAAATGTTGGATATAAGAATATATGTGATTTTTGTACATGAGAAGTAGCACAGTATATTTATATCATCAATATAGTGTGCAGAAGGTTATTTTAGTATTTGAATAATGTAGCCTACATTGGATTAATGAGAAACATCAGGACACCAACGTGGGAGGTTTATCCATTATTGGGAATAGAAAAAAATAACACTGAAGAGCACGCTGAAGGGAATTGTGAAGGTTAACATACACAGGGCTGGAAGACAGAGGGTGAGACCCACTCAGTAGTGCATTAAAAAGATCCCCCTCCCATGACTTTCTGCACTAATCAGATAGGGCATGAGAAAGTAAAGTTATTCTAACTCCTTGGAGAGGACCAGCAAAGTATTATTTCTTACTGTTACTGTGTTTTTACTGAAATAGAAGTTTGGAGTGCCCCATTAAATGAGAATTTTAAAAAGCATGAATTCTGTCATCTTCAGGCAGTTTACTTTTCTAGTTTTATTCTGCAATAGTACCATAGCATTCTTTCTGAATTACTACACATGAAAATAAGGCAAACTCAGGGGATAGAAAAAAGGAGAGGTCCTTCTCTTACAAGTATGTAAATCAAGACTCGGTATTCTGGTCACAAAATTAACAGGATTTTAAACTCTGCTAAAAATAATTCATTCTTATCTAAGGAAAAAAGTTTGATTTGAAACTCAGAGGGTTAGGGACATAAAGAATACCAACTAAATATTGTCATTCATTCTTCTAAACCTTTCCTGTGAGTCAGAACAAGTACCCAGATGAATGGTTACCGAGATTTCGGTGACTGGTGGAATCCAGTGAGTCAAACTGCATCATAAAGGTGTTGACCAGATGCTTAGAGAGAACAATATGATGTCCTATACCTAGAGCTCATTCATTAAAGATATTTACTCAAAGGATGCAGAGCCACTTTAAGAAAAACCCTTACAGTGTGGTGCTAAATTGTCCACATAAGATGAACTTCAAAATATATTTGCTTGCTGAAATACCCATTGGTTAGTATCAGAATGGCAAAGGTCTCATTTAGAACATTATTTAACAAATGCCTCCCTGTAAGTCCAGGGAGAGAAAATCCCAGGGCAAAATACCTCTAAAAACCGCAATCAAAGGGAAAAATAAAGTTTAAAACCCGTTTATTGCTCACAAATTGCAGTCCCAGGCCATCTTTCTCCTCTGCTCAGGAAGAAGCCAGCCAGTGAGCAAGCAAATCGGCCCCCTCCAGTTAACCTCTCAAGTTCGGACACACCCTCAGTTGCCCACGTAATTACCCATTGATATGGAGATGAACTTCTCTCCATCCCTGAAGATATGCAAATGAATTAAAGCCAGGTGAGGTATCCTGGAAATGTTACAATTTTACCCACACTCCGGTATCTACATTAGTGACTAGAAGTATATCATCTTTGGTGTCAGAGCAGTTGCATCAAAGTGACTTCAGTGGAGAGATGAAGAGCATTTCTTTACATAATACACTGAAAAGAATTTTATATTTTATGACTTCATAAAGCAAGGATAGTTTTGTGAAATAAGAGTATGTTGCTGTAGTGGTCAGGGTTCTCTAGAGAAACAGAAGGATATGAGATAAATATAAAAATAAATGTTAAGGAAATATTAAGGAAATGGCTCATGTGATGGTGGAGGTTTGAAAGTCCAAAACCTGTACCCTTGCAGGCTGGAGACCCAGGAAAGACTTGATGTTGCAGCTGGAGACCAAATGCAGTCTGCTGGCAGAATTCCCTCTTCCTCAGGGAAGGTCAGTCTTCTTTATAAGGCCTTCAAAAGAAAGGATAAGGCCCACCCACATTATGGGTGGTGAGCTGCTTTACTGAAAGTCTACTGATTTAAACTTTAATCTCATCTAAATGTTAATTTTGTCTAAAAAATACCTTCAGGACAACATCCAGACCTGGCATAGTCAAATTAGCACATAAAATTCACCACCACAAAGGCCTTTATATGTAATTTAAAAGCTTCTTCTCTATTAAGATCACTCCATGGACAGAAAAAAAACATGGTGATCATCATTTTTTAAAGGTATTTATTTCCAGAGGTTTCAGAATTATTTCTTTCATGAAGATAATTCTTGAGGGTCAAGAATTGTGGCTCAGCTCTATTTGCAGTCTAGCTTTGTCACCAGTAAGTCAAAAGTGAATAGTTAGCCTATCATGGTCTCATCAAATTTAATGTAATGTTGCAGGGGTCAAAATACTGTAATTATAAAATTGAAAAAAACACAGTGTAGATTTGGTAGTTTATTTCAGCATTATGAAATATTTTAGCATGCACCTTCCCCTAATAATTATGTTATTTTCCTGTCACAGACATACATAGCAGAGTTCCTCAAAGGATATTCCATTAACCCCTACTTTGTGAAGGTGTTAATAGAAGTTAAGTCAATAAGAAAGGTTCTAAAGTTAAAAATGTTTGGGAAACATTGATTAAACACCATATCTTCATTTATTGCCTTATTCCTGTAGACAATGTTAGTATGCATTGTGAGTTTTTTAATAAAGGGGGCTCTAGTATGCTACCATCTTGTGCCAGTTTGACTACTAAACATTGTGGAATATCTTGGTGAATCAGTGTAGCAAGGACATATTTCCTACTTTAAAATATATTCATTTTCAATATTGCTCTGGCATTTACATATCTAAATATATTTTAGTGTTTCTTTTTTCTTCAAGAAAGTCTGCTTCTGTTTTGATTGAGGTTTCATGCAATTAATATACAAATTTGGGGAAATTGGCAACTTAATGTTGAGGCTTTTCTTCCACCAACATATCTTCCAGCTATTAGGAATTTTTTATTCTTTTTCAGCATGTATAGTAATCTTCGAAGGACAGAAATTGCATATTTCTTGTGTTAAATTTATTTATGTCAAATTATTTATGCTTCCTATAATGTGAATTATAAAAATTTCATTCTCCATTTGTTACCAGTATATAGAAAAGCACTGGACTTTAGCTATTGACTTTGTATCTTGCCACTTTGCTTATTTCCTTATTAATTATGCTACTAGGATACTATTATTAATTAGTACTACTAGAATTAAAATACTTTTTGTAGAATCCCTTATGACGTTACAGTAGACAATTGAATTGTGATTAGAAACAGTTTACTTTTTCATTTTCTACGTGTAGACACAAATGCACACACACACACAGAGGTCTATATCTATATATCTCTGTATGTGTTTATATAAATTATAGTGATGGATTTCTCCTGGGTGGCCTTTTTCTACCATTCAAGGACCTCAGGAGTCTGGATGAGTCTTTCTTGCTTATCCGGATGAACCCTCATTTTTCTGGGTGAACATTTAAGGAAGTTCTGTGAGAAACTGGTGATGAGTGGGTGCAAACTCCTCTTCTAGAATCTATAAATACTCATGCTAGTCTACTCTCGACTATAAAAAGTTGTAAAAAAAAATATTCAGCAGGTTTCTCCTGATTCCTAATAATGGCAGCTTCCTCTTTTCTCACTGTTCTGCCAAGGGTAAAAGAAGCAGTGGGACTCATATCTACAAGGAAGGGATCATTTTTTAGATTTTAATTCATTTAAGTTTGCTTAAATTCTTAGCGTTTTTATAGATTTAAATAAAATTATAATTTTATGGGTTATCTGCCTTGTTAGGATGGAAGAAATATTCTTTTGCAACTTACTACACATTCAAAGCAGAAGCAGAAGCATCCTTATTTGTATGTATCCATGTTTGTCTGTCAAAGCCCTTTAGGCATGTTAGCTTTTGCACAGTAATTTATTTCATTCTCCTTAATTTCTACCAGTGATTTTTCTTTATATATCTGACATGATTATATAATAATAAAATACATACTTCTGTTATTAAAATAAAAGAAATATTTTTTGAGGAGTTAAATACATATATGTATTTGTTATTCCCCATTAAATTGTGAGGTGCTACAAAATATACCATTTTTATTGTTAAAAGAATAGCATATATCAGCAGAATGTAAGAGACTAGAAATAGTACTAACTTGTATCAGAAATTTATATATCACAAATTTGTTCATTTGATTCTTTAAGAAAATGTGAAGTGTTTAAAAAAAAAACAGAATCCTGAATGTGGGAGCCTAGCACAGAAGCAAAATTGGAAAAAAAGGAAGAGAACACACTGTAAAATCCACTAACTATAAGATCTAATTTTGTATTTGTTTAAACCTCATGTGCTTGTGCATGCACTAAGATTATACTAATAATGTGAGAATAAGAGTTATTGGACTAAAAATAAAAGTGCAAAGACACTAGGAAGCTTGTTAACAGAAGTTAGGGAAATCTAGTCTCACATGAGCAAAAAATGGGATTTGTATGAATAAGAAGAAAGCTAAGAAAACAGCAAATACTTGTCAAACTCAAGATTCAAAGCATGAATCTGTGCCTTCAAACCACATTCTGTCTCCATTACCCTGTACTTTTTGACAGATACTGTGGAGTGTCATGCTCTTAGAAAGATTTGTTCCTGTTGAGGACAGTGACCAAGTCCACTTACAAGTTCTGAGGTATGAAAATCATGGCTTGTAATGTTTCTTTACAGCCTCTTGGCAGGTGGCTTCTCTCTCCACAGAGATTCAATGATCTCAAAATCAAATCTCCCCTGACTGAGGCCTTTCAGGTCCCACTGCTAAGTGTACCTGACAGGAGGAAAAGGAAGGGAATTCAATCAAATTGAAATTACTGCCAGGTGGCAGCTCAAAAAGCCCAAAAAGAATTGTGTGTGTGTGAGAGAGAAGGGAGGTGATACACTTTCCGCAATCAGGAATGTTTTTTTTTTTTTAATTCTGTTTTCTCGCTTCAAAAAGGGCTCAAAGGAATCTCTAGATAAACTCCCAGGAGAAACAGTCCGGGTTAAAAGACACTGAGGCGGAAAGAGGGAGGAAAACTTTGAAAGAGATTTCAATTCTCATCCACTCAGGGAAAAGAGTACTTTGGGACAGACTTCTCAGATGAGGGAATGAATCGGTAGCACTATTAATCACAAAGCAAGAAAACGTTGATCTAAAAAAGTTGAATAGTGGTTATTCTTTGTGAAGCGGCCACCTGCCCACATAGCATGTGCTCGTACACACTCTGTCCTCAGAGGAGGGTGTTTTATTGCCTGACCAACCGCCATTGTGTTGCTGTTCATTTTACTACTGATGAGAGGCAGGGGCGATTGGGAGCCTTCATTTCTGGAGTCATGAGTTTCCCTTAAAAAACTATAGGTCTTCCAGTAGATGTAAAGATAACAGGGATTTCTTGATTTCAGTCCCCTGCCATTCTTGTTTTCTTTTGTGTTTGTCGTTGCTCTAACTCACTTGAGAAAGAAGATGGAGAGATTTCAGAAGGAGCCTAAAAATCATGCATTCTGAATTTATCTTCTGTTTCTCGGGGCAGTAGAGCATAGCACAGTGTGTCTCACCTGTGTTTGTGCTCACGTGTCCTGCACATTTAAGCTACTCTTTTGCCATTGTATTTTTAATGCAATACCTTGTCAATTTAGTCAGTGCTAAAAGGCTGTAGTAAAAAAGATAGTTTTAATTAAAGTGACAAAAGAATTATTAAGACTGCATTTGTGCATTCATTGTGTTGATTTAAAACATTATATTTTTCAGGATTTTAGTGTAAACAAGAGGCATTTTAATGAATAAATTTACATTTAGAATTTATATAAGAGTTGTAACTGGCAATGTGGAGGCAAATCTTCCAGCAAAACAACTCTTACTGGGAAAAGAAAATAATATTCAAGGCAGGAAAATATTCAGAGTCTATAGTATAGAAATGCAGAGAGTGCTTAAGACAGTAGCAATTCAAAGGTAGATGCCTGGGCTTTGTTCATAAAAATGTAGCAAAATCTGGCTAAGCAGATGGAACCCATCTGCAGGGTGTCTGTATCTGTGTAGGGATGTTCAGTAATGTGCTGAAATATAAAATCTATAAATAGAAAGCTCTGTAAATTAGTTCCCCTTTCTACACATTTGAATTAGTTGAAAATCTTAAAAATCTTAGCAGATTGGGAAAAGAAAATGAGTGTCTCCTCACCTCACAGTCTACGGTCTTTTCTCATAGCAATATCAATGTATTTACCATGATTCCTATCATAGACTAGTTTGCATACTTGGAACTTAAATAAAGGTAAGGAAAAAGGAGGAAAAGCCAGAAATGTCAAAGTAGTTAGGGTCAAAAGTTCAAAGTATTTCCTACCTGGGGAAAAATCATTTGCAAAGATTGAGTTTATTTAGATGGTAAAATGATGTTGACTATTAGTTTAAAAAAATAATTTTTTTCTTCCAATTTTTGTTATTTTGTTTAAGTTAATCAAAAAACCTATATTCTATCACTATATGAGGTATTCATCTTTACAAGTATTACCAAATTCAATAGTCAAAGATAAATTTTCTGTAAAAGATATTTCCAGTTTTACTTAGAGATCTTTAGTGATTTTGTTTTTTTTAAAAGGAAGCAAAAGAAAAATGACTTAAAACAGAAAAGCTTACAGTACACACAAATACTTTATGAATCTGCATTCAGGCTGCTTGACCCTAAACAGTTTACTTAAACTCTCTTTGTCTCAGATTCTTCATCTGCAAAAATGGGTTTATAATCGTAGTTTATCATTTAAATAAATGAGTCCACACATGAAATAACTTAGAACGGTACCTGACATAGATTAGATGTTCAGTGAATATCACATATCACAGATAGGTGGTATTCTTTGTGTCCCAGACATTAGTCAAAATCCTCCCCAGAAAAAATTGTTTACTCTAATTAAATATTTTCTCTAAATGTACTGTTCTTACCACATGATGGATATATCCTGGTACCTGGTATCTGAGTTTTGACAGTGATCTTAGAATCTCCCTGGTTAGATTCCTGCTATGATCTTGGCTTCCTTTATTATTTTGGCTAGTGAAAGGGAAACCATTCCATGGTTCTTCCTAGGTTTTTTTGGTCTCTTGAAAAAATTATCTTCTCAAAATCAGTCTTCCTCTCCCCAGATCTTGTTGTCCTTCCAGTCTCTCCTGGATTTATTTTGTTAACATAATCGCCTTCTAGCTGCTCTTACAGCCTTTCCTTTCCTCTTTCACAATAGATTTCTCCTGTGGTCACTACTTTCCACACAAAAGGCACAGTTATTCTTATTTAAGGGTGAGAAAGGCTCAGATGTAAATTTGAATGTGGGTCTGTCTGACTTGAAATTTGTGCTTTTCATTACTGCTAAGGCCATCAGTACATGGTTACAAAAGGCTACAACACCACAGAAAGCAGAAAGGTGGAAGAATAGGATTAGCTGTGGGTCAGACATTCTCCAAATGCCCCATCCCAGTAATAACATTCCCTGTTTTCTGAAGATAATCACTATTCTGACATTTATGGTAACAAACTCCTTGTTTTTCTATGTGTTTGAATAACCTATACATGTTTTCATAAATGTAATGGTTTTATTTTGTCTGTATTCATGTTATACATGAAGATAATTTATGTATGGTACAAGAATGTATGATACATAAAGATAAGATAAAAATTATATTTTCTTTATGATAAGCTTCTGTAATTCTATGTTATGTTTTTAAGACTCACCCATGTTTTTACATGGAGGTGTAGTTCTTTGATTTTCACTGCTTGGTATACCTTTTTTGAGTGTAAAGCATTTTATCTCTTGTACTGCTAATAGAGAGTTGGGGTAATGGCTTATGCAGTTTATGACTTTATGAATAATGCTGCTACCAGCAAATTTGTTCATGTTTCCAGTGCACACAGGAGCACATTTCTCCACGGAATACCCCTAGGAGTGTAGTTTGTGGGATCACGGTACCTGCCCTTTGTATTGCAATACAGTTTTTATTCTAACCACCTGAAATTAGTGCAAAGCCCAGATGTTAACTTTAAGGGCATGGTCCCCAGTAACAGCGCCACTACGTCAGACGGCAGGCGCGAACTCATGGTTCCCAAGGCTTCCTGCATTTCTGATCCACTAGTGACAAGTCCAGAGGGGTTTCCACAACTTCACTCAGGTTTGAACATTTACTAAAACAACCCATAGAACTCAAGAAAGCTCTGTACTTTCAATCACAGTTTTACAGTAATGGATAAAAATCAACATCAGTCAAACGAAGAGACAAAAAGGACAAGAAACGAGAGGTCCCCAGGGTACTGCCTCCCTGTTCTCTCCCCATGGGATCAGAGGGCATCACACCCCTAGCACAATGATGTGTTCACCAAGCAAGAATTTCCTCTAAAATTCAGTGTTCATGGTTTTCATGTGAGTTTTTGTTACATAGGCGTAGTTTAGAATCATTGGCCACATGATTGAACTTGATCTCCAGCCTCCTCACTTTCTCGATACTGGGCTGTCTTGAGGCCCGAACCCTTGAACCATATGGTTGGTCTTTCTAGTAACCAGCCTCGCCCTAAATTGTCTGGTTAGCATAAACTCAGGCATGATACAGGTGGTCCATGAATAGCAGATACTGCTTTCACCTGGAGAATTCCCAGGATTTTAGAAACTCCATGCCAGGAGCATGGAACAAAAAACAAAAAAATTATTCATTATTCAACAATAACATTTAAATTTTGTAAATAATATCAAACTGTTTTTGAAAGTGGTTAACCAAATCACCCTCCTACAAGCTTTTTATAAGCCCCTATCACTTCACATAACAAAACTTGTTATTATTTTGTTCTTCTCTTTTCTATATTAAATTTTTTTTCTGATTCACTCATAGACGTACCAATTGTGGTTTTAATTTATATTTTTCTATTTACTAATAAAGTTTTACACCTTTTAATACATTTAATGACTCCTTAATCTTTTGTGAAAACACTGCTCAACTCTTTTGCCCCTATTCTAGGATTTCTATAATGTTTTAAAAATTGATTTTAGGCCTTATACATTTCTTACATATTGTATGATTTATTTATTTGGGATGTAAACTCTCTGTGAGTTTTATGAGTTCCAAATAGATTTTCCAGTTCTGAATGTTAAATATACCACTATCTTTGGTTGAACAGAAGTTCTAATTTCAATACAATCAAATTTACTTATTTTTTGTTTCATGCTTTCTGTGACCTATTTGAAGATAATGTCCCTACTCTTCACTCATAAAGATATTGCCTTATATTTTTATCTAGAAATATTTTCTTTTACCTTTCACATTAGGACAGTAATTAATACGGAAATAATTTCATATGGTTGGAGATATGGTCATGATATATTTTTTTTGGTATGGTTAATGTACAACCACTTGAACAACATTATGGTTACTAGACCCCTATTATCAAGTCCCCCCACATACCATACTCCAGTCACTGTCCATGAGCATAGCAAGATGCTATAGAAACATTACTTCTCTCCTCTATAAATACTGCCTTTCCATTTCTCCTGCTGCTGCATTATGTGTGCTAATTGTAATGCCCCTTTTCCCCCTTTATCCCTCCCTTCCCAACCATCCTCCCCAGTCCCTTTCCCTTTGGTAACTATTAGTCCATTCTTGGGTTCTGTGAGTCTGCTGCTGTTTTGTTCCTTCAATTTTTTTCTTTGTTCTAATACTCCACATATGAGTGAAATCATTTGATACTTGTCTTTTCCGTCTGGCTTATTTCAATGAGCATAATACCCTCTAGCTCCATCCATGTTGTTGCAAATGGTAGGATTTGTTTTCTTCTTATGGCTGAATAATATTCCACTGTGTATATGTACCACCTCTTCTTTATCCATTCATCTACTGATGGACACTTAGGTTGCTTCCATTTCTTGGCTATTGTAAAGAGTGCTGCGATAAACATAGGGGTGCATATATCTTTTTCAAACTGTGCTGCTGCATTCTTAGGGTAAATTCCTAGGAATGGGATTCCTGGGTCAAATGGTATTTCTATTTTGAGTTTTTTGAGGAACTTCCATAATGCTTTCCACAGTGGTTGAACCAATTTGCATTCCCACCAGCAGTGTAGGAGGGTTCCCTTTTCTCCACACCCTCGCCAACATTTGTTGTTTGTGTTTTGGATGTTGGCCATTCTCACTGGTGTGAAGTGATATCTCATTGTGGTTTTAATTTGCATTTCTCTGATGTTATTGATGTGGAGCATCTTTTCATGTGCCTGTTGGCTATCTGAATTTCTTCTTTGGAGAAGTATCTGTTCAGCTCCTCTGCCGATTTTTTAATTGGCTTATTTGCTTTTTGTTTGTTGAGGTGCGTGAGCTCGTTATATATTTTGGATGTCAACCCCTTATCAGATATGTCTTTTATGAATATATTCTCCCATACTGTAGGTTGCCTTTTTGTTCTACTGATGGTGTCCTTGGCTGTACAGAAGCTTTTTAGTTTGATATAGTCCCACTTGTTTATTTTTGCTTTTGTTTCTCTTGCCCAGGCAGATATGTTCATGAAGAAGTTGCTAATGTTTACATGCAAGAGATTTTTGCCTATATTTTTTTCTAAGAGTTTTATCATTTCATGACTATTGGTTGATCTCTGTTTTATGTGGTCATCGATCCATTGATTATTTAGGAGCATGTTTTAAGCCTCCATGTGTTTGTGGGATTTTTCATTTTCTTTGTCTAATTTATTTCTTGTTTCATACCTTTGTGATCAGAGAAGCTCGTTGTTACTATTTCAATCTTTTTGAATTTACTGAGGTTCTTATTTGTGGCCTAGTATATGATCTATTCTTGAAAATGTTCCATGTGCACTTGAGAAGAATGTGTATCCTGTTGCTTTTGGAGCGAGTGTTCTGTAGATGTCCGATAGATCCATCTATTCTAATATGTTGTTCAGTGCATCTGTCCCTTTATTATTTTCTGTCTGGTTGATCTGTCCTTTGGAGTGAGTGGTGTGTTGACATCTCCCAAAATGAATACATTGCATTCTATTTCCTCCTTTAATTCTGTTAGCATTTGTTTCACATATGTAGGTGATGCTGTGTTGGGTGCATAGATGTTTGTAATAGTTATATCCTCTTGTTGGACTGACCCCTTTATCATTATGTAATGTCCTTCTTTGTCTCTTGTGACTTTGTTTTGAATTCTATTTTGTCTGATACAAGTATTGCAACTCCTGTTTTTTTCTCCCTTTTCATTGCATAAAATTTTCTTCCATCCCTTTATTTTCCGTCTGTGTATGTCTTTGGGTTTGCAGTGAGTCTCTTGTAGGCAGCATATGGATGGGTCTCATTCTTTTATCCATTCAGTGACTCTATATCCATTGATTGGTGCATTCAGACCATTTACATTTAGGGTGATTATCGATAGGTATGTACTTATTGCCATTGAATACTTTTGATTTGTGGCTACCAAAGGTTCAAGTGTAATTCCCTTAGTATCTAACAGTCTAATTTAACTCACTTCGTATGCTATTACAAACACAACCAAAAGCTTCTTTTTTTTTCTTTCCTCCTTTTCTTCCTCCTCCATTTTTTGTATGTTATGAATTCTATACTGTACTGTTTGTCTGTCCCTTGGGTGACATCTCTTTAGTCTTTGGAATACTTCCATCTATGAGTCCCTCCAAAATGCACTGTAGAGGTTTGTGGGAGGTAAATTCTCTCAGCTTTTGCATCTCTGAAAATTGTTTAATACCTCCTTCAAATTTAAAGGATAACCTTGCTGGATAAAGTATTCTTGATTCAAGGCCCTTCTGCTTCATTGCATTAAATAGATCATGTCACTCACTCCCTTCTGGCCTGAAGGTTTCAGTTGAGAAGTCTGATGATAGCCTGATGGGTTTTTCTTTGTATGTGATCTTTTTTCTCTCTCTAGCTGCTTTTAAAAGTCTGTCGTTATCCTTGATCTTTGCCATTTTAATTATTGTATGTCTTGATGTTGTCTTCCTTGGTTCCCTTGTGTTGGGAGATCTGTGCAACTCCATGGCTTATGAGACTATGTCCTTCCCCACATTGGGGAAGTTTTCAGCAATTATCTCCTCAATAACACTTTCTGTCACTTTTTCTCTCTCTTATTCTTCTGGTAGCCCTATAATGTGAATATTGTTGTTAGGGTTGGTCACACAGGTCTCTCAATATTCTTTCATTCATAGACATTCTTTTTTCTCTCTGTACCTCATCTTCTTTGTATTCCTCTTCTCTAATTACTGTTCCATTTTCCTTCTGTCCCACTACATCTAATCTGCTTTTAAATCCCTCATTGTGTGTTTCATTTCAGACATGGAATTTCTTAATGATTGAATCTCCATCTTACATTCGTTCCTGAGTTCTTGAATATTTTTCTGTACATCCAAGCATGTTTATAATATTTATTTTGAACTGTCTTTCAGGAACATTGGTGAATTCTGTTTCATTTGGCCCTTTTTCTGGGGTTTGCGAGATTTTGGTCTGAACCATGTTCTTTTGACATTTCATATCTCTGTGTGGTGCCCACTAGTGCACAGAAACTCCAGTCTCTGGAGCTGCTCACCCTGTAGGGTGTGGTTGGGGGTGGTAGGGGAGTGGAGCTGGTGCCTGGGGGGAGGCAAGATCTGTTTCCTGATTCCTGTCTGCGTCCTCCTCCAGTGTCAGAGCCAGTGGGCTAAGCACACATGTGTAAGCCTCTGTGCTTTGCATCTCTAGCTGTTGTAGGCGGGGCCTCCCTCTGGCTGGCCTGATGTCAGCGCAGTCACTGACGTTTTGCGAGCAGGTGCCTGCAGGCCAGTAAGAAGGCTAGGCAGGCTGTGTGTCACAGTAGGGGGCCTCAAAGCTGAGTAGGCAGCCAGAGGAATGGAGCACCTGAATTTCCTCAAAGTTCCCAAACAGCTGGGCAGAGCATGTCCAGACAACCTTTTCCAGCCTTCCCTTCTCCTGTGCAGCAAGCTCTGTGCAATTCCATCCTCTTCAGCAGCCCTCTTGCTGCTAGGAAGCCTCTCAGACCGCCCGCCCTTCCTCTGACACAGAGCGGCCTGGTGTGCATCTTGTCCTCCACAAACAGCCCTAATGTCAGTCTCCCCTGCCCTCCGCCTATCTGAGCTCCCCAACGTCCAGAGCACCACACAATATGGGCTTCCACTCACAAAGCAGATCTCCATGGCTAGGTGTTCAGCAGCTCCAGGATTCCACCTCCTCCTTGCTCCGTTTCTCTTCCTCCACTGGTAAGCTGGGGTGGGGGAAGGGCTTGGGTCCCACTAGGTCAAGGCTTTTGTACGTTACCGTTTTGTTAGATCTGCTCTGTTCATGAGGTCTGTGTGCCATCTGGTTCAGCCTTTTTCCTGTTGCTGTTTTAGTGTTTGTTGTATTAATTAAGTATATTTTCGTACTATCTGTGGTTTTGGGGGGAGTTCTCCGTCTCACCTCTCACGCCGCCATCTTGAATCACCAATTATCTTTTCATAACAAATAATTGATTAGTCTTCAAACACCATTTTCAGTAACTACATTGAAATAGATTTTAGCATTTTCTTATGAATTGGGACTCAATGTATTCTCATATAAAATAATTTTCTGACACCATAAAGTGAATAATTGTTCCTAATTAATAACTAATTTACTAGATGTAGAAATTCATTGAAAGGAAATAACAAATAGGTACATTTTAATGAATTGAGAAACTATGACTGGTCGTGTTATCAAGCTAGAGAGAACTTTGGAGTAGCATTGTTTGGAATGCCTTAGACATTGCAATTCTGGATTTATGACTCAAGGAATATAAAGGAAGTGAAACAATGGGAGGAATGGAATTGGCCAGGGAGCATAACAAGTCATAGACGTTACAGCAGAAGAAGAGAAAGAAAATAAAGCTTTGGGAAATACTCAAATGTCAGGACACTGAAGATCTGGATAGAAACTGAACCAAAGTCTAAATCAGGAGAACCTCTTGTTATAATAGACTGTTTTAGCACCCTGATCTTACATGAAGAGAGTCATATAGAAGTGCTTAATGAGAATAAGACTAAAATCAGGTGAATGAATTTTTATTGAGTGTATATTGACCTATTTTGAATGTATTTGAGTTTAATTCAATCTAAAACATAAAGTGATTTGATAGTTGAGTAAGTTATTTAGTGATTTTTCATTTCTGCCATGAGATCTCATACATTCAAGGATTGTCTTTGATTACATGTATTTTTGCACCAAATTGAACAAAATGTAGGAAAAATAATACTTTTTCTATGACTTTTATAAATCCTCTATATTTTTACTTACAGAAATAATAAAAGACAAAAACATTTTAAAAGAAGTCCTTTGGAACCCACCTACATTGTTAGTGGGTATATATATTGGTATAGCCACTATGGAAAACTGTATGGAGGTTCTTTAAAAAACTAAAAATAGAAATACCATACAACCCATGAATTTCATTTCTAGGAATTTAACCAAAGAAAACAAGATCTATGATTCAAAAAGATATATGCACCACTATGTTTATTGCTTCATTATTTACGATAGCCAAGATATGGAAGCAACCAAAGTGTCCATGAATGGGTAAAGAAGAGGTGGTACATATACTCAATGGAATATTATTCAACCATAAAAAAGAAATCTGTCACAACATGGATGGACCTAGAGGGTGTTGTGCTATGTGAAATAAACCAGGCTGAAAAAGACAAATACCACATGATTTTGCTTATTGGTGGAATCTAAAAACAAAACAAAACAAAATGAACCAAATTGCAGTAGACATGTAGACACTGAAAAGGGACTGGTTGTTACCATGGGAGAGGAGTTGGGGTAGATGGGTGAACTAGTTAAAGGGGATTAAGAGGCACAAGATCTCAATCATATTAATTAGTCATGGGGATGAAAGTACAGCAGAGAGAATATAGTCAATAGTTTTGTATAATCTATGTTGACAGATAGTAAGTACACTAGTTGGGTGAGGGTTTAAAAATGTGGATAACTGTCAAATCACTATGTTGTGTACTTGAAACCAGTATAATATTGGATATCAACCATACTTGAGTAAAAAAAAAAATCAGTAAAAAGTAAGGTCTTTCTCCAATTAAAACAACATAATATGAACTTCACATTCTGAGTAGTAAGTTATATTTAAATGTTAAGGCCAGCTTTTCACTCTCTCAAATATGATGAGCTGATCTCAATCATCAGTGTTCTTTTTACTATAATTAATATCTTTCTGATTGTTATCAGGAATGTAGGAAGCAGAGGACTAGACAAGATAAATCATAGTTTAATAATGGATTATGCTCACTGAGGCTATATTTTACTGGGTTGCTTTTCAGAAAGAAACCCATCCTTTTCCTGGTGTTACCTCTAGGTTCACTGCCACTGAGTGAAGAGACAGTCTGTAAGTGTAAGGTGGTCATTAACATTTCATCTGTGATTTCAGATGTCTATAACATAGGGCAAAGAGCCATTATGTGTGAGGTCAGAGAGTGCTATGACAAAAGCTAGCCCAAAATAGATCATGGTCAGAAATCTTGTCATAAATTTTGAATGGCATTTCTAACCGGAACACAGAGAACTCACATTGATTTACTTGTGAGGCTTCTTTTGAATCATTCTTTAGCAGGAAGCTCTGGCATACAGTGGGGCATGTTTGAAAGCCCCTTCATCTCTGCTACGATATATTATTTAAAAATGTCAACTCTGTTTTGCTGTTCCAGGAATCTAAATGATTCAGGGTGTGTGTGTATGTATGTATATATATATATATATATATACATACATACACACATATATATATACACATATACATATATACATAATCAGTCTTTAATAATTTTTAAAAATTATGCACTGTGACCCTACCAGTAAGAAAAAGGATTGCCTTTATGCAGAGTATTTTCTCTTTCTACCTTCTCTTGATCACATTGTCATAGTTATATTGCTGCATATTTTTACTTTCATCTTGTATTTTAAAGAAAATGAAATGGATTAATAAATAATAATCATTAAAATAATATTAGCTAAAGTTTTTATTCTCAAAAGTGATTAGTTTTTTTCTCAGTTTAATTGTCCAAACTCATAATAGATTGTGAGGTTATTAGGAGGGGGAGAAATCTTCAATTGCTACACTGTTTGACCTCAAAGTCCTCTCCAGTGATCCTACTCATTTGTAAAATATTAAACATTTGAAATATATAGGATTGATTAATTCACTAAGAATGTACCAGAAGTATCTCAAAAGTCCCTACATACTCCTGAAAAGGATATCAGTTAGATTCATAACTACTCTCTACTGTCTAATTATTATAATTACTTTATAAATACTGAATTTGCTAAGATAGTTAACAATATCTGTATTAGAAATAGGAGATCAAGAATATTTTAAAGTGAACAAAATGCAGATTGTCACCAGATGTTTCTATCCAAAAAACTTTATCACACCTAGTTCTGAGGAATAAGGGCCCTTTCCATAGCCCTACACTTCAAATGGCCCCTCTAAATTACACACAACACACAGACATGCACACCTCCTATATTAAGGTACATCTATGTGCCCTTGTCACTTGGAATATGACACTTAATACATACACAGAGCAAACTGTAGGCTTAGACATTTGTTCTCAGTAACACAGTTCAGGTATCAGGGAAACACTTCTCTGTATCTCTGACCCTATAGCCTCAAAACTCAAGGTGTCTGCATTTGAATGGCCTTTAGTTTTGTAATTGTTCCACTGCATCAGACACACCCTGCTTCAGATCGTGAAAAATGTCTCAGCAACAGATCCAATAGGTCAGAGAATAAAACAAATAGTAAATACAAAAATAGAACTCAGGAAAACAAAATCTGAAATATTAAAGTAAATTGAAATCCAAGAGGTCATCCACTTACATTTTTCAACATAATAAGTTCAAAGCGTATGTTCATATGTTCATAAAATATTTATGAATGTATGTCCAAAAACATAATGGGGAACAAGTGGCAAAATTCATAAACATATACACAAAATTCCTAAAGACGAAGAGTAAGAAATACTGTATAAATAGCAAACAACTAACAGTTAAACAAGGCCAAGATAATTCCAACAAAAAAATTGGTGTGATGTTCATAAAATAATATTTTGTTTAGTTTTTAGCAATAGTGATATTTCTAAGCTAAGTAAAACTAATTTGAAATGTGATTCTAGAATAGCCAAATATATGACTATAGACCTGAGTAGTTAATAAGAAGAAATGATTACTATATATCATGAAAAATTCAAAATGAGATTATAAACTTAATAAGCAATAAGCAATTTGTGGAACAAATCACAAAGTTTAGAAATAAATATTGCTAAATTCAGAAAAATTATACTTGTACAGAAGTCATGTTGAACAACTAACATTTATCTTACATACTTTTGATATACCAGAAAAAAAATCAACTTAATGAAAATAGATTCATAAAAAGTACGTTTGACTCTCTATGAATATAACAGGGTTCTTCCAGTTCTAGATATTGATTTAATATTCATGAGAGAAGCTTATGATTATGGTACTAACATGATTGGCAAAGAAAATGGTATACAAGACAAACTTTGACAAAAAATTCAGGAGCATTTTTGTTTCTCGTAGAGCATACTTTCACTGCATATTTATGTGGCATATGTATTATTTCATTGTGAATCTGAAGCTTTAAGAGCCATCCTTGCCTTGCTTCCCCATGTCACAAAAAGAACAAAATGATTCACTGTTGTAGTTATATCCAGTTCAAATTTGGCTACCAGGTTATCAGAAATTATAGTGGGAAACTCAACTCAGTTGCTACTTTGTCATCCTCTAGGTATTTTAGCAGCCAGATACTTATGTGAAAAAGCTGTATGTACCCCCAGGCCTTTAATATGACCCCATTTTTATATTAAGCAGAGAATTAAGATTACTTAAGCCCTCCATTTGTTTGAAGTAGATTTGGCTACTTAGGTATATATATGCCCATGTAATTGCAATACCAAAGATGGTATTGAATATGTCTGTTACACTAAAAAGTTCTCTGTATCCCTTTCCAGAAAATCCACACATGCACACACATTAAAGTAATCACTGATCAGATTTCTATCACTATAGCAAAGCTTTACATGTTTAGAACTTCATCTTAATGGGATCATAAAATAGGTACCCTTTTGTGCAAAGGTTATTTCACTTAAAATATTTGGTTTTGAGATTCATCCATGGTATTGTTGCCTGTGTATCAGCAGTTTGTTTCTTCTATAGATCAGCAATATTTCATAGAATGAATAATCATTTTGTTTAACAACTATCCAGTGATGAACATTTGGCTTGGTTCCTGTTTGGGGCTTATTAAGAGGAAAACTGATATAAACATTCACATACACTTTTTTTTTCTACGCATGTTTGCACTTCTCTTAGGTAAATACCTGAGAGATAATTATCATACTGTAGATTTATGCTTAAGTGTATAAGAAATTGACAACCTTTCTCAGAGTGGTGTTGCCTTTTTCATTTCCCACTAACAATCTCACTGTCACAATAACTTTGTGGTGTTATTTATTTTTTAAAGATATCCTTCTGGTATGAAGTGGCATCTTCCGATTATAATTTTATTTCCCTGATGAGTAAATATATTAAAAGATCATTTTTATGTGCTTGTTGGCATTTGTATAGCTTCTCTTGTAAAGTTTCTGCTCAGGTTATCTGCACATTTTAAACTTTTAAAAATATTTTAATTATTGAATACAGTATATATTCTAAATATGAATCCTTTGTTATGTACATGTGTATATACATATGTATGTATATTTAATAATTTTTTCAGCCTGCCTTTCTTAATTGTATCTTTGCATAGCAGAAATTTTAAATTTTGATGAATTTCAGTTCATTTTTTTTTCTAGCAATTACTGCGTTTTTAAGAAGGCTTTGACTACACCAAGATCATGAAGACATTCTCACATGTTTTCCTCTGAAGTTATTACTTTAGCTTTCACATTAAGGTCAATGATTCATCTAAACAAAATGTTTTGGTATGGTATGATGCAGAGACTGAGATTCATTTTTGGTTTGTTAATACTTTTGATTTTTTTTGTTTGTTTCCTCAATGCTTTTTAGTAATACCTATTTTCATTTTTTTGTGGGTAATGCTCTTACACTAAAAATATACACCCATAAGTTACAAGATTAAAGTTAATGTTTTTTTCAACTTCACAACCAACATTTACCCTTCTCTAGCCATTTCTCCCTTCACACATTATAAACTCAAAACAGTGTAATTCCAGTTATCTGCCCCTCATCCTTTGTGCTGTTGCTATTAAATCTTTTACTCCTACCTAAATTAAAAATCTCATTTAATTTCTCCAAAGAACTTATGAAAATGGCATATAATCACGTGAAAATATGCTAAAATAACTTGTCATTAAAGAAATACATGTCAAACCAGACTGAAGTACTGCTTTACCCCTACTGAGATAGCCTTTATTTTAAAAAAATGGAAAATAGGTGTTAGAGAGTATGTGAGGAATTGGAGTCCTTGCACACTGATAGTGGGAAGGTAAGATAGTGCAGCTGCTGTGAAAATTAGATGATTCCTTAGAGTAAAATATATAATTACCATAAGCCTACCAATTCCACTTCTAGGTGAACACCCCCAAAAATTGAAAGCAGGAATTCAAATAGATTCATCATTGTTTCGGTCAAATACCCAACTGTTCTTTTTCTGTTTCTTGGAAGATAGTTATTTCTTCATTAAGTAACCTGGGTGGCCTTACTGAAAATTGACCATATGTGTAGATCTACTTCTGAATTTTCTATTCTGTTCCTCTGATGTAGATGTCTGTCATTTTACCAGTTCTATGCTGTCTTAATTTTAGTTGCTTTGTAGTCTTGAAATCAGATAATGTAAGTCCTCTCAATATGTTCTTTGTAAAATATTACCTTGGTTATTCTAGGTCACTTGCTTATCTATGTACATTTTAAAATCATCTTCTATTCTAGGATTTTAATTGGCTTTTCCTTCAATATATAGGTCGGTAAAGTAGTCAATTAACATCTTAATATTGGGGCTTCAAATCATGACAGTAGTATAATATATCTACACATATTTTGGTATTTAAAATTTTTTTCTCTCTAACTTTTTGAAGTTTTCAGAATAGGACTCTTGCACATTTTTCTTTGAATTTATCCCTAAATATTTCATAAAGCTGTTATGGGGTGCTATTTAAATGTTATTATCCAATCTAAAGTTGATTTCAGGATAATGAATTTTTATTTTACCAACTTGAGAAACTCAATAAATCTAGCAGTTCATCTTCAAATAAGACCTTTGCTTCTTCCTTTCTAGTGTTTATACCATTTACTTTCTTATCTGTCCTTATTGCACTAGCTAGATCTGGAAATACAGTACAAATATAAGTGGTGAGAGCAAATGCCCTCTTCTTATATATATATATATATTTGTTAATCTGGTATTTCTAATACTTTTTTAAAGATCTAGATTAAAGTAACAATATTTCCCTATCAATCCCACTTCCCCTTTCTACTTCAGTCATCATTTCACCTAATATTGGCTTATTGTCTATTATGCCTTGAGTATCTTCATTGTGAAAAGTGTTGCTAATGTAACAATGCAAAACCACCTCTTTATTCACTGTAGATTTGCTCATTGTAGATGCATATTCCTAGAATTTACCATATGCCTGTACGTATCTGCTTGCTTATATGTTTCTTCCCAAGAGTGTGTAAATACTTGAGCAGGCATTTTGCACATCTGTGAGTATCATCCATACTTTCACATGGGAACTTTTATAAAATATTTAATGAATAAAGAAATTTTTAAAAGTAAGCAAATCATTAAAACTGTAAGTAGAGGACTTCCGGGAAGATGGCGGTGTGAGCAGGGCGGCAGAAATCTCCTCCCAACACTATATTTATCTACGAAAACACAGAAAATACATCTATTCCTAAAAGAGAGATGAGAATACACAGGAAAGCGCACAGCGTGCAGCTACACCTGAGAGCACTCAGCACCCCAAGAGGCGGGTAAGATACGGAGCCGCGACCCGGTGGGACCCGAGCCCTCCCCCACACCAGCGCACCTCCTATTCTTTCCCACCCCTGCCAGACTGATAAAGGGCCCTGCGGAGCGGCACAGTCACAGCTGTGGAATAGTGGGGCAATAGTGCCACCTAGAGCATTCCCACAGAATCTAAGTCTGGTGGGCATTTTTTTTTGTTTTGTTTTGTTTTTGTTTTTTCTTTTCTTTCTTTTTTCTTTTTTCTTTCTTTCTTTCTTTTATTCTTTTTTCTCTTTTTTTTTTCTCTTTTTTTTTTCTTCTCTTTTTAAAGTCTTAAAGAGCACAGCTGACATACGTGGCAACTATCAGTGACCAAATTATACAGCCATGAAAAGACAGAGGAATATGGTTCACACCAAAATCAACCAGACAACCCCAGAGAGGGAGTCTGAAGGGATGGAAATGCACAGCCTCCCTGAAAAAGAATTCAGAATAAAAGTCATAACCATGCTGATGGACCTACAGAGAAATGTGCAAGAGCTGAGGGAGGAAGTGAGGGAACTGAGGAAAGAAAGTACAGAAATCAGACAAGCGATCGACGGGCTTAACAGCAGAATGGATGAGATGTGAGAGACTATTAATGGAATAGAAAACAGAGAACAGGAGTACAGAGCAGCTGAGGCAGAGAGAGATAAAAGAATTTCTAGGAATGAAAGAATATGAAGAGAACTGTGTGACAATCCAAACGGAACAATATTCTCATTATAGGAGTACCAGAGGAAGAAGAGAGAGAAAAAGGGATAGAAAGTGTCTTTGAAGAAATAATTGCTGAAAACTTTCCTTCCCTGGGGAAGGAAGTAGTCTCGCAGTCCACTGAAGCTCATAGATCTCCCAACACAAGGGACCCAAGGAAGACAACACCAAGACACATAATAATTAAGATGGCAAAGATCAAAGATACAGACAGGGTATTAAAGGCAGCTAGAGAGAGAAAAAAGATCACCTACAAAGGAAAACCCATCAGACTATCATCAGACTTCTCAACAGAAACCTTACAGGCCAGAAGAGAATGGCATGATATATTTAACGTTATGAAACAGAAGGGCCTCGAACCAAGAATATTGTATCCAGCACGATTATCATTTAAATATGATGGAGGGATTAAACAATTTCCAGATAAACGAAAGTTAAGAGAGTTTGCCTCTCATAAACCACCACTACAGGATATCTTAAATGGACTGCTCTAGAGGGAAGCACACCTAAGGCTAAAAAGATGTCAACAGAGAAAAAAAAAATCATAGCAAAGAAAGCAGACCATCCAAATACCAACTAAAGGCAAAAATAAAACACCTATTATAGAAAGAATGGAGGAGGAGGAATAAGAAGGGAGAGAAATAAAGAAACATCAGACTGTGTTTACAATAACTTAACAAGAAAGTTAAGTTAGATTGTTAGATAGTAAAGAAGCAACCCTTGAACCCTTGGTAACCACGAATCTAAAGCCAGCAATGGCAATAAGTACATATCTATCAATAATCACCCTAAATGTAAATGGACTGAATGCACCAATCAAAAGACACAGAGTAACAGAATGGATAAAAAAGCAAGACCCATCTATATGCTGCCTACAAGAAACTCACCTCAAATCCAAAGATATACACAGACTAAAAGTGAAGGGATGGAAAAAGATATTTCATGCAAACAACAAAGAGAAAAAAGCAGGTGTTGCAGTACTTGTATCAGACAAAATAGACTTCAAAACGAAGAAAGTAGCAAAAGATAAAGAAGGACATTACATAATGATAAAGGGGTCAGTCCAACAAGAAGATATAACCATTATAAATATATATGCACCCAACACAGGAGCGCCAGCATATGTGAGACAAATACTAACAGAATTAAAGGAGGAAATAGACAGCAATGCATTCATCTTAGGAGACTTCAACACACCACTCACTCCAGAGGACAGATCAACCAGACAGAAAATAAGTAAAGACACAGAGGCACTGAACAACACACTAGAACAGATGGACCTAACAGACATCTACAGAACTCTACACCCAAAAGCAACAGGATACACAATCTTCTCAAGTGCACATGGAACATTTTCCAGAATAGACCACATACTAGGCCACAAAAAGAACCTCAGTAATTTCAAAAATATTGAAATCCTACCAACCAACTTCTCAGATCACCAAGGTATAAAACTAGAAATAAATTTTAGAAAGAAATCAAAAAGGCTCACAAATACATGGAGACTTAACAACACTCTCCTAATTAATCAATGGGTTAACGACCAAATCAAAACAGAAATCAAAGAATATATGGAGACTAATGACAACAACAACACAAAGCCACAACTTCTGTGGGACGCAGCAAAGGCAGTTCTAAGAGGAAAGTATATTGCAATCCAGGCCTATTTAAAGAAGGAAGAACATTCCCAAATGAATAGTCTAAAGACACAATTACTGAAATTGGAAAAAGAAGAACAAATGAGGCCCAAAGTCACCAGAAGGAGGGACATAATAAAGATTAGAGAAGAAATAAATAAAATTGAGAAGAATAAAACAATAGAAAAAATCAATAAAACCAAGAGCTGGTTCTTTGAAAAAATAAACAAAATAGATAAACCCCTAGCCAGACTCATTAAGAGAAAAAGAGAATCTACACACATAAACACAATCAGAAATGAGAAAGGAAAAATCACGACGGACCCACAGAAATACAAAGAATCATAAGAGAATATTATGAGAATCTATATGCTAACAAGCTGGAAAACATAGAAGAAATGGACAACTTCTTAGAAAAATACAACCTTCCAAGACTGACCAAGAAAGAAACAGAAAAACTAAACAGACCAATCACCAGTGACGAAATCGAATTGGTAATCAAAAAACTACCCAAGAACAAAACCCCTGGGCCTGATGGATTCACCTCTGAATTCTACCAGACATATAGAGAAGAAATAACACCGATTCTCCTTAAAGTTTTCCAAAAAATAGAAGAGGAGGGAATACTTCCAAACTCATTCTATGAAGCCAGCATCACTCTAATACCAAAACCGGGCAAAGACCTCACCAAAAAAGAAAATTACAGACCAATATCCCTGATGAACGTAGATGCAAAAATACTCAACAAAATATTAGCAAACCGAATTCAAAAATACATCAAGAGGATCATACACCATGATCAAGTGGGATTCATCCCAGGGATGCAAGGATGGTACAACATTCGAAAATCCATCAACATCATCCACCACATCAACAAAAAGAAGAACAAAAACCACATGATCATCTCCATAGATGCTGAAAAAGCATTTGACAAAATTCAGCATCCATTCCTGATTAAAACTCTCAACAAAATGGGTATAGAGGGCAAGTACCTCAGCATCATAAAGGCTATATATGACAAACCCACAGCTAACATCATACTTAACGGCGAGACGCTGAAAGCTTTTCATCTAAGATCGGGAACAAGACAAGGATGCCCACTCTCTCCACTGTTATTCAACATAGTACTGGAGGTCCTAGCCACAGCAATCAGACAAAACAAAGACATACAAGGCATCCAGATTGGTAAAGAAGAAGTCAAATTGTCACTATATGCAGATGACATGATACTGTACATAAAAAACCCTAAAGATTCCATTCCAAAACTACTAGAACTAATATCTGAATTCAGCAAAGTTGCAGGATACAAAATTAACACACAGAAATCTGTTGCTTTCCTATACACTAATGATGAACTAACAGAAAGAGAAATCGAAAAACAATTCCATTCACAATTGCATCAAAAAGAATAAAATACCTTGGAATAAACCTAATGAAGGAAGTGAAAGACCTGTACTCTGAAAACTACAAGACACTCCTAAGAGAAATTAAAGAGGACACTAACAAATGGAAATGCATCCCATGCTCTTGGCTAGGAAGAATAAATATTGATAAAATGGCTTTACTACCTAAAGCAATCTACAGATTCAACACAATCTCTATCAAACTACCAACAGCTTTCTTCAATGAACTGGAACAAATAATTCTAAAATTCATATGGAACCACAAAAGACCCCGAATAGCCAAAGCAGTCCTGAGAAGGAGGAATAAAACAGGGGGAATTACACTCCCTGACTTCAAGCTCTACTACAAAGCCACAGTAATCAAGACAATTTGGTATTGGCACAAAAACAGACCCACAGACCAGTGGAACAGAATAGAAAATCCAAACATTAACCCAAACATATACAGTCAATTAATATTTGATAAAAGTGCCTTAGATATACAATGGGGAGATGACAGCCTCTTCAGCAGCTGGTGTTGGAAAAACTGGACAGCTACATGTAAGAGAATGAAACTGGACTACTGTCTTGCCCCATACCCAAAGGTAAACTCAAGGTGGATCAAAGACTTGAATGTAAGTCATTAAACCATAAAACTCTTAGAAAAAAACATAGGCAAAAATCTCTTGGACATAAACATGAGCGACTTCTTCATGAACATATCTCCCCGGGCAAGGGAAACAAAAGCAAAAATGAACAAGTGGGACTATATCAAGCTGAAAAGCTTCTGTACAGCAAAGGACACCATCAGTAGAACAAAAAGACATCCTACAGTATGGGAGAATATATTCATAAAAAACGTATCTGATAAAGGGTTGACATCCAAAATATATAAAGAACTCATGCACCTTAACAAACAGAAAGCAAATAATCCAATTAAGAAATGGGCAGAGGACATGAATAGACACTTCTCCAAAGAAGAAATTCAGATGGCCAACAGGCACATGAAAAGATGCTCCACATTGCTAATCATCAGAGAAATGCAGATTAAAACCACAATGAGATATCACCTCTCACCAGTGAGGATGGCCAACATCCAAAACACAAACAACAACAAATGTTGGCGAGGATGTGGAGAAAAGGGTACTCTCCTACACTGCTGGTGGGACTGCAAATTAGTTCAACCATTGTGGAAAGCAGTATGGAGGTTCCTCAAAAAACTCAAAATAGAAATACCATTTGACCCAGGAATTCCACTCCTAGGAATTTACCCTAAGAATGCAGCAGCCCAATTTGAAAAGGACAGATGCACCCCTATGTTTATTGCAGCACTATTTACAATAGCCAAGAAATGGAAGCAACCTAAGTGTCCATCAGTAGATGAATGGATAAAGAAGAGTTGGTACATATACACAATGGAATATTATTCAGCCATAAGAAGAAAACAAGTCCTACCATTTGCAACAACATGGATGGAGCTAGAGGGTATTATGCTCAGTGAAATAAGCCAAGCCGAAAAAGACAAGTATCAAATGATTTCACTCATATGTGGAGTATAAGAACAAAGAAAAAAACTGAAGGAACAAAACAGCAGCAGACTCACAGAACCCAAGAACGGACTAATAGTTACCAAAGGGAAAGTTACTGGGGAAAATGGGCGAAGGGTGGGATAAGAGGGAAAAAGGGGCATTACAATTAGCAGATGTAATGTTGGGGGGGCACGGGGAGGGCAGTACAACTCAGAGAAGACAAGTAGTGATTCTATAGCATCTCACTACGCTGATGGACAGTGACTGTAATGGGGTTGGTGGGGGGGACCTGATGAAGGGGTAGTTTAATAATCGTAATATTGCACCTGTAATTGTAAATTAATGATAATTAAAATATATATATATATATATATATAAAACAAAAAAACAAAAGGAAGAGAAAGATTTTCAATAGGGGAAAATTAGATTTTTTTCAAATCCTATTTAAATTCATAAAAAGCTTTGATTCAGGGAGTTGCAAATTAAAGAATTAAACAATATATACAAAAATGATTATCAAATAATTAAAAAATATTTTATTATGATGTTTAACTTCAATAAAACTAGTTTTCTACTTAGTTAAATTATAAAAAAAACTGTAAGTAATAAAATCTTCAAGTCATGAGATAAAGGAATATTTGTTTCTCTAGAGATACTTTTGTAACTGAAAGTTCAGTGTTGTTTGTCCTTTATTTAGGTGATAGAAGGATATGCAATTGGCATTTAAATGAAAATACTGGCAATACTTACCTTGTTTTATTTCAGTTACTTTGGTAAAGTCAAACTTCTCTTTTTTTGTTTATTACCAGAACTCTGAGATGTGTCCTTCTCTTTCCCTATTCCTCTTCAATACTTGGAAATTACCATGTTTATTTCCTGCCATTTGTCCCACCTTCTGTCATAGTTAATTTAAAAACAAGTTCTTTTGATCTGAGAAAATTGAAATTCTCACCAGTAATTTGTAACATCACAGGTCGTTTTCTTCTTAAAATTCACATATGCCAATCTTCCATTTTCCACAGTTAATTATATGTTAGCAATATTCAGGAGCTGGATTCAGTTGAATCATTTGTTGTATTATTACACAGTATGGAATTAAGAAACTCTTAATTATTAGAAATAATAGAGTTCTATTAATTATTATAAATAAGTGCCTAACTAATTCTAGGGGGAAAATCCTGGGGCAAAATACCTTTGAATCCAAAATCAGTGAAAGGGAGAAATAAAATGCGAGAAACTCATTATTACTTCCAAACAGTCGTCCACTGCTGCTCGCCTATGTCTCTCATGACCCAGCTGCAGAAAAAAGGTGCCCCCCCAACATTTCCAGTCCAGATGCCTAGCTCCCCCTTATAATTACATATTGATATGGAGATGGACTACTTCTCTCCACCCCTTGAAAAAACTTACTGATATGTAGAGGCACTAAAAAGTTGAGAGATTCTGGAAATGTTGCAATTTTACACACAGCCCACCCCTCCAGAAATCTTGCCACATACTCTACTCGCTTCCTATCTTCTGCAATGTCCCCTGTGCGAGAAAATGGGAGTGCTGTAACCAGACTAATAACACACAATAACAGCAGCAATAAAACCATTATAATCCTCAAGCCAGAGGATTCATCTATGTTCAACGTCCTATGCAAATTTAGTCCATAGCTCGCCCATTCCACAGATGGTCAGTAGCTGAATGGGAAAGGAGATTAGAGCAGTCATCATGCAGCAGCTGCAGCTAGTGAGCAGGTCAAGGCCACAAGGACTGTAGAAGAAAACCTTAAGGGAGATAAGACACATGTTTTAATGACACCAGCATTGGCAAAATTTGTCCATCAGGTAGGATGCATGCAAGAGAGTGGTCCTGTGAAAGAACAGTGGCAGGAATGGGATCTCATCCTGGTACAGAATACCAGCCTTTCACCCCCCTCCCTGTGGGAGTTACAGATACATCACTATATAGGGCTATGGGAGGTACATGCACTGGCCATAAAGATAAAACAAAACTTCCTCGTAAGATTCTGTTACCTCCGGGATGTTTTGGGTATAGTACATTGGGCCACTCTGCTGTTACTCCATGAATACACAGGAGGCCAGCTTCCAGGCCTTTTCCCCAAGGTGCCAGAAGGGCAGCCATCGCTGGTCCATGTGTCGAAATTTCCAGGGCCACGTCCACTCAACAGAGTCTCCAGGGTTTAATGCAGTTGGGGCTGATAGTAGCTTGTTGCTCTGCTGGCCACATCCTGGCTTCAATAACTCCTTTTTGGTTTACATATACAGTTGTATAGGAGAGGCAGCAATGTGTGTTAGCAGGTCCATGTGGATCAAGGCTCCTTTTTGGAGCTTCTCATTTAAATGCTGTGTAGCACTGTCCTAAGTGAACTGACCAGCCCCACAGAATACTGGTGTCCCGCCTCAGACCAGATTTCAACAAACCATTGTACCCTCTCTATTATGCTTGCCACAGTAGGGTTATATGGTACATGAAACTTCCACTTTATTCCTAATTGCTGCATCCATTTTTGTAACATGTGCTTATTAAAGTGGGTGCCTTGATCACTCTCAATCACTTGTGGCCAGCCACAGGCTGCAAAGAGACACTCTAGGATCTTTTTGGTGCTTTGCTGATCTGCATGACATGCAGGAAAGCAATCAACAATCCAGTACCTGTGTCTACACACATTATGGCATACTGCTAACCTTCTGATATGGGCAAAGGCCCAATATAGTCTATCTGTCACCTGACAAGGGGTGTCGGCTTGTTCCCTGTTGCTGCGGGACTCAGTGTAAGTCCCTCTTAGAGCACACAAGGCACTCCTTCTGGGCCTTGCTGACTTCTTCAAAGGTCAATGGCAAGAATTCCAGGAAGATGGTGGTGTGAGCAGGGCAGCAGAAATCTCCTCCCAACACTATATTTATCTACAAAAATACAGCAAATACAACTATTCCAAAAAGAGAGACCAGAATACACAGGAAAGCACACAGCGTGCAGCTACACCCGAGAGGACTCGTCACCCCAAGAGGCAGGTAAGATACAGAGCCGCGACCCAGCAGGACCCGAGCGCTCACCCACCCCAGCGCACCAGCGGGAGGAGAGGATTCAGAGCCAGGAGGGAGTGGAAGTACACCCCGTGAAATAACCAGCCCCGGTGATCTGCGTGGGGAGCGCTGACACACACAGCGAGGTGTAGTGGAGATTGGAGAGACAGAGGGTGCAGGATCTGAGCGGGGAACGCGCCAGGGTGCTTGCAGCTGGCTCTTGGGAAGGGAAAAAAAAAAGAAAAGAAAAGCACACGCTTTCTTCAGCGGTCTTAAAGAGACAGGAGCCCAGCGGAGGAGCCGGATCGCCCTGGCACACTCAGGCCAGCGGGCTGGGAGTCCTGGGGAGTTTCGGACCCCTTAGCTGGTGACTGGGAAAGCGTGGCCACACTTAGACTTCTCACTGAGATCAACAGCCTCCCATTCGTTCCATCCCTGGCCAGAGCTATAAAGGGCACTGCAGAGCAGCGCGGCCATGGCTGTGGAATAGTGGGGCAACAGTGCCACCTACAGCATCCCCACAGAATCTACTCCTGGTGGGCATTTGTTTTGTTTTGTTTTTTGTTTTGTTTTGTTTTTTGTTTTTTTTCTTTTCTTTCTTTTTTCTTTTCTTTTTTCTTTCTTTCTTTCTTTTCTTTTCTTCTCTTTTTAAAGACATAAAGAGCCCAGCTGACATACGTGGCAACTACCAGCGACCACTTCTATAGCCATGAAAAGACAGAGGAATATGGTTCAGACTAAAATCAACCAGACAACCCCAGAGAGGGAGCCAGAAGGGTGAAAATGCACAGTCTTCTTGAAAAAGAATTCAGAATAAAAGTCATAACCATGCTGATGGACCTACAAAGAAATGTGCAAGAGCTGAGGGAGGAAGTGAGGGAAGTGAGGAAAGACAACGCAGAAATCAGACAAGCGATTGACGGGCTTAAGAGCAGACTGGATGAGATGCAAGAGACTGTTAATGGAGAGAAATCAGAGAACAGGAATACAGAGCAGCTGAGGCAGAGAGAGATAAAAGGATTTCTAGGAATGAAAGAATATTAAGAGAACTGTGTGACCAATCCAAACGGAACAATATTCACATTATACGAGTACCAGAGGAAGAAGAGAGAGAAAAAGGGATAGAAAGTGTCTTTGAGGATATAATTGCAGAAAACGTTCCCACACTGGGGAAGGAAATAGTCTCACAGTACACAGAAACCCTCAGATCTCACAACACAAGAGACCCAAGGAAGACAACACCAAGACACATAATAATTAAGATGGCTAAGATCAAAGATAAAGACAGAGTATTAAAGGCAACTACAGAGAGAAAAAAGATCACCTACAAAGGAAAACCCATCAGACTATCACCAGACTTCTCAACAGAAACCTTACAGGCCAGAAGAGAATAGCATGATATATTTAACGTTATGAAAAAGAAGGGCCTCGAACCAAGAATATTGTATCCAGCATGATTATCATTTAAATATAATGGAGGGATTAAACAATTTCCAGACAAACGAAAGTTGAGAGAGTTTGCCTCTCATAAACCACCACTACAGGATATCTTAAATGGACTGCTCTAGAGGGAAGCACCTCTAAGGCTAAAAAGATGTCACCAGAGAAAATAAAATCATAGCAAAGAAAGGAGACCATCCAAATACTAAGTAAAGGCAAAGAATAAAACACCTAGTGTATAAAGAATGGAGGAGGAAGAACAATAACGGAGAGAAATAAAGAAACATCAGATGGTGTTAACAATAACCTAACAAGAAAGTTATGTTAGATTTTTAGATAGTTAAGAAGCAACCCTTGAACCTGTGGTAACCACGAATCTAAAGCCAGCAATGGCAATAAGTACATATCTATCAATAATCACCCTAAATGTAAATGGACTGAATGCACCAATCAAAAGACACAGAGTAACAGAATGGATAAAAAAAAAAGACCCATCTATATGCTGCTTACAAGAGACTCACCTCAAACCCAAAGATATACAAAGACTAAAATTGAAGGGATGGAGAAAGATATTTCATGCAAACAACAAAGAGAAAAAAGCAGGTGTTGCAGTACTTGTATCAGACAAAATAGACTTCAAAATGAAGAAAATAGCAAGCGATAAAGAAGGACATTACATAATGATAAAGGGGTCAGTCCAACAAGAAGATATAACCATTATAAATATATATGCACCCAACACAGGAGTGCCAGCATATGTGAAACAAATACTAACAGAATTAAAGGAGGAAATAGCCATACATTCATTTTAGGAGACTTCAATACACCACTCACTCCAAAGGACAGATCAACCAGACAGAAAATAAGTAAAGACACAGAGGCACTGAACAACACACTAGAACAGATGGACCTAACAGACATCTGCAGAACTCTGCACCCAAAAGCAACAGGATACACATTCTTCTCAAGTGCACATGGAACATTTTCCAGAATAGACCACATACTAAGCCACAAAAAGAACCCCAGTAAATTCAAAAATGTTGAAATCCTACCAACCAACTTCTCAGATCACAAAGGTATAAAACTAGAAATAAATTTTAGAAAGAAACCAAAAAGGCTCACAAATACATGGAGACTTAATAACACTCTCCTAATTAATCAATGGGTTAATGACCAAATCAAAACAGATATCAGAGAATATATGGAGACTAATGACAACAACAACACAAAGCCACAACTTCTGTAAGACACAGCAAAGGCAGTTCTAAGAGGAAAGTATATTGCAATCCAAGCGTTCTCAAAGAAGGAAGAACACTCCCAAATGAATAGTCTAAAGACACAATTACTGAAATTGGAAAAAGAAGAACAAATGAGGCCCAAAGTCACCAGAAGGAGGGACATAATGAAGATTAGAGAAGAAATAAATAAAATTGAGAATAAAACAATAGAAAAAATCAATGAAACCAAGAGCTGGTTCTTTGAAAAAATAAACAAAATAGATAAACCCCTAGCCAGACTCATTAAGAGAAAAAGAGAATTGTCACACATAAACAGAATCAGAAATGAGAAAGGAAAAATCACGACGGACCCCACAGAAATACAAAGAATTATATGAGAATATTATGAGAATCTATATGGTAACAAGGTGGAAAACATAGAAGAAATGGACTTCTTAGAAAAATACAACCTCCCAAGACTGAGCAAGCAAGAAACAGAAAAGCTAAACAGACCAATCACTAGCAACGAAATTGAATCAGTAATCAAAAAACTACCCAAGAACAATACCCCCGGGCCTGATGGATTCACCTCTGAATTCTACCAGACATATAGAGAAGAAATAACACCCATTCTCCTTAAAGTTTTTCAAAAAATAGAAGTGGAGGGAATACTTCGAAATTCATTCTATGAAGCCATCATCACTCTAATACCAAAACCGGGCAAAGACCTCAACAAAAAAGAAAATTACAGACCAATATCCCTGATAAACGTAGATGCAAAAATACTCAACAAAATATTAGCAAACCGAATTCAAAAATACATCAAGAGGATCATACACCATGATCAAGTGGGATTTATCCCAGGGATGCAAAGATTTAACAACATTCGAAAATCCATCAACATCATCCACCACATCAACAAAAAGAACAAAAACCACATGATCATCTCCATAGATGCTGAAAAAGCATTTGACAAAATTGAGCATCCATACATGGTTAAAACTCTCAACAAAATAGGTATACATGGCAAGTACCTCAACATCATAAAAGCCATATATGACAAACCCACAGCTAATATCATACTTAACGGTGAGAAGCTGAAAGCTTTTCACCTAAGGTCGGGAACACTCTCTCCACTGTTATTCAACATAGGACTGGAGGTCCTAGCCACGGCATTCAGACAAAACAAAGACATACAAGGCATCCAGATTGGTAAAGAAGAAGTCAAATTGTCACTATTTGCAGATGACATGATACTGTACATAAAAAACCCTAAAGACTCCATTCCAAAACTACTAGAACTAATATCTGAATTCAGCAAAGTTGCAGGATACAAAATTAACACACAGAAATCTGTTGCTTTCCTATACACTAATGATGAACTAACAGAAAGAGAAATCAGAAAAACAATTCCATTCACAATTGCATCAAAAAGAATAAAATACCTAGGAATAAACCTAATGAAGGAAGTGAAAGACCTATGCTCTGAAAACTACAAGACACTCCTAAGAGAAATTAAAGAGGACACTAACAAATGGAAATGCATCCATGCTCTTGGCTAGGAAGAATAAATATTGTTTAAAATGGCTATACTACCTAAAGCAATCTACAGATTGAATGCAATCCCTATCAAACTACCAACAGCTTTCTTTAATGAACTGGAACAAAAGCTCTAAAATTCATATGGAACCACAAAAGACCCCGAATAGCCAAAGAAATCCTGAGAAGGACGAATAAAACAGGGGAAATTACACTCCCTGACTTCAAGATCTACTACAAAGCCATGGTAATCAAGACAATTTGGTATTGGCACAAAAACAGACCCACAGACCAGTGGAACAGAATAGAAAATCCAAACATTAACCCAAACATATGCAGTCAATTAATATTTGATAAAGGAGCCTTGGATATACAATCGGGAGATGACAGCCTCTTCAGCACCTGGTGTTGGAAAACCTGGGCAGCTACATGTAAGAGAATGAAACTGGACTACTGTCTGGCCCCATACACAAAGGTAAACTCAAGGTGGATCAAAGACCTGAATGTAAGTCATGAAACGATAAACCTCTTAGAAAAAAACAGGCAACAATCTCTTGGACATAAACATCAGCAACTTCTTCATGAACATATCTCCCCAGGCAAGGGAAACAAAGGTAAAAATGAACAAGTGGGACTATATCAAGCTGAAAAGCTTCTGTACAGCAAAGGACACCATCAGTAGAACAAAAAGACATCCTACAGTATGGGAGAATATATTCATAAATGACGTATCTGATAAGGGGTTGACATCCAAAATATATAAAGAACTCACGCACCTTAACAAACAAAAACCAAATAATCCAATTAAGAAATGGGCAGAGGACATGAATAGACACTTCTCTAAAGAAGAAATTCAGATGGCCAACAGGCACATGAAAAGATGCTCCACATTGCTAATCATCAGAGAAATGCAGATTAAAACCACAATGATATATGACCTCACCCCAGTGAGGATGGCCAACATCCAAATTACAAACAACAAAAAATGTTGGCAAGGATGTGGAAAAAAGGGAACCCTCCTACACTGCTGGTGGGAATGCAAATTAGTTCAACCATTGTGGAAACAGTATAAGAGTTTCCTCAAAAAACTCAAAATAGATATACCATTTGACCCAGGAATTCCACTCCTAGGAATTTACCCTAAGAATGCAGCAGCCCAATTTGAAAAAGACAGATGCACCCCTATGTTTATCGCAGCACTAGTTACAATAGCCAAGAAATGGAAGCAACCTAAGTGTCCATCAGTAAATGAATGGATAAAGAAGAGGTGGTACATGTACACAATGGAATATTATTCAGCCATAAGAAGAAAACAGATCCTGCCATTTGCAACAACATGGATGGAGCTAGAGGGTATTATGCTCAGTGAAATAAACAAAGCCGAAAAAGACAAGTATCAGATGATTTCACTCATATGTGGAGTATAAGAACAAAGAAAAAAACTGAAGGAACAAAACAGCAGCAGACTCACAGAACCCAAAAACGGACTAATGGTTACCAAAGGGAAAGGGACTGGGGAAGATGGGTGGGAATGGAGGGATAAGAGGGAAAAAGGGGCATTTCGATTATCAGACGTAATGTTCGGGGGGCACGGGGAGGGCTGTGCAACTCAGAGAAGACAAGTAGTGATTCTATAGCATCTCACTACGCTGAGGGACAGTGACTGTAATGGGGTTGTTGGGGGGGACCTGATGAAGGGGTAGTTTAATAACCATAATATTGCACATGTAATTGTATATTAATGATACCAAAATAAATTATATATAAAAAAAGTCAACGGCAAGCCCCACTGACCAACTACCGCCCACATTGTCTTTCCCTCACGTGCAACAGACGCTGATGTAACCATTGGGCCACATCAAGAGAAGGCTTTTCTTCTAGCCACTGCACCAGGCCATTGTTTCTGCTTCATCATTCCCTGGGGATGACAAAGGCAAATGACCAGTCACGTGATACATGGAAACTGTCTTATTCTGACCAGAGGCCCATAGGTCTTGCCACAACTCTTGCCCTGAAAGGGGCCAGTGACCAACCATCCGGTTGGCATAGTACCACGTCGGTAGCCACTAGGTCAAGCACTGATAGACGGTCAAGCTGTCAGTGCAGACAACTATAGAGGAGGGCTCCTGGGTGATAATGAGCCATACTATCTGCAACTCAGCCCACTGACTCCTTTCCCCTCTCCATCCTCCATCTATATTGTCTCAGTCTCAGGATGGAAAGCCACAGCCGTCCACGTTGGGGGCTGCCCACATCTGGAGCCATCTGTACACCAAGCATCTTCAGGTATAGGGGCTTTTCCCTCCTGATAAGGACTCTCAGCTACCAGTGGCTGAAAAGCAAGTTCTTCCTGCTTTCCACTGGTATACGTCACTGACCCCAGTAAGCATTGGAGTTCTCCACTTAAAGTGCTAGTAGAGAGAATGCTACACTGCTGTAAATATGCACCCAACTGGCCTTTGTAGTACTCCATGGCCTTTGGATCCAGTCTCACACCCACCCCCAATGGGATAGGTGATTATTACTTTGTTTGGAGCTGTTCCAGTGATGGGCTCCATAGCCAGCAAGGTGTGGTACACAGCAGCCAGTTCCTTCTCTATCAAGGTATATGGGACCACTGCTGCTTTCCATAGTTGTGACCAGAGTCCATTAGGTTGGCATGTCTTTTCAAGCCACTGCCAAAGTGCCCATCCTTAACCATCTTCATTTACATGTACATCTAGCTCACAGGGCCTTGGTAAGTCCATTACACTCAAGGCCTATATTGCCTTGACTGCTCACTTAGCAGCAGTGAAAGCAGCTGCACATGTTTCATCCCAGTCCCACCTGATGCCCTTTCATACCAACTGGTATAAGCGCTTCTGAATCTGTGCCAAGTGCAGGATAACACTCTCCAGTAGCCCAAAAGACACAAAAACACTTGTAAGACTGCCACAGTGGTAGGGTAGGGAAAGCTTGGACCTTGTCTATGACTGCTTCTGAGATGACTTTAGTTTTACCTGACCAGACAACCCCCAAGAACTTTACAGACAAACCAGGTCCCTGAACCTTGGTGCTATTCAGGCCCAATCTTTCTCCTGTAGATGTTGCAGCAGCTAGGAACCCCCCCTTCTAAATTTGCAAGAGAATCAGATGTGAGCATGATATCATCAATGTGGTGATGCAGCCGCACCATTTTCAGTTTCTTCCATGTAGCCAAGTCCTGGGCTACAAGTCTGTGACAGATGGTGGGGCTGTGGAGGTATCCCTGTGGAAGGACAGTGAATGTCCATTGCCGTCCTTCCCATGTGAAGGCAAACTGTTCCTGACTTTCCTGTGCTATGTCAATAGAGAAGCATCAGCAAGGTCCACAACATAATGATACATCCCTAGCTCATGACTGAGGGTGTCTATAAGGGGTGCTATAGAGGGTACAGAAGCATGCAAAAGGGGTGTGACTTTATTCATTTCCCTGTAGTCCAAGACCATATGCAAGGAGCTGTCTGGCTTTTTCACTGGCCACACTGGGGAATTAAAAGGACTATGAGTTGGCTTTATGATGCCCACCTTCTCCAGCTCCTGTAGTTTCTCCAATTTCCTTGTGCCCTCCCAGGCAATTTATACTGCTTAGTATTTGTCACCCAACAAGGTACAGGCAGAGCTACAGGTGGTTGCTTAGCATATCCCCTAAGAACTGCCTTTACCACACATACCCTCAGTCTGAACTCACCTGCGGTGGTCTGTAACCACAGGCCCTGCAGGATATCTACCCCAAAATATATTCTTGGATAGGAGAAATGTACACAGTAAACTCCTTTGGGGTTAAAGGCCCTATCCCCAATGGGATGTGGCTTTCTTCACTCTAATTACCTTACCCCAATAGCTATCAGTCACAGCAGGGGTCCCAGGAAAATGCCCAGAGTTGCCATAAATCAGAGGACATTCAGCTCTTCTGTCCACCAGCGCCAGGACACATTGTACCTTCACAGGGGACCAGTGAATTTCTAATTCTACATGTGGCTCTCTATTCTGTTCCATTGATCTATGCCAATACCATACTGTTTTGATTACTATAGCTTTGTAGTATAGTTTGAAGTCAGGTAGCAAAATACCCCCAGCTTTGTTCTTTTTCAAGATTGCTTTGGATTTTGGGTTTTTTTTTTCTGGTTCCATATACATTTTAGGGTTATTTGTTCTAGTTAATTGAAATATATTGTTGGCATTTTGATAAGGATGCATTATCTGTAAGTTGCTAAGTTGTAAATTGTGAATTGTATTGTAAATTGATGTAAGTGATGTGTTCATGTGTCCAATATAAATGAGATGCAGTCTATTTCTCCTTAAATTCTGTATCTGTTTTACACATATAAATACCTCCTATGTTGGGTACAGAGATGTTTGTAATGGTTATGTTCTCTTGTTGTACTAATCCTTTTATCATTATGTGATGTATTTCTTTGTCTCTTATTACTTTCTTTGTCTCTTGTTACTGTGTTTTGAAGTCTATTTTGTCTGATATAAGTCCTGCTACTCCTTTTTTCCCCTATTATTTGCATGAAATATCTTTTTCCATCCCTTCACTTTCAGCCTGTGTATGTCTTTAGGTCTAAAATGAGTCTCTTGTATGTAGCATATAGGTGGAGCTTGTTTCTTTATCCATTCTGGCTGCCTGTGTCTTTTGATTGGTGCTTTCAGTCCATTTACATTTAAGGTAATTTTTGATAGGTATGTATTTATTGCCATTTTATTAAATGTTTTCTCATTGTTTTTGCAGTTATTCTCCATTTCTGTCTTCCTCTCTTATATTCTTCTCTTGTTACTTGATGGTTTTCTTTAGTGTTGTGATTGGATTTCTCTTTTTTCATTTTTTGTGTATTTATTATGGGCTTTCAGTTTGTGGTTATTATAAAGTTCAGGGTAGTTTCCTAACTATATAACAATCTATATTAAGTTGATGATTGCTCTATTTCAAACACAATCTAAAAGTACCTCTTTTTTTATTCTTTCTCCTCCACAATTTTTGTATTTTTGATATCATGATCTGCATTTTCTGTGTATCCCTTTACTGATTCTGTGTATAGTTGTTTTTCTACTTTTGTTTTAAGTTAGTACTCATCAGTAATTCGTCTGCTATTTTATTGTAGGTTTCCTTTCACTGGTGAAAATTATTTAGGCTTAATAACATTACCATCTACAGAAGTCCTTTTAACATACTCTGTAATGCTTAGTGGTTTCAAATTCCTTCAGCCTTCATTTGGCTGTAAAATGTTTAATCACTCCTTCAAATTTGAATGATAGTCTTGCTGGGTAGAAGATTCTTGGTTGAAGGTCCTTCTGTTTTAATACATTAAATATTTCATGCCACTTTCTTCTGGCGTGTAAAATTTCTGCTGAAAAGTCTGCTGATAGCTTGATGGTGTTTCCCTTATAAATAATATTTTTTCTCTCTTTGGCTGCTTTCAGTATCCTCTCCTTATCCTTAATATTTGTCATTTTAATTATTATATGTCTTGGTTTTGTCTTCCTTTTGTTAGGACTTGTCTGTGCATTGGTAAACCAAGTGTCTATTTCCTTTCCCTAATTGGGGACATTCTCAGAAATTATTTCTTGAAGGAGACTTTCTACTCCTTTGTCTCTCTCTTCCCCTTCTGGTTACCAAATTATATGAAGATTGTTTCTTTTGGAGTTGTCACACTGCGAAGATTGTTTCTTTTGGAGTTGTCACACTGCCTTCGTAGCACCCTCTTGTTTATAGAGATTCTTTTTTCTCTCTCTTCTTGAGCTTCATTTTTCTCCTGTTCTCTAATTTCCATCTCATTGATTGTGTCCTCTACTTGCTGCAGTCTATTATTCATTCCATCCCTTGTATATTTCATTTCAGTTACTGTATTCTTAAACTCTATTTGAGTGGCTGTTTTTCAGCTCTTGATCTCTTTGGTGAAATCCTCCCTGAGATCATCAATACTTTTACACAGCTCAGTGAGCTTATTTATGGCTGTTGCTTTGAAATCCTTATGAACAAGATTGTTCATTTAGTCCTCTTTCTGGTGTCTTATCCTCCAGCTTTGTTTGGAGCATTCCTCTGCCTCCTCATTTTGTCAGGGTTCTGTGTTGATCCTTTTTATTAGATGGATCTGCTTTGATACATGGTCTAAAGAGTAATGGCTTTATAAAGAAGGTGTCCTGTGGTACCCAGAAGCTCAAGACTCTTTATTATCCAGTGCCTGGTTCTTCTTTGCAGTAGAGGCCCAGTTGCTGTGGGTGGGCTTTGGGTTAGGCCACCTTTCTGTCTTTCTGACAGCAGTGACTATCTCAGTCTACCTTGGATGGAAGTTAATCTTTGGAGGCCCTTTGCCAGCTGAGCAGCAGTTCTTCCGATGGGATAGTTGTGGGCAGGTCTGCCCTCTGCCTCTCCTGCAGGGTGGCAGAGTTACTGAGCTACTAGGATGTGTGGGGTGGTTGCTAGGTTCTGGGGATGGCATGCAGCTCAGGGGCATGCAGCACCAGGCTTGGCCGCCACAAGGAGGAAGGAAAGCTCAGAGCTGGCTCCTGCAGGCTCCTCCCAGGTTCGGCTGAGATAGTGCTAAGAAAGCTGGGAAAGCCTCCCTTTGCCTGCTAAGCAGTGAAGTCTTCCTCTGCTTTCCAGGCAGCAAAGTCTGATGCTTCTAAACCAAGTTGGCCAGGCAGTGTGCTGAGCAGCCAGCAAGGGGAATGATGCACTTGGCCTGACCTTTTGGGCTGAAGGAGGGTGGGTCAGTGTTGTCCACCTGTCCTTTGTCCTTTAGAGAAAGCTCCATTCACCCTTGCTCCTCTGGAACCCTTTCTGCTGCTGGTAAATCTTTCAAACTCCTACCTCTGTTTTGTGGATCAGCAGGACCTGTGGAACGTGTCTGTCTCACAAGCATCAGGAGTCTCAGCCTCCTAGAGTGCTCCAACTCTCCCTGGTATCTAGCCTTGTTAATCACCAAAGCCCAGTGCAATGTGGACTCATGTTCCCAGAGGAGATCTCCTGGGCCAGGTGTGCAGAATTCCTGAGCACCAATCCCCTCACAACTCCGTTCCTATTCCTCCTGCTTGTGGGCTGGGTCAGAGAAGAGCTGGGGTCCTGAGTGATCATGGACCTTCTCTGTGTGTTTTTTTTTTCACCAAGTGTAGGTGGTCTGTTCTGCAGTCTTCAGGTTGTTTTCAAGTTTTAGTTGTATTTGCTGTAGTTGTTTCCTTGATGTGTGTGTGGGAGGAGTTTAGTCTGATGTCAACCTTGCCTTCCTATTCCACCATCTTTTTTCTCTCCCATCTATTCATTAATATTTTTAAAAAATCATTAAGAAATATAATTCCTTGTAAGGATGGGCCTTATCAAGAGGTGCCACAAAGGAATTCAAATCCCACTCCTATTTAAATTAAAATAATTCTTTGAAGAGTTTTAAATTTGGTGTACTGTCTAGATTACAAATGAAGCAGATAGTAAATCATTTAAATTACAATTATGAACATTATCTTTTAATTAATGTTCTAGAAATTAGTTTATAAAGAGTATTTTGTTAAAAAATAATCTCTTAAATTCTATCAATAGAGTGTGGGAGAATTGGAATTTGTGGAATAATATATTCAATATAATTAAAAATAAGCTTTTAATTCAATTATGGATATTAATTGTAGATAACAAACTTCCTGAATTTCAAATATTATCTGAAAAGTTGCTTCTGGTTTGGCTGAGTAGCTCCTATCAAAACAACCTTTCTGAAGAAAATAAGTAAAAATTTGGGGATGGGGCCTATGTGAAGGCAATAGAGAGTAAAAAAAGAAAAAAAAAAGAAACTAGAAAGAAGTTAACTTCAACTGTTGAGGAAGAGGATGGAACTGGGTGAAGTCTTTTATTTTTTATGGCTTTTAGCCTGAAAGCAAGTTCACGTCTGCACCATTCCGGGCACTTAAACTCTAATGGACAGCCTGCAGTCATGCTGCCTTGAAGAACCAGCAGACAGCGTTTAGAGCAACTACAACTATGGGAAAATAAAGGGGAAATTCCAGAAATGTGAAAGCTGAGAGTGAGAGCCAGCAAGTCCTGGGCACAATCACTGACAAATCTGGCTTGGCCCTGGGCCGAGCATGAGCAAGGCTCTCATCAAGCAGCCCAGAAAAAAAGAACTCAATCGAAATTTGAGCTGAAAATTGAATTTGAAAATATCACAAGGGAGATGAGTTTTTAGTCTGATTTCAGCCTGCCTAAAACACGAATATTCTTTTAAGATCATAATAGAATCCAGATTTTCTACAATTCGTCATTCACAATGCCCAGGATACCATACAAAGCTAGTCAACATACCGGGGAAAAAAAATCAGGAAAGTATCACCCATTCTTTGAGAGAAAAGACAATCAACAGAGACCAACTCTTCAATAACCTAGATGTTAGAGTAAGTTGATAAGGACATTAAAGCAGCTACTGTGACTCTAAATAGCATAACGATAAATATCCTTGTAATAAATGAAGGCATAGGAAATGTCAGCAAAGCAATGCAAAACTATTGAAAAATGAAATTCTAGAACTGAGAAATATAATATCTGAAATATTAGCTAAGTTATAATACATATAAGTCCCAGATCCACCAAAGGACGCAAAGCATGTTGTTTCTTCCTATAACTGTAAAGGCAATTCACATGGTCATAGTCAGTTTATTAACTTGATGAGTTTATTGTAAAACTTTCTTGTGGAAATAATAATGTAGCTGGCTGAAAAAATGAAGTAAAGGTGTACCCAATCCCCTGTCACCATTAGGATAGTAAAGAAGGACAAACTCTCATGATTTTATTTACCATTTCTCTGTTCAAATTAAGGTCATGTGGCAAGTAGCTCAGTGAGCTTGTTAAGTCACCTTGGCTGCAGAAATAAAATAAATCTAAGTAGATTTCTTCACCAAATATTTCTCTCTTTTGCCATATGTAGCCAGTTGCTTAGCTGCGCTCCTTCTCCAGGCCGTGCTCTTCATATCTTCTCATTTTAGGACCCTATCTAAATAAAAATAAAATGAAATAATTTTTTAAATGTGAAGTAAAATAATGTGAGACTGCATGATTGAGAGAGGGTATAGAAATTATTTGGACTAATGGAGAAGAGCAAGGTAAAAACTGATGACAGCAAAATGTGTCAGAAAAATTCCAGGACTCAGCAGAGTACAGCACCTAATATATATCCAAAGATCATGGTATCAATATAAATAGTCATACGCTTAGGTAAATAGGAAATCCATAGTTAATGTTATGTGAAAATATTATGTATAACTAATAGTGCATTGAAATAGGTTGCTGATTTTCAAAACTGACTATTATATCTTTGAAGTTTATTAGGGTGTAGAGATTGGGATTTTATAAAACTGAAGAAATTATAATATTGTTATTTCTTTGTGCTGGATTTGATGCAAACTTATGTCACAGAGCAAAAGGAGCATTTAAAATTCGGCTAGTCAAATTGGCCTTTGACTTCAATATATCTTCAACAACTGCTTAAGCAAAAGCTAGGGCTGTGATGGATAATATGCTACTTGCAAAGGTCACCTAAACTGACCAAAAGTTTATAAGCCTTCACTACATCACAGAAGAGGTGTCATTATTTTAACACCTGCCCTGGATCACAAGCTAATGCATGGTTTCTCTGCACAAGACTAAAGAAGCTGAGTCTATGTAGTTCTATGAAAATTTTTCTGCACATTTGCAGCATGTGATTACAGGGATTTAAATAAGCCCTTCTCACATATTTGACCAACAAGATTCTTTCTCTCCACTGATCAGCTTGACAGATTATTGTCTATGTCCCTTGCTTTATATTTCTTTATAATTATTTTATGGTTCTTTTCACAAAACTAGTATAAAAGCTACTCAAGGGAAGAGACTCCTTTGTGATTTTTCATAGCCCTGTTACCTCTGAACAGTAGTTTTCTGTTGAAAGCAGGTTAATAGTTGATGAGTGACCGATTGATTGCTATGCACTTGTGTTTTAATGCCTACATAGTGTGGGGCCTCAGTATGACTTAGGTGTATACTTACACCCATGGGACAGCACACCAAGAGCCATATATGCATATTAAGCATACTTTTATATGAAAATCTTGAAAAAATAGCAAAAGATAGCCTAAATCTGTATACATGAATCAAGCCATAAGTTTTATAAAGCTTATCTTTGTGACAGTTATGCTCCTACAGTAACATATTCCAAATTACAGATTACATATATTCATTGTAAATTTGTAAAATAATCTTTCCTCCATTAAGATAATTAAGCAAAAAGTCGGGATCATAAGAAATTCTCAATATGATCTTTCCTTTTGGCAAAAAAGCAACTTACAGGAATTTCTGACACTGCAGCCCATTTTTGCAGTTTCTAAATTGGTCACAAGTTGGATTAGATACTGGTAAGCATTGCAGAACTCCCAGATTATGTCAGTTCTTACAAAGATGAGAATCGGATCATATACTCAAGATTTTAAGTTAAAGATTGAAAGACGCAGAAAAGAAGATAGGCTAGCTTTGGGGGGGAGGCCATAGCCTGCCACTTCCATGTCACCAACATTTTGTCCCGGTGTTATCAATACTTTTTTTCCCCAAATGGATCATGTGGTGTTTAAGTTATGATACTCCTGCTGTCAGGAAGTGTGGTCTATACCCACACCCTTGACACTGATTGGGCTTGTGACTGCTTTGAACAATGGAGTATATTGGAAGTTATACTTTTGATGTAGAAGTTCATGTAGCACCTCTCTGGGTCTCTTATTAAACACAGCTGCTGTTTAGGAAGTTTGATTGCTCTGAAAGAAAACCATTGAAAAGCCAAGTGTTAGCCCTTTTGTCAACTTCAGGTAAATTCTTAAGCAATAGCCAGCCTCCACTAACCAGCCCTGTGAGGAACTCATCTTGAACATCCAGTCTAGACAAGTCTCCAGATGCCTGTCACTCCAGACACCTTCTGAATGCCTTCACAGAAGAGATTCCAAGTGATCTGCACCCTTCCTGAAATCTTGACCTACAAAATTATAATCCCAGTAGTTGTTATTTCATACCTTCATATTTTGGGGTAACATTTATATGCAGCAAAAAGAAAATCCACAACTTCCCATCATGTTTTAGATATAACATTTCTTTCCTCATTATTATGTACCTTTTGTACTTACCAGTTTACATATGCAAAAACTGAGACACAAAGAAGTTCAGTTCCTTACACAGTCTTAACAGCTCGGCTGGTACAGGAGCAAATGGAGAATGCATGGAAAGTACCCAGCACAATGCTTGCACATATTAGTTACACAGTAAAAAGCCATTACCAAGATTATCACTGTGATTATCATTGTATAAATTGAAAGCTTCAAGTAAAGTGCTTGTGTGAGTCAGGCTGTGGTTGAGAGGGCTTCGCTGAAAAAGTTGGGAAAACCTTGTACCTCACTTGAATTATTGAAACAACCAGGGGATATTCCCGTGATATTTGCAGTATTTTGTAGGAAAATTTGGAAATGGCTTGCCCTTCCCCGGATGTGCTGAAATAAGCAGATGAGAGAGAGATTACATGCTCCTGTCTGGGCTTTGATTTTAACTTACACCAGTCCCAGAACTTTGCTGTTCCTCGGTTTCTTCATCTGTAAAATGAGAAAACTAGGTCTCTATAAAATGTCATATCTTTTTGGCTTAATTTTTTCTTTAATTTCCAAGATTATTTTAATACAAATATTCATGTGATGGAGAGAACATTAAGCCATCTCTTGTCCATGGCTGGAGGGATGGCAGACAATATAGGAGCACTGGGCGCCAAGGGAAGGGATATTCTGGAGAAGAAACATTGACAATGGGAAAGAAGTTAAGTGGTGGAAAGACAGTCCAGAAGAAATGCGTTAGCTTTTCTTTTTCTTTCAGTTAAAGGCTCTGATGCCTCTGGGAGTCCAGATATAAAACAAAATGCCTGGGAGACAATGTTATTGAATTCCATAGGTGAACATGTTAGTGAAACTGTGTGACTGCACATGTCACACACCCACGAAGTCACCCTTGCCTGGAAGAGGGTACACTTATGCCATCTAAACCTCTCCCTTTGCAGGTGAGGCAAATGAGATCCAAAGGTAGTTGGATTACTAATGATCACTCTGATGGCATGGCTCACAGAAAGATCTAGAACCTAGAAATATAGGGGTCTTTGTAACTGCAAGTTGTGTAATTTTGAGGCAGTGGATCATAAAGAGATGGCTTATGACAAAGGCCAAGAAAACTGTAAAAGACCCCACAAGACATCCCAAATAAAAAAAGAATCTAAGGTGGGAAAAAAACAGCTTACTCTGCAAACGTATCTTCTTGACAAATGTCTTATTCCACTCATATCCAAATACATTTATGCCTTATGACATGTTTATATTGAAGAGGGGTCAGCAATTTTTTTTTCTCTAGGGGGCCAGATTGTAAATATTTTCAGCTTTCTGGGCTATAAATCTCTGTTGCAATGACTCAGCTCTGCTGTTGTAGCATGACAGCAGCAATCAACTATTTGTGAGTGAATGGGCGTGGCCAATAAAACTTTATTTACCAAAACAGGAGCAAGGCAGATTTGAACCACAGGCAATAGTTTGCCATAATAGATAGATTTTCTAAAGTTACATAAAATTAATACCAGATATAACTCATAAACTAATAATCATAATCATTTTGTAGAAATAATCTGGTAAACACATCACCTAATTACTGTATTCTGTTGCTCATTCATTTATACACACAAATAAACACCTAAATTATATAACAGCTCTTGTGCATGGAAAACATAAATAAGAAGGACAAAATCCATTGTCTCAATGTGTTTAAAATCTAATGCATCTGTTTTTTTATATAATATTATATTGGTTTCAAGTATACAGCATTATGTTTTGACAGTTAACTACATTATTAAATGCTCACCCCAATTAGTGTAGTAGTTACTGTCAATATAGAATTATGGTACAGAATTATTGAGTATATTCTCTATGCTGTACTTTCATCCCCATGACTAATTTATGTGATTAATGTATGTGTTTAAATAAACAAATAATTCAGTACAGTGTGTCCTAACAGAAGAGAGTGCCACCTAACATCAAGTGAGAGATTGGATAAGGCTTAATGGGAGATGTGACTCTGGAGCTTGAGTTCGATGTTTACATAGGTGTTCATCAAATGACTAAAGATGAAGGTATTTTTCACGGATAGACATCCTCTACAAAGGTGCATCATCAATGAAGAAACCTTTGATATTTTAAATCATGTCATTAAGGCTGGTTTGTCCAATAAGACTGTGGCATTTTCCTTTGCCATGCTAGTTTAATATCACCTTTCTAGTCACTTTTTGCCAAAATTTAGCCTCATCTTTGTTTCCCATGAAATTCACCCATTTACCAATTTCAATGTTAATTGGGATCTTGTGTGGCAAAAATCCCCTTTTAATACAGTTTAAGTTTAGAAATACTTTCAGCTTAAGCCTTTAGATAAGATCATTATTGAAATTGCTATCAGGATCAGGAAATTTTCTGCATCTACTTTACCTGCTTAGAATACATACACACATAAATATACACACCACTGGATAGCTGACCTGCTCTTCCCATCTCATCCCAATAATCTTCATTATACTGTACTTTATCTTATTTCTTATGTTTCATCTCAGGTGATTTTTTTTCAAATAGAATGGGAAAATAGATTTCATAGTATATGTTATCGTTGATGGGTAGCAGCCACATGGTTTATTGCCCTAAGAAGTCTTCTGAACTCCCTCTAGGATCAGAGATAAAGGGTACTTATTAACAATGTCCATAGCAGATGCAGAGAAGGGTCTACAGTAGCAAAGGTGTCTGATATTTGCAAGCTGTGGTTTAGATGCACCTGGTTCTGCATGGACTTGCTGTATTATTGGTTTGATGTTTTTACACTTTCTTTGATATCACACATCAACCGTGCTCTTTCTCTATGTTTGAATGTGATTACATACTTCGTGTGCTAAAAACAGGAAGTTAATTGCTAATACTACTGTACGGTTCTACAAATTCACAGAGAGTTCTAGCATATTTGTATTTATGTTAATTATATATTGGTTTATTTCATATTCTGTTTAAAGTCATACTAAATGATACTTTAACACTTGTTACTCTTCATAAAATCTCTAGCAAATTACTTTTTGAATGTCATGTATGAAGAAGGTTCCAAATGAGGGGCTAGGGGAGAAATAAGAACACCTAACATTTGGAATCAACATCCTGGCACTTAACCCAGGAATACAGGCAGACAGCCAATCTCCCACAGATGGTGAGGGAAGATAATCTATTACCATGTAGAGTATCCCAAGAAGACTGATAGAGGCTTTGGTGGTCCATCTCCTTTATGGAGGAACTCTCCCTTAGAGTGATTATATTTTTACTTTCCCTCTGTTTTATTGAAATTTTGTGTCTTCTCAGTAGTTAATTTTGAATTTATCTAGCTGCCCCATGAGTTACAGTGTAGAATGAAACAAAGACAATGAATTCATTTAAGTAAATCATGCTCCATCATATTTCACCTACTAAAATAAGAAAGTGAGGATCTATGAGGACTTACTATGTAGTGTTAGATCATTCAATGAGGTATAGCTTCCAGTAAAGGGCTCATTTTGAGTGTGGGCATTGAAGAGAAACTATCTTACAGATAAAAATACATAGAGAAAGAAAATCTAAGAGACAAATTGGATAAATTTTTCAAGTTTTAGGTATTTCATGGACAATGAGAATGAGTTGTCATCAATCTTCATGATACTAACAAATACATAAACCCTGTAATGTTTTTCTGTAAGTCTGTAATAACTGCTCAACTTTGTGCTTCATATATCTCTATCAGTTTTAAGCCTATATGATTATGCTATACAATGTTTTTCTTTTCAGGGTGTTATTATACAATTGTAGAATCTTACTGAAAGAAAGAATTTTAGACATTATGTAGTCTCTCAATATATATATACAATCTGCAGTATTTTCTTTATCATTACCAATATAATTTGAGCTTTTTATTGGAATGCATATTGATAAGGCCTTAAAACTGCTTTAGGTTGTCATTATTTTCCGTTCTTTGGTGATAGTTTTTGAGGATTATCTGTAGAAGTGAGACTTTTTTGTTTCATATAATATGAACAATAAGAACAATGTTCTTAATGACCTATCTAGTAACTTAACTGAAAAGTGCTTAATGCAGAACTATGGTATCTTTCTACTTTGGTTTGGTTTTTGTTGTTGTTTTTCCATTAGCACATAACACAGCATGTGGTTGCCTGGCTTTTTCTTGAAACAAAAATTCCTGCTTTTAGAGATAAAGGACTTCAGGCTCAGAGAAATTAAGATACTTTCCCTAAGTAGAACTATATGATGATTCTAAATTCATTTGAAGAATAGTTTTACTGATTAAGTCCTTTCTCTGTAGTGTATTCACATTAGAAAAATATGTTAGGTAATTTTAATTAAATGTATCTAACTACATGTAATATCTTGGTCTTTTTTATTTTATTTTATTTTTTTCTTAATAGCTGCAAATTCTATACTAGATTTTACAGCTGCCATCATAAGATCATGTTGTTTTCTAAAAATCATAATCCATTTTTCAATAATCAACTTGTAGATATTCTATTGATACATACAAATATAACCATCAGAATCTAAAAAGTGAAAATGTAATTTTCCAGGGAGTTTAATAGTATAATTCAGTCTATGACAAATTATGCATATACTTTTGATTTCTATCTCTTATCTTAGTGTTAATATTGCTGCCTAAGGTGGCCTTTTATAAAATCACCTATTTTCCTCTTGAATGAACTAATCTTGAGCAAATCTATTAAATATAGTTTCAGTAATTTTCTTTCTTACTGTTGGTTTTGCTGCTAAATTAACCGACTCAATAGCTTTTGAATTTATACCTTGGCCTCTTCAGCTTTTATATTCCTTTCGCACATAGTGTAGGTACTGGTATGTAATTGCATTAAAAACACTGATGCTCCAGTAAACATATTAAGTGATAATGCTTAAGAAATTTCTGTGATTTTTGAAGTATTTCTTCCTGTATATTGAATAGTACTCATATGTTAGAAACGTTAAAATACTTGTCTCATCATCATTTTGCAGAAACAAGACTAAAAATAAAAATGTGACAGGAATATTTGGATATCCTGGCAAAAAATATGAGTACCAAATAATGTGTTACATGACAGGTCATTCACTTTAATGAAGTTAAAACAGTATTATCAGAAAACTTTCAAATGATTATTATTATAGATTTGATGTTGCAATATTGCAACACTGAGGAAGGAGAGTTGGACTGACTTCCTGGGGAGAATTTGTAAAGGTAACTTCTCTAGAGCTAGTGTGATTAGTAATTAGAGAGTTAAAAGTTCATACCATGTTTGTCTTTGTCAGAAATGTTCACCTTCACCAGAAGAGTTATCCATGGCTTAACTAGAGCATGGCTTAACTAGAGCATGGCTTTAGAGTAAAGATGACCTTCATTAAAATCTGGCTTCATCACCTAGTTATGTGAATGACCATGCACATACTTAATTTAATGAGACCTAGTTTAATTGTATGTTAGATTGGGTTTAAAGTTCCTAAATTGGAGATTAAAGATGGCAGTGTGAGAGGTGAGACAGAGGCTTCCTCCAAAAACCACATATGATACAAAAATATAACTGATACAACTACTCCTGAAAGAGCAACAGGAAATAGGACTGCACCAAACTGCCTACACCTGGAGACAAGAGCAGACCTCACAGAACAGGGTAAGGTACTAAAGCTGTGGCCCAGCAGAACCCAAGCCCCTCCCTCACCCCAGCTTACTGGTGGGAGGAAAGCAAATGGAGCAGGGAGGGAGTGGAGACCTGGGACTGCTAAAAACCTAACTCCTGAGATCTACTCTGGGAGCACAAACCTGCATTTCATGGTGCTTGCATTATACTCACATAATTAGGAGGCTGCAAAGCTAAGACAGGCAGAGTTCCTGGGGAGACAGAGTTTCCAGCTGCTTCTGGAAAGCAGAGATCCATATCCAGCTGCACTGGGACAAAAAAAAGGCGGGCAGTCTGAGAGACTTCCTAACAAGGAAGCCCTTAGCAAGAGGGCTGCTAAAGGGGCAAGGATTGCACAGAGCATACTGCTCAGGAGAAGGGAAAGGTAGACAAAATTGTCAGAGTGCACTTGGCCCAGCAGATTGGGAACTTTCATGATCTTCAGGTGCTTGCTCCAGCTCCCTGGCGGCATACTCAGCTCCAAGAACCCCCTCCATCATGATACGCAGCCTGCTGCACCTTTCTCCAGGCCAGCCCCACCTGGCTTGCAAACTGGCAAACCCTACTCTGTTGTTAGGCCAGCCAGAGGGAAGATCTGTCTACAGCAACTACAAACGCAAAGCAAAGAGGCTTATACCTTTGTGCTCAGACCACTGGTTCAGGCAGTGGAGACAGGCATAGCAGCTGGGAAGCAGGAAACAGCCCTTTCCTCCCCCCAGGCACTAATACCATTACCCTGAAAGCCCTGACATTGCTTCAGGGGCTGAGCAGCTCCAGAGAGCAGAGCTTCTGGGCCTAGAGGGTGCCATACGCAAATATGAAAGACCAAAGGAACCTGGTTCAGAGTAAAAGTATTAATACAACTCCTGAGAAAGATTTAAAATGATATCGACCTCATGACTCTCCCTGAAAGGCAGTTCAAAATACAAATCATTACCAAACTCATGAAGGTATGGAAAGATATTCAAGAACTCAGGAATGAACTCCAGTCAGAGATCCAATCATTGAAGAGCACAATGGAGGGTATTAAAAGCAGATTGGATATGGTGGAGGAGATGATGAAGGAAATAGAAACCAGAGAAGAGGAATACAAAGAAGCTGAAGCACAGAGAGAAAAAAGGATCTCTAAGAATGAAAGAATATTGAGAGAACTGTGTGACCAATCCAAATGGAACAATATTTCCATTATAGGGGTACCAGAAGAAGAGAGAGAAAAAGGGATAGGAAGTGTCATCGAGGAGGTAGTTGCTGAAAACTTCCACAATCTGCGGAAGGAGATAGTCTCACAGACCATGGAGGTGTGCAGATCTCCCAACACAAGGGACCCAAGGAAGACAACACCAAGACATATAGTAATTAAAATGGCAAAGATCAAGGATAAGGAGGGACTATTAAAAGCAGCCAGAGAGAGAAATAAAATCACATACAAAGGAAAGCCCATCAGGCTATCATCAGACTGCTCAGCAGAAACCTTACATAGCAGAAAGGAGAGGCATGATACCTTTAATGCAATGAAGCAGAAGGGCCTTGAACCAAGATTACTTTATCCAGCAAAATTATCATTTAAATTTGAAGGAGGGATTAAACAATTCCCAGATAAGCAAAAGCAGAGAGAATTTACCTTCCACAAACCATCTCTACAGTGTATTTTGGAGGGACTGCTATAGATGGAAGTGTTCCTATGGTTTAATAGCTGTCACCAGAGGTAATAAAACCACAGTAAAGAAAGTAGAACAGCTAATTACTAAGCAAATGCAAAATTAAATTAACTATCCCCAAAGTCAATCAAGGGATAGACAAACAGTACAGAATATGATACCTAATTTATAAAGAATGGAGGAGGAAGAAAAAGGAGGAGAAAACAAAAAACAAAAAACAAAAAAGAACCTTTAGACTGTGTTTGTAATAGCATATTAAGTGAGTTAAGTTAGACTCTTAGATAGTAAAGAAGTTAACCTTGAACCTTTGGTAACCACGAATCTGAAGCCTGCAATGCCAATAAGTGCATACCTATCCATAATCACCCTAAATGTAAATGGACTGAATACACCAATCAAAAGACATAGAGTCACTGAATGGATAAAAAAGAAGACCCATCTATATGCTGCCTTCAAGAGACTCACTTTAACCCCAAAGACATACACAGACTAAAAGTTAAGGGATGGAAAAAGACATTTCATGCAACTAATGGGGGGAAAAACCAGGAGTTGCACTACTTGTATCAGACAAAATAGACTTCAAAACAAATAAAATCACAAGAGACAAAGAAGGGCATTACCTAATGATAAAAGGGTCAATCTAACAAGAAGATACAACCATTATAAATATCTATGTGCCCTAAGGCACAAAGGGGCCTGGCCTTGCAGTACAATATACCCGGCGTGGTGGCCATGACCCCACAGTGCTCTAGGCTAGCCTGAGGACGGCCCTGCCCATGCCAACTCAGGGGATTATAGCAGAGACTCCTCCTGATGTGCAGGTAACCAGCACAGGCTGCAGAGAAGGGCAAGTCAAACAACAACCAGGGAGAGACTGTTCTCTGAGCTGACACACGTGTCACCTGCCTGTGACCACTTCTATCACCGTGAAAAGACAGAAGAATCTGGACGAGTCAAAAATCACTCAGACAACCCCAGAGAGAGGGCTGGTGGGATAGATTTAAACAATCTTCCTGAAAAATAATTCAAAATAAAAGTCATAACCATGCTGATGGACCTACAGAGAAATATGCAGGAGCCAAGGGATGAAGTCAGGAGGGAAATTACAGAAATGAAACAATCGATTGATGGGCTTAAGAGCAGACTGGATGAGGTGCAACAGACTGTTAATGGAATAGAACTCAAAGAACAGGAGTACAGAGAAGCTGAGGAAGAGAGAGTAAAAGGATCTCTAGGAATGAAAGAATATTAAGAGAACTGTGTGACCAATCCAAACGGAACAATATTCACATTACAGGGGTACCAGAAGAAGAGGGGAGAGAAAAAGGGATAGAAAGTGTCTTTGAAGAAATAATTGCTGAAAACTTCCCCAAGCTGGGGAAGGAAATAGTTTCTCAGACCATGGAAGCCCACAGATCTCCCAACACAAGGGACCCAAGGAGGACAACACCAAGACATATAATAATTGAAATGGCAAAGATCAAACACAAGGGCAGAGTATTAAAGGCAGCCAGAGAGAGAAAAAAGATCACCTACAAAGAGAAACTCATCAGGCTATCATCAGACTTCTCAACAGAAACCTTACAGGCCAGAACACAATGGCATGATATATTTAATGGCATGAAACAGAAGGGCCTTGAACCAAGAATACTGTATCCAGCACGATTATCAATTAAATTTGAAGAAGGGTTTAAACAACTCCCAGAGAAGCAAAAGTTGAGGGAATTTGCCTCCCACAAACCAGCTGTACAGGATATTTTAAAGGGACTGCTGTAGATGGAAGCACTCCTAAGGCTAAAAAGATGTCACCAGAGAAAAAAATCACAGCAAATAAAGCAGACCATCCAAATACCAACTAAAGGCAAAAAATAAAATAAACTATCCACAAAAACAGTCAAAGGAAACAAAAGAGTACAGAATAAAACACCTAACATATAAAGAATGGGGGAGGAAGAATGAGAAGGGAGAGAAATAAAGAATCATCAGACTGTGTTCATAATAGCTCAATAAAAGAGTTAAGTTATATTGTTAGAGAGTAAAGAAGCTACCCTTGAACCTTTGGTAACGACGAAGCCAACGTCAACAATGGCAATAAAATTTATCTATCGGAAATCACCCTAAATGTAAATGGACTGAATGCACCAATCAAATGACACAGAATAATAGAATGGATAAAAAAGCAAGACCCATCTATATGCTGCTTACAAGAGACTCACCTCAAACGCAAAGATGCACAAAGACTAAAAGTGAAGGGATGGAAAAAGATATTTCATGCAAAAAAACAGGGAGAAAAACGCATGGGTTGCAGTACTGGTATCAGACAAAATACACTTCAAAACAAAGAAAGTTACAAGAGATAAAGAAGGACATTACATAATGATAAAGGGGTCAGTCCAACAAGAGGATATAACCATTATAAATATATATGCACACAACACAGGAGCGCTAACATATGTGAAACAAATAGTAGCAGAATTAAAGGAGGAAATAGAATGCAATGCATTCATTTTAGGACACTTGAACACACCACTCACTCCAAAGGACTGATCAACCAGACAGAGAATAAGTAAGGACACAGAGGCACTGAACAACACACTAGAACACATGGACCTAACACACATCTACAGAATTCTACACCCAAAAGCAGCAGGATACACATTCTTCTCAGGGGCACATGGAAAATTTTTCAGCATAGACCACATTCTAGGCCACAAAAAGAACCTCAGTAAATTCAAAAATATTGAAATTCTACGAACTAACTTCTCAGATCACAAAGGTATAAAACTAGAAATAAATTTTAGAAAGAAACCAAAAAGGCTCACAAACACATGGAGGCTTAACAACATGCTCCTAAATAATCAATAGATCAAAGACCATATTGAAAAAGAAATCAAGCAACACATGGAGACAAATGACAACAACAGGACAAAGCCCCAACTTCTGTGGGACGCAGCAAAGGCAGTTCTAACAGGAAAGTATATTGCAATCCAGGCCTATTTAAAGAAGGAAGAACAGCACCAAATGAATAGTCTAAAGTCACAATTATTGAAATTGGAAAAAGAGGAACAAATGAGGCCCAAAGTCACCATAAGGATGGACATAATAAAGATAAGAGAAGAAATAAATAAAATTGAGAAGAATAAAACAATAGAAAAAAAATCAATGAAACCAAGGGCTGTTTCTTTGAAAAAATAAACAAAATAGATAAACCCCTAGCCAGACTTATTAAGAGAAAAAGAGAATCTATACACATAAACAGAATCATAAATTAGAAAGGAAAAATCACAACGGACCCCACAAAAATACAAAGAATTATTAGAGAATGCTATGAAAATCAATATGCTAACAAGCTGGAAAACCTAGAAGAAATGGACAACTTCTTAGAAAAATACAACCTTCCAAAACTGACCAAGGAAGAGACAATATCTAAACAGACAAATTACAAGCAACGAAATTGAATCAGTAATCAAAAAACTACCTAAGATCAAAACCCCCAGGCCAGATGGATTCACCACTAAATTTTATCAGACATATAGAGAAGACATAATACCCATTCTCCTTAAAGTTTTCCAAAAAATAGAAGAGGAGGGAATACTTCCAAACTCATTCTATGAAGCCAGCATCACTGTAATACCAAAACCAGGCAAAGACCCCACCAAAAACGAAAGTTACAGACCAATATCCCTGATGAACATAGATGCAAAAATACTCAACAAAATATTAGCAAACCGAATTCAAAAATACATCAAGAGGATCATACACCATGATCAAGTGGAATTCACCTCAGGGATGCAAGGATGGTACAACATTCGAAAATCCATCAACATCATCCACCATGTCAACAAAAAGAACAAAAACCACATGATCTTCTACATACATGCTGAAAAAACATTTAACAAAATTCAACATCCATTCATGATAAAAACTCTTAACAAAATTGGTATAGGGGAGAAAGATGGCAGTGTGAGAAGTGAGACAGAGGTTTCCTCCTAAAACTGCATATAATATGAAAATGTAACTAATACAACTACTCTTGAAAGAGCAACAGGAAAGAGGACTGCAACAAACTGCATACACGTGGAGACAAGGGCCGACCTCACAGAAAGGGTAATGTAATAAAGCTGTGGTCCTGCAGGATCCAAGCCCTTCCCTCACCCCAGCTCACTAGCAGGAGGAAGAAGAATGGAGCAGGGATGGAGTGGAGATCTGGGACAGCTGAATACTTAACTCTGGTGATCTTCTGTGGGAGCACAGTCCTACATTTCATGGTGTTTGCATGATACTTTTGTAATTAGGGGGTTGGAAAGCTAAGACAGGCAGAATTCCTGAAGAGACGAAGATTCCAGATGCTCATGGAAAGCAGGGGTCCATATCAGCTGCTCTGGGACAAAAGAATGGTGGGCAGCCTGAGAGACTTCCTAACAAAGAACCCTTAGAAGAGGGCTGCTAAAGGGGCAAGGATTGCACAGAGCTTACTGCTCAGGAGAAAGTACAGGTAGACAAAATTGTCCAGGTGCACTCCACCCAGCAGGTCGGGAGCTTTCACGATCTACGTGTGCTACAGCTCCCTGGCTGCATACACAGCTCCAATGACCCCTTCTGTGACAGGCATACTACTGCACCTTTCTCCTCACCAGCGCCACCGGCCTTGCAAACCGGGAAACCCGACCCAGGCATAAGGCTAGCAAGAGGGAAGATTTGTCTACAGCAACTACGAATGCACAGCACAGAGGCTTATACCTGTGTGCTCGGCCCTCTGGTTCAGGCAGGGGAGACAGGCATAGCAGCCAGGAAGCAGGAAACAGCTGTTTCCACCCCCCAGGCACTAATACCACGCCCCTGCGACCCCTGTCATTGCTTCAGGGGCTGAGCAGCTCCAGAGAGTAGAGCTTCTGGGCACTAGAGGGCATCATACACAAATATGAAACACCAAAGGAACCTGGTGCAGAGGAAAATTATGAATACCACTCCTGAGAAAGATTTAAATGATGTAGACCTTATGACTCTCCCTGAAAGGGAGTTCAAAATAAAAATTATTAACATCCTAACTGAGGTAAGGAAAGATATTCAGAAACACAGGAATGAATTACGGTCAGAGATCGAATCATTGAAGAACACAATGGACGATATTAAAAGCAGATTGGATACGGTAGAGGACATGGTAAATGAAATAGAAACTAAAGAACAATACAAAGAAGCTGAGGCACAGGGAGAAAAAAGGATCTCTAAGAATGAAAGAATATTGAGAGAACTGTGTGATCAATCCAAACGGAACAATATTCACATAAAAGGGGTACCAGAAGAAGAAGAGAGAAAGAGGGATAGAAAGTGTCATTGAGGAGGTAGTTGCTGAAAACTTCCACAATCTGGGGAAGGAGATAGTCTCTCAGGCCATGAAAGTGCGCAGATCTCCCAACAGAAGGGACTGAAGGAAGACAATATCAAGACATAAAGTAATTAAAATGGCAAAGATCAAGGGTAAGGACAGTCTATTAAAAGCAGCCAGAGAGAGAAATAATATCACATACAAAGGAAAGCCCTTCAGGCTATTATCAGACTTCTCAGCAGAAAACTTACTGGGAGAACAGAGTGGCATGACGTATTTAATGCAGTGAAGCAGAAGGGCCATGAACCAAGATTACTTTATGCAGCAAATTATCATTTAAATTTGATGGGCGGATTAAAGAATTTCCAGATAAGCAAAAGCAGAGAGAATTTACCTTCCACAAACCATCTCTACAGTGTATTTTGGAGAGACTGCTATAGATGGAAGTGTTCCTATGGTTTAATAGCTGTCACCAGAGGTAATAAAACCACAGTAAAGAAAGTAGAACAGCTAATTACTAAGCAAATGCAAAATTAAATTAACTATCCCCAAAGTCGATCAAGGGATAGACAAACAGTACAGAATATGATACCTAATTTATAAAGAATGGAGGAGGAAGAAAAAGGAGGAGAAAAAAAAACAAAAAACAAAAAAGAACCTTTAGATTGTGTTTGTAATAGCATATTAAGTGAGTTAAGTTAGACTCTTAGATAGTAAGGAAGTTAACCTTGAACCTTTGGTAACTACGAATCTGAAGCCTGCAATGCCAATAAGTACATACATATCCATAATCACCCTAAATGTAAATGGACTGAATGCACCAATCAAAAGACATAGAGTCACTGAGTGGATAAAAAACAAGACCCATCTATATGCTGCCTTCAAGAGACTCACTTTAACCCCAAAGACATACACAGACTAAAAGTGAAGGGATGGAGAAAGAAATTTCACCCAATTAACAGGGAGAAAGAAGCAGGAGTTGCAGCACTTACATCAGGCAAAATAGACTTCAAAACAAAGAAAGTCACAAGAGACAAAGAAGGACATTACATAATGATAAAAGGGTCAATCCATCAAGAAGATATAACCATTATAAATATCTATGTGCCCAACACAGGAGCACCTACATATGTGAAACAAATACTAACAGAATTAAAATGAGAAATAGAATGCAATGCATTTATTCTAGGAGCCTTCAACACACCACTCACTTTGAAAGAACAATCAACCAGTAAGAAAATAAGTAAGGAGACAAAGACACTGAACAACACTTTAGAAAAGATGGACCTAAAAGACATCTATGGAACTCTACACCCCAAAACAGCAGAATACACATTCTTCTCAAGTGCACATGGAACATTTTAAAGTATACATCATATACTAGGAAACAAAAAGCCTCAGTAAATTTTAAAAGATTGAAATTGTACCAACTAGTTTCTCAGACCACAAAGGTATGAAACTACAAATAAATTACACAAAGAAAATGAAAAATCCCACAAACACATGGAGGCTTCACAACATGCTCCTAAATAATCAATGGATCAATGACCAAATAAAACAGAGATCAAGCAATATATGGAGACAAATGAGAACAATAATTCAACATCCCAAAATCCGTGGGATGCAGCAAAGACCGTGCAAAGAGGAAAGTATATTGCAATACAGGCCTATCTCAGGAAAGAAGAACATTCCCAAATGAGCAGTCTAAACTCACAATTAATGAAACTAGAAAAAGAAGAATGCATGAGACCAAAAGTCAGTAGAAGGAGGGATATAATAAAGATTAGAGCAGAAATAAATAAAATCGAGAAGAATAAAACAATAGAAATGATCAACGAAAGCAAGAGCTGGTTCTTCGAGAAAATAAACAAAATAGATAAACCCCTAGCCAGACTTATCAAGAAAAAAAGAGAGTCTACTCACATAAACAGAATCAGAAATGAGAAAGGAAAAATCATTATGGACAGCACAGAAATACAAAGAACTATTAGAGGATACTATGAAAAATTATACGCTAACAAACTGGATGACTTAGAAGAAATGGACAAATTTCTAGAAAAATACAACATTCCAAGGGTGACCTAGAAAGAAACAAAAAATCTCAACAGACAAATTACCAGCAACGAAATTGAACTGGTAATCAAAAACCTACCTAAGAGGGACTTCCAGGAAGATGGCGGTGTGAGCAGGGCTGCAGAAATCTCCTCCCAACACTATATTTATCTACGAAAACACAGAAAATACATCTATTCCTAAAAGAGAGACGAGAATACACAGGAAAGCACACAGCGTGCAGCTACACCTGAGAGGACTCGGCACCCCAAGAGACGGGTAAGATACGGAGCCGCGACCCGGCGGGACCCGAGCCCTCCCCCACCCCAGCGCACAGGCGGGAGGAGAGGATTCAGAGCCGGGAGGGAGTGGAAGTACACCCCGTGAAGTAGCCAGCCCCGGTGATCTGCGCGGGAGCGCTGACCCACATTACGCAGTGCAGCGGAGATTGGAGAGACAGAGGGGCAGGATCTGACCGGGGAACGCGCCAGGGTGCTTGCAGCCGGCTCCCGGGAAGGAAAAAAAAAGTGCGCGCTTTCTTCAGCGGTCTTAAAGAGACAGGAGCCCAGCGGAGGAGCCGGATCGCCCCAGCACACTCAGCCCAGCAGGCTGGGAGTCCTGGGGAGTTTCAGACGCCTTAGCTGGCGACTGAGGAAGCGTAACCATACTTAACACTTCTGACTGAGATCAACAGCCTCCTATTTGTTCCCACCCATGCCCGATTGATAAAGGGCCCTGCAGAGCGGCACAGTCACAGCTGTGGAATAGTGGGGCAATAGGGCCAACTAGAGCATTCCCACAGAATCTACGTCCGGTGGGAATTTTTTTGTTGTTGTTTTTGTTTTGTTTTGTTTTTTGTTTTGTTCTTTTCTTTCTTTTTTTCTTTTTTTATCTTTTATTCCCTCTTTTTTTTTCTTCTCTTTTTAAAGTCTTAAGGAGCCCAGCTGACATACGTGGCAACTATCAGTGACCAAATTATACAGCCATGAAAAGACAGAGGAATATGGTTCAGACCAAAATCAACCAGACAACCCCAGAGAGGGAGTCTGAAGGGATGGAAATGCACAGCCTCCCTGAAAAAGAATTCAGAATAAAAGTCATAACCATGCTGATGGACCTACAGAGAAATGTGCAAGAGCTGAGGGAGGAAGTGAGGGAACTGAGGAAAGACAATACAGAAATCAGACAAGCGATCGACGGGCTTAACAGCAGAATGGATGAGATGTGAGAGACTATTAATGGAATAGAAAACAGAGAACAGGAGTACAGAGCAGCTGAGGCAGAGAGAGATAAAAGGATTTCTAGGAATGAAAGAATATGAAGAGAACTGTGTGACCAATCCAAACGGAACAATATTCGCATTATAGGAGTACCAGAGGAAGAAGAGAGAGAAAAAGGGATAGAAAGTGTCTTTGAAGAAATAATTGCTGAAAACTTTCCTTCCCTGGGGAAGGAAGTAGTCTCGCAGTCCACTGAAGCTCATAGATCTCCCAACACAAGGGACCCAAGGAAGACAACACCAAGACACATAATAATTAAGATGGCAAAGATCAAAGATACAGACAGGGTATTAAAGGCAGCTAGAGAGAGAAAAAAGATCACCTACAAAGGAAAACCCATCAGACTATCATCACACTTCTCAACAGAAACCTTACAGGCCAGAAGAGAATGGCATGATATATTTAACGTTATGAAACAGAAGGGCCTCGAACCAAGAATATTGTATCCAGCACGATTATCATTTAAATATGATGGAGGGATTAAACAATTTCCAGATAAACGAAAGTTAAGAGAGTTTGCCTCTCATAAACCACCACTACAGGATATCTTAAATGGACTGCTCTAGAGGGAAGCACACTTAAGGCTAAAAAGATGTCACCAGAGAAAAAAAAAAATCATAGCAAAGAAAGCAGATCATCCAAATACCAACTAAAGGCAAAGAATAAAACACCTATTATAGAAAGAATGGAGGAGGAGGAATAAGAAGGGAGAGAAAGAAAGAAACATCAGACTGTGTTTACAATAACTTAACAAGAAAGTTAAGTTAGATTGTTAGACAGTAAAGAAGCAACCCTTGCACCCTTGGTAACCACGAATCTAAAGCCAGCAATGGCAATAAGTACATACCTATCGATAATCACCCTAAATGTAAATGGACTGAATGCACCAATCAAAAGACACAGAGTAACAGAATGGATAAAAAAGCAAGACCCATCTATATGCTGCCTACAAGAAACTCACCTCAAATCCAAAGATATACACAGACTAAAAGTGAAGGGATGGAAAAAGATATTTCATGCAAACAACAAAGAGAAAAAAGCAGGTGTTGCAGTACTTGTATCAGACAAAATAGACTTCAAAACGAAGAAATTAGCAAAAGATAAAGAAGGACATTACATAATGATAAAGGGGTCAGTCCAACAAGAAGATATAACCACTATAAATATATATGCACCCAACACAGGAGCGCCAGCATATGTGAGACAAATACTAACAGAATTAAAGGAGGAAATAGACAGCAATGCATTCATCTTAGGAGACTTCAACACACCACTCACTCCAGAGGACAGATCAACCAGACAGAAAATAAGTAAAGACACAGAGGCACTGAACAACACACTAGAACAGATGGACCTAACAGACATCTACACAACTCTACACCCAAAAGCAACAGGATACACATTCTTCTCAAGTGCACATGGAACATTTTCCAGGATAGACCATATACCAGGCCACAAAAAGAACCTCAGTAATTTCAAAAATATTGAAATCCTACCAACCAACTTCTCAGATCACCAAGGTATAAAAATAGAAATAAATTTTAGAAAGAAATCAAAAAGGCTCACAAATACATGGAGACTTAACAACACTCTCCTAATTAATCAGTGGGTTAACGACCAAATCAAAACAGAAATCAAAGAATATATGAAGACTAATGACAACAACAACACAAAGCCACAACTTCTGTGGGACGCAGCAAAGGCAGTTCTAAGAGGAAAGTGTATTGCAATCCAGGCCTATTTAAAGAAGGAAGAACATTCCCAAATGAATAGTCTAAAGACACAATTACTGAAATTGGAAAAAGAAGAACAAATGAGGCCCAAAGTCACCAGAAGGAGGGACATAATAAAGATTAGAGAAGAAATAAATAAAATTGAGAAGAATAAAACAATAGAAAAAATCAATAAAACCAAGAGCTGGTTCTTTGAAAAAATAAACAAAATAGATAAACCCCTAGCCAGACTCATTAAGAGAAAAAGAGAATCTACACACATAAACACAATCAGAAATGAGAAAGGAAAAATCACGACGGACCCAACAGAAATACAAAGAATCATAAGAGAATATTATGAGAATCTATATGCTAACAAGCTGGAAAACATAGAAGAACTGGACAACTTCTTAGAAAAATACAACCTTCCAAGACTGACCAAGCAAGAAACAGAAAAACTAAACAGACCAATGACCAGTGACGAAATCGAATTGGTAATCAAAAAACTACCCAAGAACAAAACCCCTGGGCCTGATGGATTCACCTCTGAATTCTAGCAGACATATAGAGAAGAAATAACACCGATTCTCCTTAAAGTTTTCCAAAAAATAGAAGAGGAGGGAATACTTCCAAATTCATACTATGAAGCCAGCATCACTCTAATAACAAAACGTGGAAAAGACCTCACCAAAAAACAAAATTACAGACCAATATCCCTGATGAACGTAGATGCAAAAATACTCAACAAAATATTAGCAAACCGAATTCAAAAATACATCAAGAGGATCATACACCATGATCAAGTGGGATTCATCCCAGGGATGCAAGGATGGTACAACATTCGAAAATCCATCAACATCATCCACCACATCAACAAAAAGAAGAACAAAAACCACATGATCATCTCCATAGATGCTGAAAAAGCATTTGACAAAATTCAGCATCCATTCCTGATTAAAACTCTCAACAAAATGGGTATAGAGGGCAAGTACCTCAACATCATAAAGGCTATATATGACAAACCCACAGCTAACATCATACTTAACGGCGAGAGGCTGAAAGCTTTTCATCTAAGATCGGGAACAAGACAAGGATGCCCACTCTCTCCACTGTTATTCAACATAGTACTGGAGGTCCTAGCCACAGCAATCAGACAAAACAAAGACATACAAGGCATCCAGATTGGTAAAGAAGAAGTCAAATTGTCACTATTTGCAGATGACATGATACTGTACATAAAAAACCCTAAAGATTCCATTCCAAAACTACTAGAACTAATATCTGAATTCAGCAAAGTTGCAGGATACAAAATTAACACACAGAAATCTGTTGCTTTCCTATACACTAATGATGAACTAACAGAAAGAGAAATCAGAAAAACAATTCCATTCACAATTGCATCAAAAAGAATAAAATACCTAGGAATAAACCTAATGAAGGAAGTGAAAGACCTGTACTCTGAAAACTACAAGACACTCCTAAGAGAAATTAAAGAGGACACTAACAAATGGAAATGCATCCCATGCTCTTGGCTAGGAAGAATAAATATTGTCAAAATGGCTATACTACCTAAAGCAATCTACAGATTCAATGCAATCCCTATCAAACTACCAACAGCTTTCTTCAATGAACTGGAACAAATAATTCTAAAATTCATATGGAACCACAAAAGACCCCGAATAGCCAAATCAATCCTGAGAAGGAGGAATAAAACAGGGGGAATTACACTCCCTGACTTCAAGCTCTACTACAAAGCCACAGTAATCAAGACAATTTGGTATTGGCACAAAAACAGACCCACAGACCAGTGGAACTGAATAGAAAATCGAAACATTAACCCAAACATATACAGTCAATTAATATTTGATAAAAGTGCCTTGGATATACAATGGGGAGATGACAGCCTCTTCAGCAGCTGGTGTTGGAAAAACTGGACAGCTACATGTAAGAGAATGAAACTGGACTTCTGTCTAGCCCCATACACAAAGGTAAATTCAAGGTGGATCAAAGACTAGAATGTAAGTCATGAAACCATAAAACTCTTAGAAAAAAACATAGGCAAAAATCTCCTGGACATAAACATGAGCAACTTCTTCATGAACATACCTCCCCGGGCAAGGGAAACAAAAGCAAAAATGAACAAGTGGGACTATATCAAGCTGAAAAGGTTCTGTACAGCAAAGGACACCATCAGTAGAACAAAAAGACATCCTACAGTGTTGGAGAATATATTCATAAAAAACGTATCTGATAAAGAGTTGACATCCAAAATATATAAAGAACTCATGCACTTTAACAAACAGAAAGCAAATAATCCAATTAAGAAATGGGCAGAGGACATGAATAGACCCTTCTCCAAAGAAGAAATTCAGATGGCCAACAGGCACATGAAAAGATGCTCCACATCACTAATCATCAGAGAAATGCAGATTAAAACCACAATGAGATATCACCTCACACCAGTGAGGATGGCCAACATCCAAAACACAAACAACAACAAATGTTGGCGAGGATGTGGAGAAAAGGGAACCCTCCTACACTGCTGGTGGGACTGCAAATTAGTTCAACCATTGTGGAAAGCAGTATGGAGGTTCCTCAAAAAACTCAAAATAGAAATACCATTTGACCCAGGAATTCCACTCCTAGGAATTTACCCTCAGAATACAGCAGCCCAATTTGAAAAGGACAGATGCACCCCTATGTTTATTGCAGCACTATTTACAATACCCAAGAAATGGAAGCAACCTAAGTGTCCATCAGTAGATGAATGGATAAAGAAGAGTTGGTACATATACACAATGGAATATTATTCAGCCATAAGAAGAAAACAAATCCTACCATTTGCAACAACATGGATGGAGCTAGAGGGTATTATGCTCAGTGAAATAAGCCAAGCCGAAAAAGACAAGTTTCAAATGATTTCACTCATATGTAGAGTATAAGAACAAAGAAAAAAACTGAAGGAACAAAACAGTAGCAGACTCACAGAACCCAAGAACGGACTAATAGTTACCAAAGGGAAAGGGACTGGGGAAAATGGGCGGGAAGGGAGGGATAAGAGGGAAAAAGGGGCATTACGATTAGCAGATGTAATGTTGGGGGGGCACGGGGAGGGCAGTACAACTCAGAGAAGACAAGTAGTGATTCTATAGCATCTCACTATGCTGATGGACAGTGACTGTAATGGGGTTGTGGGGGGGACCTGATGAAGGGGTAGTTTAATAATCGTAATATTGCCCATGTAATTGTAAATTAATGATAATAAATAAATTATATTAAAAAATGAAAAAGAAAAAAAACCTACCTAAGAACAAAATGTCTGGACCAGATGGCTTCACCGCTGAATTTTATCAAACATGTATTGAAGAGCTAATACTCATTCTCATTAAAGTTTTCCAAGGAATAGAAAAAGAGGGAATACTTCCAAACTCATTCTGTGAGGCCAGCATCACTCTAATACCAAAACCGGGCAAAGACACCACAGGAAAAGAAAACTACAGACCAATATCCCCGATGAAAGTAGATTCAAAAATACTCAACAAAATATTAGCAATCCGAATTCAACAATACATCAACAGGATCATCCATCATGATCAAGTGGGATTCATCCCAGGGATGCAAGGATGGTACAACATTCGAAAATCCATCAACATCATCCACCCCATCAACAAAAAGCAGGACAAAAACCACATCATCATCTGCATAGATGCTGAAAAACATTTGACCAAATTCAACAGCCATTCATGATAAAAACTCTCAACAAAATGGGTATAGAGGACAAGTACTCAAGATAATAAAGGCCATATATGGGAAACCCACAACCAATATTGTACTTAACAGTAACAAGCTGAAAGCTTTTCCTTTAAGATCAGTAAAAAGACAAAGATGCCCACACTCCCCACTTTTAGTCAACATAGTACTTGAGGTCCTAGCCACAGCAATCAGACCACACAAAGAAATAAAAGGCATCCAGATTGGCAAGGAAGAAGTTATACTATCCCTGTTTGAGGATGATATGATATTGTACATAAAAAACAGTGAAGAATCAACTCCAAAAATACTACATCTAATATCAGAATTCAGCAAAGTTGTGGGATACAAAATTAATATACAGAAATCTGTGGCATTCCTATACACCAACAATGAACTAGCAGAGAGAAATCAGGAAAACAATTCCATTCACAGTTGCATTGAAAATAATAAAATACCTAGGAATAAACCTAACCAAGGAAGTTAATGACCTATACTCTCAAAACTACAAGATGCTCATGAGAGAAATTAAAGAAGATACCAATAAATGGAAACACATCCTGTGCTCATGGATAGGAAGAATTAATATTGTCAAAATGGCCATCCTGCCCAAAGCAATCTACAGATTCAATGCAATTCCTACCTAAATACCAACAGCATTCTTCACTGAACTCGAGAAATCATTCTAAATTTCATATGGAACCACAGAAGACCCCGAATAGCCAAAGCAATCCTGAGAAGGAAGAATAAATCTGGGGGGATTATGCTCCCCAACTTCAAGCTCTACTGCAAAACCACAGTTATCACAACAATTTGGTACTGTCATAAGAACAGACCCATGGACCAATGGAACAGAGTAGAGAGTCCTGATATAAACACAACCATATGTGGTCAATTAATATATGATAATGGAGCAATGGAAATACAATGGGGAAATGACAGCCTCTTCAACAACTGGTGTTGGCAAAACTGGATAGGTACATGCAAGAGAATGAATCTGGATTATTGTTTAACCCCATACACAAAAGTAAACTCAAAATGGATCAAAGGCCTGAATGTAAGTCATGAAACCGTAAAGCTCTTAGAAGACAACATAGGCAAAAATCTCCTGAGTATAAGCATGAGCAACTTCTTCCTGAACACATCTCCTCTAGCAAGGGATACAAAAGCAAAAATGAGCTCATGGGACTACATCAAACTAAAAAGTTTCTGTATGGCAAAGGATACCATCAACAGAACAGAGAGGCATCCTGCAGTATGGGAATATATATTTGTAAATGACATATCCAACAAGGGGTTAATGTCCAGAATATGTAAAAAACTTACATGTGTCAACACCCAAAAAACAAATAATCTGGTTAAAAAATTGGCAGAGCATATGAAGAGACAGTTCTCCAAAGAAGAAATTCAGATGGCCAAGAGACACATGAAAAGATGCTCCACATCACTAATCATCAGAGAAATGCCAATTAAAACCACAGTGAGATATCACCTCACACCTGTAAGGATGGCCAGCATCCAAAAGACTAAGAACAACAAATACTGACGAGGATGTGGAGAAAGGGATACCCTCCTACACTGCTGGTGGGAATGTAAGCTAGTTCAACCATTGTGGAAAGCAGTATGGAGGTTCCTCAAAAGACTAAAAATAGAAATACCATTTCACCCTTGAGTCCCTCTCCTTGGAATTTACCCAAAGAGTTCAATTTCTCAGATTCAAAAAGACATATGCATTCCTATGTTTATCGCAGGACCTTTTACAATAGCCAAGATATGGAAGCAATCTAAGTGTCCATCAGTAGATGAATGGATAAAGAAGAGGTGGTACATATACACCATGGAATACTATTCAGCCATAAGAACGAAACAAATCCTACAATTTGCAACAACAGGATGGAGCTGGAGGATATTGTGCTCAGTGAAATAAGCCAGGCAGAGAAAGACAAGTGCCAGATGATTTCCCTCATTTGTGAAGTGTAACAACGCACCAAAACTGAAGGAACAAAATAGCAGCAGACTCAGAGTCTCCAAGAAGGAACTAGTGGTTACCAAAGGGGAGAGGTGGGGGAGGGTGGGTCGGGAGAGAAGGAGAAGTGGATTGTGGGGTATTATGTTTAGTACACATGGTGTGGGGGATCATTGGTAAAAGAGTGTACCACAGAGAAGGCAAATAGTGAATCTGTGGCATCTTACTACACTGAAGGACAGTGACTGTATTTGGTATGTGTGGGGACTTGATAATATGGGTAAATGTAGTAACCACATTGTTTTTTCATGTGAATCCTTCATAAGAGTGTATATCAATAATACCTTAATAAAAAGTTAAACAAAAAAGTTCCTAAATTATGGAACCATTACCGGAACTGAGATGCCACCCAGGTATAAAATTTAATTTTTGACAGAGTGACTGGGTTTTGTTTTATGAAGGAATTTAATATAAACAATAATTAAACTCTGATGAAAAAAAATGTCTTGAAGATACAGAAACTCTATCATGTCCCCAAGGGCTTACGGAGAGTACCAAAGGAAGGACAGTTTTGAAAAGGCCCCTTGCCCAAGGCCGGTATTAAACCTTGTTGCAGAAGGTATATAGTTCAGCCTCTCAGAGAGCAGGGGTATTTGCTAACTTGCCCCAGCCAAGCTGATCTGCTGTCACCAGGCAAACAGAAAGCAGCCCTCTGGAGTTCATGCAGGGCACAGGTCATCAGGAATGGATGGCGTGGGTGTGCAGATAGAGTGGAGGCTCAGAGGGAATCTTCTGGACATAGGTGACCCACATGTGGTCCTGAAGAAGGAGTTGGGATTCCAGAGCGATCAGGAGACCATCAGGATGCTGGTCTCAATGTTGAGAGCTGCGAGAAGGTGATCGTAAGGCTGGGCATGAGGCTTGAGATTGAATCGCACCAGTCCTCATCCTCATCCCATGGACCGACACACTTTGTCCTGTAGTGTCCCTCCAGCGTGTAGTCCTGAGAAGGTTTGTCATAATGCTCACTGTGGACAAGAGATGGTGAAAGGAATGCTTTCATTGGAAAGAGCATGTCTGGGAGGTGAGCTTGGAGCTCAGAGGATTGATTACACGTGTTCCCCTCAGGAACCCAAGCAAGTTAGTACTTATTCTGTCCCTTTGTGTAGAGGAGTGACTGAAATGGATCCATTTCACTCCACAAAACTGAACATATATAAGTTTTAAAGTGAAATAATACTCTGTAACCAATGGTTTCAATACTTTGTTTTTTTAATTTTGAAAGTACTAATGCTCCCCTTTCTGCTACTCCTCCCACTGAGCTTATCTCCTGCCTCAAGTTCATCCCATTTTACTATTAGAGTAATATATAAGCTGTTTAAGATATTAACGCCATTTACCCTTTTGTGATTTTCTTAACAATTCTCTAAGAATAATAGATGAATTGTGCTCCTTGGGGTTTCTTAAAATAGTGTATAAAAATCTACATGCACAGTCTCAGAAAACATGTAGAACTTGAGAGAATGTTAGAAGTATTATGTTTGGTAAATTAACTGAATCAGCATTAAAAGTAAGTTACTAACAGAGCAATTAAAAGTTTGGCTATTTAGAAGTGTGATGTGGAGTAAGGGTGGTGGTAAGAATCTTTCTCTGCTGATTATCTCATTCCAGTTATTCAGGTACAGCTCTGGATGTCACATAAGGAGGGACATAGGGAAGCGGAGACATGCCCAGAGGATATTGACAAGAATGAAGAGTGCCTCAAGAAACCAACTTATGTAAGAAGTTTATATTTTGGAGAGACATACCAAAGTATTAACTGATGAAATGATGTTATGTCTAGAATTGGTTTCTTCTAAATGCAAGTTATTTGGGATTTGTGGTGATGATATTGATGAAACAACTGTGATTTGCTACTTCCTGAAGCTAGCTGTTTGGCCTCAATATATTATTCTCTTTCCTTTTGGAGTCATTTGAATAGTTCTGTAATTAATAAAATTAAAAACATGAATGACAAAAAATCAAGAAGAGAATAATTAGAACAGTGCAGAAAAGAGTCAATTTTCAGCAAAGGTTGAAGGATTTGTGAAGGATTACCTTTAAATTCTTTGAAACTTATCATGGACAGGAAAAAATAAAAGATTAAATTAGAGTTTTAAATTTCTAGTGTAATATTTAGGATCAAAAGAAAGAAGGTCTGAGAAAACAGGGTTCTCTGTATTTTTCATTTATTTATCATTTATTAAATACTTCTTATGCACCAGAGAACTGAACTGACAAAAGAAGTGTCAGGTGTACTTATGAAACAAAGGTGATAGGAAATATATTCATAAAGAAATTAAAACTTAAAAAAATCCTAAAAAGTAGAAATTTATGACACTAACAAATTCAGCCTCTATTTCATTTTCAATGAGGATAAAGAGATTTAACCAAAGGAGGGATGGGATCAGATTTGCATTTTATTTAGTTCTTTTTAGACATTCCAGAGAAGGTGTTGGATGTATGGGATGGAGAGCAACCAACTTTTTTTTCACTAGTCCAAGTAAAATGTAATGTGTCCCTAAACTGTAGCAGGAAGAGATAGAATGGAGTAAAGGGTGTGAATACCAAACGTTGGAAAAGCAAAATTCAAGGGATTTAATTACTGCACGAATTGAACAAATAAAGTAATCTAATTTTCGGTTTGGGGTAATAGCACAGATGTTCTTGCCATTCACCAAAACAGGAACCAGGATATGAGAAATATATATATATATATTTTTTGCAATCATTAAAGTACAATTACATGAGCAATATTATGGTTACCAGACTCCCCCTATTATCACGTCCCAACCACATATCCCATTACAGTCACTGTCCATAAGCAAAGTAAGATGTTATAGAATCACTACTTGTGTTTTCTGTGCTATACTGCCTTCCCTGGATCCCTCCCCCTGCTACATTATGTGTGCTAATCGTAATGTCCCTTTCCCCCCTTATCCCTCCCTTCCCGCCCATCCTCCCCAGTTCCTTTCCCTTTGGTAACTGTTAGTCCATTCTTGGGTTCTGTGAGTCTGCTGCTGTTTTGTTCCTTCAGTTTTTGCTTTGTTCTTATACTCCACAGATGAGTGAAATCATTTGATTCTTGTCTTTCTCCACCTGGCTTATTTCACTGAGCATAATACCCTCTAGCTCCATCCATGTTGTTGCAAATGGTAGGATTTGTTTTCTTCTTATGGCTGAATAATATTCCTTTGTGTATATGTACCACATCTTCTTTATCCATTGATCTACTGATGGACACTTAGGTTGCTTCCATTTCTTCACTATTGTAAATAGTGCTGCAATAAATATAGGGGTGCATATGTCTTTTTTAAATTGGGCTGCTGCATTCTTAGGGCAACTTCCTAGGAGTGGAATTCCTGGGTAAAATGGCATTTGTATTTTGAGTTTTTTGAGGAACCTCCATACTGCTTTCCACAATGGTTGAACTAATTTACATTCCCACCAGCAGTGTAGGATGGTTCCCCTTTCTCCACATCCTCACCAACATTTGTTGTTGTTTGTCTTTAGGATGTTGGCCACCCTAGCTGGTGTGAGGTGATAGCTCATTGTGGTTTTAATTTGCATTTCCCTGATGATTAGTGATGTGGAACATCTTTTCATGTGCCTGTTGGCCATCTGAATTTCTTCTTTGGAGAAGTGTCTGTTCAGCTCCTCTGCCCATTTTTTAATTGGCTTATTTGCTTTTTGTTTGTTGAGGTTTGTGAGCTCTTTATATATTGTGGATGTCAACCCTTTATCGGATATGTCATTTGTGAATATATTGTCCCATACTGTAGGATGCCTTTTTCTTCTATTGATGGTATCCTTTACTGTATAGAAGCTTTTTAGTTTGATATAGTCCCATTTGTTCATCTTTGCTTTTGTTTCCCATGCGCAGGGAGATATGTTCATGAACAAGTTGTCAGTGTTTATTTCCAAGAGATTTTTGCCTATGATTTTTTTCTAAGAGTTTTATGGTTTCCTGACTTATATTCAGCTTCTTTGATCCATTTTGAGTTTACTTTTGTGTATGGGGTTAGACAATAATCGAGTTTCATTCTCTTACAAGTAGCTGTTCATTTTCTCCAACACCAGCTGTTCAAGAGGCTGTCATTGCCCCATTGTATATCCATGGTTCCTTTATCATATATTAATTGACCATATGTGCTTGGGTTTATATCTGGGCTCTCTAATCTGTTCCGTTGATCTATGGGTCCGTTCTTGTGCCAGTACCAAATTGTCTTTATTATTGTGGCTTTGTAGTAGAATTTGAAGTGAGGGAGTGAAATTCACCCCACTTTATTCTTCCTTCTCAGGATTGCGTTGGACATTTGGGTTCCCTTGTGGTTCCATATGAATTTTAGAACTATTTGCTTTAGTTCATGGAAGAATGTGGTTGGTATTTTGATAGGTATTGCATTAAATCTGTAGATTGCTTTAGGCAGGATGGCCATTTTGACAATATTAATTCTTCCTATCCATGAGCACGGAATGTGTTTCCATTTATTGTTATCTTATCTAATTTCTGTCATGAGTGTCTTGTAGTTTTCAGAGTATAATTCTTTCACTTCCTTGGTTAGGTTTTTTCCTAGGTATTTTATTCTTTCTGATGCAACTGTGAAAGGAATTGCTTTCCTGATTTCTCTTTCTACTAGTTCATCTTTACTGTGAAGGAATGCAACGGATTTCTGTGTATTGATTTTGTATCCCGCAAATTTGCTGAATTCGGATATTAGATCTAGTAGTTTTGGAGTGGATTCTTTTGGGGTTTTTTTATGTACAATATCATGTTATCTGCAAACAGGGACAGGATGACTTCTTCCTTATCAATCTGGATGCCTTTTATTTCTTTGTGTTGTCTGATCGCCATGCCATGGCTAGGACCTCCAGAACTAAATTGAATAAAAGTGGGGATAGTGGGCATCCCTGTCTTGTTCCTGATGTTAGGTGAAAAGCTTTCAGCTTCTTGCTGTTAAGTATAATGTTGGCTGTGGGTTTGTCATGTATGGCCTTTATTATGTTGAGGTACTTGCCCTCCATACCTATTTTGTTGAGAGTTTTTATCATGAATGGATGTTTAATTTTTTTGAATGCTTTTTCAGCATCTATGGAGATAATCATGTGGTTTTTGTCCTTATTTTTGTTGATGTGGTGGATGATGTTGATGGATTTTCGAATGTTGTACCATACTGCATCCCCGGGATGAATCCCACTTGATCATGATGGATGATCTTTTTCATGTATTTTTTGAATTCAGTTTGCTAATATTTTGTTGAGTATTTTTGCATTTATGTTCATCAGGGATATGGGTCTGTAATTTTCTTTTTTTGTGGTGTCTTTGCCTCGTTTTGGTACTAGAGTGATGTTGGCCTCATCAAATGAGTTTTGGCGTATTCCCTCTTCTTCTACTTTTTGGAATACTTTAAGGAGGATGGGTATTAGGTCTTCACTAAATCTTTGATAAAATACGGTAGTGAAACCATCTGATACAGGGGTTTTGTTCTTAGGTATGTTTTTGATTACCAATTCAATTTATTTGCTGCTAATTTGTCTATTCAGGTTCTCTGTTTCTTCCTAGGTCAGCCTTGTACAGTTGTATTTTTCTAGAAAGTTGTCCATTTTTTCTAGGTTGTCCAGTTTGTTACCATATAACTTTTCAAAGTATTCTCTCATAATTCTTTGTATTTCTGTGGTATCTGTAGTGAGTTTTCCTTTCTCATTTCTGATTCTGTTTACATGTATAGACTCTCTTTTTTTCTTGGTAAATCTGGCTAGTGGTTTATCTATTTTTTTTATTTTCTTGAAGAACCAGCTCTTGCTTTCATTGATTCTTTCCATTGATTTATTCTTCTCAATTTTATTTATTTCTGCTTTAACCTTTATTATGTCCCTCCTTCTACTGACTTTAGGACTCATTTGTTCTTCTTTTTCTAGTTTCATTAATTGTGAGTTTAGACTGTTGATTTGGGATTGTTCTTCTTTCTTGAGGTAGGCCTGTATTGCAATATATTTCCCTCATTGCCCGGACTTCACTGCATCCCACAGATTTTGCAGTGTTGAATTATTGTTGTCATTTGTCTCCGTGTATTGCTTGATCTCTGTTATTGATCCATTGATTATTTAGGAACATGTTATTAAGCCTCCATGGGTTTGTTGGCTTTTTCCTTTCCTTGAGTAATTTATTTCTCGTTTCATACCTTTGTGATCTGAGAAGCAGAATGGTACAATTTCAATCTTTTTGAATTTACTGAGGTTCCTTTTTTGGCCTAGTATATGACCTATTCTTGAAAATGTTCCATGTGCACTTGAGAAGAATGTGTATTCTGTTGCTTTTGGAAGGAGTGTTCTGTAGATGTCCGTTATGTCCATCTGTTCTAATACATTGTTCAGTGTCTCTGTCTATTTATTTTGTGTCTGGTTGATCTGTCCTTTGGAGTGAGTGGTGTGTTGAAGTCTCCCAAAATGAATGCATTGTATTCTATTTCCCCCTTTAATTCTGTTAGTATTTGTTTCACATATGTAGGTGATCCTGTGTTGGGTTCATTGATATTTATAATAGTTATATCCTCTTGTTGAACTGACCCCTTTCATTATCTAATGTTCTTCTTTGTCTCTTTTATTTTCTTTGTTTTGAAGTCTATTTTGTGTGATACAAGTATGCAACTCCTGCTTCTTTCTCCCTACTAGTTGCATGAAATATATTTTTCCAACCCTTTACATTCAGTCTGTGTATGTCTTTGGGTTTGCAGTGACCCTCTTGCAGGCAGCATATAGATGGGTCTTGTTTTTTTATCCATTTAGTGACTCTACATCTTTTGATTGGTGCATTCAGACCATTTACATTTAGGATGATTATTTGTAGGTATGAAATTATTGCCATTGCAGGCTTTAGATTCGTGGTTACCAATGTTTCAAGGGTAATTCCCTTTTTATCTAGCGGTCGAATTTAACTCACTTCCTATGCTATTAAAAACACAACCTAAAGATTCTTTTTTTTCCTCCTTTTTCTTCCTCCTCCATTCTTTGTATGTTATGAATCGTATTCTGTACTCTTTGTCTATCCCTTGGGTGACATCTATTTAGCCTTAGGAATACTTCCATCTATAGGAGTCCCTCCAAAATACACAGTAGAGGTCATTTGTGGGAAGTAAATTCTCTCAGCTTTTGTTTATCTGAAAATTGTTTAATCCCTCCTTCAAATTTAAATGATAACCTTGCTGGCTAGAGTATTCTTGGTTCAAGGCCCTTCTGCTTCATTGCATTAATATATCATGCCACTCCTTTCTGGCGTCTAAGATTTCTGTTGAGAAGTCTGATGATAGTCTGATGGGTTTTCCTTTGTATGTGATCTGTTTTCTCTCTCTAGCTGCTTTTAAAAGTCTGTCTTTATCCTTGATCTTTGCCATTTTAGGTATTACATATCTTGATGTTGTCTTCCTTGGGTGGCTTGTATTGGGAGATCTGTGCATCTCCATGGCTTGAGAGACTATCTCCTTCCCCAGATTGGGAAAGTTTTCTGAAATTACCTCCTCAATGATATTTTCTATCCCTTTTTCTCTCTGTTCTTCTGGTACCTCTATTATGTGAATATTGTTCTGTTTGGATTGGTCACACAGTTCTCTCAATATTCTTTCATTCTTAGAGATTCTTTTTTCTCTCTGTGCCTCAGCTTCTTTGTATTCTTCTTCTCTAATTTCTATTACATTTACTGTCTCTTCTACTACATCTAATCTGCTTTTAAATCCCTCCATTGTATGTTTCATTTCAGATATGGAATTTCTTTATGATTGAATCTCTGTCTTAAATTCATTCCTGAGTTCTTGAATATTTTTCTGTACCTCCATAAGCATGTTTATGATTTTCATTTTGAACTCTCTGTCAGGAGGACTGGTAAGTTTAGTTTCATTTGGCCCTTTTTCTGGGGTATGTGAGATTTTGTTTCTTTCTATGTTTTGTATTTCTCTGTGGTGCACTCTAGTGTGCAGAAGCTCTAGTCCCTGGAGCTGCTCAGCCCCTTGAGTGAGGTTGGGGGTCCTAGAGGAGCAGAACTGGTACCTTGGGGTGAGGAAAGATCTGTTTCCTGATTCCCATCTGCCGTGCCTGTCTACTGTATCAGAGCCAGTGTCTCAAGCACACAGGTGTAAGCCTCTGTGGTTTGTGTCTCTAGCTGTTGTATGTGGGGCCTCCCTCTGACTGGCCTGACGTCAGCACAGTGACTGCTGGATTGCTAGCCGGTGCCGTCAGATAAGAGGAAGGCTGGGCAGGCTGTGTATCACAATTCGGGCCCATGGAGCTGGGTAGCCAGCCACTGGGTTGGGATTCCTGAAGCTCCTTAAAGTTCCCAATCTGCTGGGAAGAGCGCATGCAGACAACCTTGTCCTCCTATCCCTTGTCCCATGCAGCAAACTCTGTGCAAACCCCACGCCTTCAGCAGCCCTCTCGCTGCTAGAAAGCCTCTCAGTTCACCTGCTTTTTCTTTGTCTCAGAGCAGCCGGGTGTGGATCCCCGTCCTCCACAAACAGCCAGAATCTGTCTCTTAAGCACTCTGCCTGTCCCAGCTCCCCATCCTCCAGAGCAACACACAATGTAGGTTTCTGCCCACAAAGCAGATGTCCAGGCTTGGTGTTCAGCAGTCCCCGGCTTCCACCAGCTCCCCGCTCCATTTCTCTTCCTCCTCCCAGTGAGCTGGGGTGGGGGAAGGGCCTGGGTCCCGCTGAATCAAGGCTTTTGTGTGTTACCCTGTTTCATGGGGTCTGCTCTGTTCATGAAGTCTGTATGCAGTCTGGTGCAACCTTCTTTCCTGTTGCTGTTTTAGAGTTAGTTGTATTAAGTATATTTTCATACTGTGTGTGGTTTTGGGAGGAGTTTTCTGTCTCATCTTCACGCCGCCATCTTGAATCTCGAGAAATATACTTTTAAATAGAAAAAATACGGGTTTCTTTGGGTTATATTCATATTGAGTTACCTGTGAGACCACCTGGGCCAAAAAAAGAAAGAAAGAGCTAGAAGGAGGGAAGAAGAAAGGAAGAAGAAGGAGAGAAACTTTAGAAGGAAATTTCCTGTAGTTGTAATTGTAGAATTTAGGATTGGGAGGGTAACTCAGCTTTCATTCATTCATTTTCTTTTTCATTCATGAAACAAGCTTCAGTGTTTGAATACACACTATAAATCATATGAATATAGAAATACATAAATATATAGATTCCATTAGTATAACAAGGAAGTGCATTTGCTAATCCCTGTCAGAAGGAAATTAGTCTGGAATTTGCCCTATCTAGAATTTATTTTTATTATAGACATTTAGGAAGGACAGTCATAAGTGGGATTTCTGTAACCTGTCTTCCACCCATCCCTTGAGGTTTTAAAAACCCTGGCAAGATTGGAGCCTGGTCTTTTTTCATAAGTTGGTTACATCTTGCTGCAGTCTGTGCCTGAGACGTATGGTCTGGCCCCTGCCAATGCTGCATTTATCTAAGAATCAAAAAATGAAAATGGGCCCTGAAGGTAGAAGTAGAAAGAGATTTGCAATATGCAGATGAGTTGTGACCCTGGCAGGCTTTGATCTCAAGCTGTAAATCTTGATGTTAACAATCTTGTCTTTCGCACACCCACTTCAGCAGTTACAAACCTGGGGATCTTAAAGGAGAATAAGGGAAAACATTGCATTAGCCTTAGGTGCTAAAAGAAAATGTGGCACTTTATATTTTCTTCAACTATCCCTCTCAAAGAGAATTAAATAATACATTTTAGGGCACTTCAAATGTTTTCCCCCTAAGGGAAAGATTTAACAAGATGGAGTTTCATGCACCTGAAATCCAGAATCAAGGCTGTCAACAAAAGATAGACTTCATGGGCGGACCAGTGGCCTAAATCTTTATCAAAAGGGATATGGGACAGAATGAAGGTCAGAGTTTCTATATGAATCAGAAAACTGTCCTAATCTACAAAAATTTTTCTCAAAAATGAAATATTTATTTCCTCTTAAATTCACCCATGCTGCTTAAAAGATCCTGGGGTTACTAGAATTTCTATTTTAAAAATTTCACATATTCTAGTTATTAGCTTCAAGTAGCTGCCAAGTATCAAAATATGTAATATATAATAGATTGAGAAAATATGTTTTAATAGTGCAATCACAAGGCTCTCTACATGCTATACTATCAAGTCGTAAAAGTGCATAATAAAATGCAAACTGAAGGAACTTGGCTTTAATTCAAATTATATTACATAGCTCTCTGCTAAAAAAAAATACTTCCTCCATAATACTGTGGCAATATCCCTCTAAACTTGACCAATTGTAAGATCCATCCTCCTTATTTATGAGAAAATAAGAATAGGAATGGAAGTAGAAAGTAGTAGGATAGACAATAGATAGCAAGATTGAATTCTGGGGTGGTTTTTCCTTGTCAAAATACTTGGAAACACAGGAAATTGGGACAGAAGGGATCATTTCTCTTTGGTCCACTGCATCAGCACCATGTATATTTCTTGCTTTGTGTAGTAAAGAAATGGAAAAATGAGATATGAAAGTAGAAGAAAAAATGTTCTATTCTGATCAGACTTTAACTTTGGGTGCAGAAACGCAAACAGAATTTCTTTCCTCCCCATGACTTTCTCATGAAGAGACTGCTTGTTTGGAATGTCACTGTCACTCAGTGAAATTCAATATGCCAAAATGGAAACTTTGAATGACAAAGCAGATGATCAGGTTACACAGTCATGTACTGTCAGTCAATGGGGGAGTCAGGTGGGTACTGAATACTTTTAATTAAATTTCTCTGACCATATCAAAAATCTTTGAGGAGATTTAAATATACCACAGACTTACAGAGTCACAGTGCACTGAGGGGGAACCCCAAAAGGTGTAGCAGACTTGAAATCCTGAAGAGTCTGCTTTTGTTTCTGTTTTTGTCAGCAAACCTTGTGATCTCTCAAGTTCTTATTCAACTAAGTGTCTTTACTCCAGTTATTTCACATAACATAAGTGATACCTTTTACTGTTTTAACCACTATAGAGGTGAAAATGCCAGCTTTTCCTGTCTCTTTCTCTACTATATGGCCTACCTGTGGCCAAGGAAATACAAGGAGAAATCCTTTGGGCTGGAGGAGAAAGATCTTTACCTCATCTTTCTTCCTGTTTTGTTTTACTGCCCTGTGGACATGGGATGTTTGAAAAGACATTGCTGTGAAATTGAATATGAATTAGCAAAAGAATCAGAAGATCTCAGGTTCATGTTGCCCTTACAAATCATTGAACAAAATTTTGGGCCACCTGCTTTCTAAAGTCCTGAGTCATGAAAGTCCTTATGGTTCGATCCATTTTTAGCCAGGTTTTCAATTATGAGCTACTAAAAGCATCTGACGTGACTCAGGTGGGAATCTAAATTTAGTCATCTTAGTCCAGTTGGTGAATTAAAGATCATCTGTTTTCAAACTCAGATTTTTACCATTTCACTCTTTTTGCAGTAAGATGGCCTTTGAGCCCTTTAAAAATTAATTTTTCTCAAAAATTTAGCATGCATATAGAAACCTTGTCACTGAGTACATGGTAAAAATAAATACTAATAATCTGAATACTTTGTCTGCATGTCCTCTGTCTCTATTATGCTGATTTTTAAAGAACACCTCTATTCCTGTGGTCTTTTGGTTCTTTACCTGAGGGAAAAAGAAATGAGAGCAAGTGTTAATCTGCATTACAGAAAATTGCTGGAGGGTAGAGAGTAAATTTTGATTATGCTTTGCCAATCTGGCTCAATACCCATGGAGGCATCTATTCACAGTTTAAAAAGAGAAGCAACTTAAGAAAAATAATTTACTCAAAAACCCTACACCACTGAGAATTGCTGAGCTTGCTATCTGCTCCTGTTCACCTTTAGTTACTTGTGAAGTCATAAGCAAGTTAGAAAGAGATTTTGTTCTTTCTCTTTTACTATCCAGATCTCTCCTATTTTATGGATTAAATATATCTAGGCTAGAGGGTAGCATGTTAGAATGATGGTGTAGAATACATGTCTCCCTGTCTCTCTAACTAGTGTATATCTACATGTAAATATAAATCAATAGACAATCTTCATATGTTTTGAATGTACTTAATTTGGGTTTGACCCTGTATGCTAACTGCATTCGTTTATGAAATCCTCACAGCTACCATATGCAGTGTCATCATTGCCATTTTACAGTTAGAATCTAAATTTGAGAGAGATTCCTGAAATCACACAGCCAGCAAATAGCATCAGGATGTGATCCAGTCAGTCTGACTTGCTAAACACCATGTTAATCATTGCATTTGTATAAGCAGAAAACTTTTCCATTCTTCCCTTCTAGGTTCTTTGGCTTGTCTAATAATTAAATGGACATAAGACAGATTAACAGGAGAAAAACAAATTGTGTATGCACAGGAGCCCCAAATACCTGAGCCCTGATGACAGGCAGTTGAGTTATATGCCCTTCTGAGACCTAAGGAGAAGGGGTAGGGGCCTGGGGCTTTGAAGGGGAGGAAGACGGTTCACAGGAATATGAGAAGAGAAATGTGTGGTAAACAAGTCTTTCTGATATAACAAGTTATCTTCAGTATTAGCTGTCTTCCTGATATAGGCCCCTTACATAAATTATTTTAAGCAGTTAAGCGGGAGGTAAACAGCTCTTCTTGAGTATTTTGGCCCTTGATTGTCTTCAGCTTGAAATAATCCACAAGCCAAAGTGGCACATTTTGAGGTGGCATGCTCTCCCCTTTACCTTCTGCACACCAACATGTCATACAGTTGTTTTCTAACAGTAGTTTCTTATACTACTGTCTGGTCCATTTTTCACTAAGTTGCTGTTATCAACCTTTAACCAGTAGGTGGATTAGTCTTGGTTTTGCCATATATGTAAGGAATTGTTTAAGCCTAAAATATATTTTAAAGATTTATACAAATGTTTGTGAAAAGTGAAGCAGTCAGATATTAATTCCAAGTCTTCAGTTTCTAGATTCTTTCTTCTTTTCCTTATATCCAACTGCCTTCATATGTATTTTAGATAACCATCCGGAATGGAGGTTTTGCTCACTTTTATTGGAACATGTAAATGTAATTATTCATTATTCCTATGCTGTAATTAAATTACAAACAGAATCTTGAATATGATACATAAAAAAGTGATATTTATGAGATATAATTTAAATAATTAAGGTGACTATAAGTTATAAGGTAGTTATTGAATGGCCTTTCGAGTTAGCTTTTAGCTTTTGTATAACATGAATGTCATGTATAAGTTAATAGCCCCAAAAGAAATAATTATTTTTTTCCGTGTGTGTGTGTGTGTGTGTGTGTATATATATATATACATATATATATATGGAAATTTCTGCATGTGTGTATATGTGTATGTGTGTATTTACATATATGTATATAAATTTCCATGTTCATTTATATATATTTCATATATATGTAGTTAATATATAATATAGGTTAAATATATTTTATATATATAAATAAATAAATTGGAGCTTGAATATTAGAGCTAACTATAAAAAACTGTATTACTGTATTTAAAGTTTCAAAAATGTGCCAACATACCCTGGACCTTATTGGTCATTTGTTGTTTTTGCCCGAGAGCATCCCTTCCCTTTTTTTCTCCCATAGCTCACTGCTTTTCCACTCAGTATGTTCTTGGTGGAATTATAAATCAAGCCATTCCTCTCTACCACCAACACTAGCCAAGGTGGGGAACAGTGACACAAGCTAGACAAAGCATACCTAGATATTTGAGTTTTAAGGAAAATGACCTAAGGATGGAAGACTGTTGGAACTATATCATTTTAATTTCTGCAAGGCAAAAAGACTACCAGTTGTCCCTTATGCCTAAATCCCCACATCTTCCCTGACATTTGTCCTTTCTGAAGCCTGTTTAAGTTTTCCAGAGTAAGTTTATCCAAAGCAAGTATCCAGAGTAACTGAAAAAAAGATTTAAAATGAATTTCATGCAACAGACTCTCAGTGAAATGTGGAGTATTTATAATGGGTTATGGCATTGAAATGTGGGAAATGACATTGAGATTCCCATTAACATTCCTGAACTGGAAACTAACTGTCCCAAGGTAATCAACAGTATAATAGCTAATGAAGTATTTCCCCGTGGTCGCCTGGAACCATGTGTCCAATAAGAGCAAAGCTCTAGGTGACTACCTCCTTCCACATAACTGCTCAGAAAGGTCAAATAATTCTGCAAGGAAGGGGAAGGAGAGTTGTTTCTGACATTTTTCAATATTTTTTAAAACAATTGAATAACAAGCTCAGATCTTAAAATGCTAACCTTGAGGCATGAACTAAAACACAGGGCATTTCTGTGACCATGATGAAAGAATGTTCTCATACAGCCATAGAGCTGAGGTCACAGAAAAACAAATTTAGAGATTACTTCTGTAGCTTGCTCAATTAAAAGTCAGTTGAATTTATAGCCTTTTCAGTTTTCTTATATAAAGTTCAAGCACAGCTCTAGAACTAATATAGTCCCAATAACTGGAACAATTAAGGTGCAGTATATGGAAGGATAAGACCAGATCCCTTAAATCCTTGTGAAACATTCTTTTATGGAAAGAATGAATGTTTCTCATGCAAGAGAAATCAAACAATCCCTGTACTGTGGAGAGACACCAGAGATAATTGTGAATCTATATAGAGAATGAAATGCAAAATTAGAATAGTGAAGCTAAGAGTGAATCCCAGAAGGACTTACAGGAATTCGCTAATGTGTGTTGTCAAAATCAGTAATTATTTGTAAGATTGGATCTTGAGAACACTTAGCCAAGGAGGGGACGGGGAAACATAATTTTGGATAAGGCTGGATTTATCAAAATAGTTTCTACAGAGTTTCTGCATTTATTCAGCTAGTTTAAGAAGCCAGCTGCTGCCTTTGGTTTTGGTAAGGCAAACTTGCTAACTGATATTGAAAGACCAAAAACCCCTGTCCATATCTAGAAGTACTGTCACAGACTTTGAGATACTGGAATTCTGGACGGGTGCTCTCCTGGGCATCAGCACCATGGTCATCATACTGAGTGAGCATAGTGTACTGCAAGGTTACCAGACATGTGGAAAGTTATGATCTGCATATATATCTGTGAATGAGCCAGGAAGCTACTAGAAATGAAATAGAATTGTTGTGGTCTCTTAAAGAAAGAGGAAACTATGTATATGGTTTACAACCACAAATAAATACCATGACTCTTTCATTAGATCTTCACAAACAGAACTGGTTTAATATCCATTGCAACTTTATACTGGGTAATGCGGAAGAGCTGAAATTTTAGAAAGCACTGGGTACAGCATGTTTAGTGCTACTGTGGCCTGCTGGGAAGAGTAGGAGCTTTGAGGTCCAGGTGACAAAGGAGGCCTGATCTGACCTCAAACCCATCCTATTTTTCATCTCCTCATATTCTGAAAGTAATAATCTGAATAGATGGTCTCAGAAAATGGACTATATTGTAAAGGTCCTTACTGAGGGAATGGTCAAGAAGAAGCTGTGTGAAACTCTTCTCCCTACAAAAGTAATGACATATTCTTGTGAAATGCAAAGATATTAGTGCGTCAATAAAGACATAAAAAATAAAATATAAGTCAGGGGTGGTAATTGCCAAACCATCCTTGTTCAAATTTTGAATTTAATCTGTGAAAATTCCAGAGGAGATTTAAAAAATTACAAGAATATTTGAAGTTAAAAAAAAAGACTCCCACTGTGTATACCATCCCTGATGTTAGTGCCATACTGGGAGAATGTAATGCAGCTCCTGGGGATTGGTATCAGGTACTGAAGCAGTGTATTTTTCACAGTAAAACCAATGGTATCCTTTTACTATTTGTTTTAGTTCTCTCCTTCTGTAACAGATTACCACAAATTTAATGGCTTAAAACAACAAAAATATATTATATTCTAGTCCTAGAGATCAGAAGTCTGTGAGCAAGCCTGTTCCTTCTTGGGAGAATCTGTTTCCTTGCCTTATTGCTCTGACCTCTGCTTCCCTAATCTGACTCCCAGTCTGACCCTGACCTTCCTGTATCCCTCTTCTGAGGATTGTTGTGATTATATTGGGCCCACCTGGATAATCCAGGCTTTCCTCCCATCTCAAATTCCTTAATTTAATCACTTCTGCAAAGACTTTCTGCCATATAAAGAAACATATTCACAGGTTCTGGGGATTAGGATGTGTACATATTTGGGGGTCATTAGGCAGTCTACCACATTCAGGTGTTCTTGCTGAGAGAGTAAGAGTTTTTGCTGTATAGAGACATTTAATTAGGAGTAATTCATCAGTTGAGGAAATTTTATCTGTATTTCACCAATTTTATCTGTGTTTCTAGAGTTTGAATATCTGGCAGCTTATCAGGCTATTTCCTCTGAAGTAAATGAAATACTGTTCTTTTTTGTTCTGCTCCCACAAAGAAGAACAAACAATATTTGGAAGGGTACTTAGGAATTTGAAACAATTAGGTGCCCTTCTGTGACCATATATCATGTGAAATAAGGAATTTGTGTGTGCCCCAGAGCAAGACAAAGCAATACCAGGCTAATTACTTTTTCAGCTGCTTTCAAGATGCAGCAAATGTGATGATTTCCAGAGAGTCTGTGACAGAATGGACGGAGCTTTTCAAGCATCCTTCTCACACAGTTGGAGAGTCAGAGCCTAAGTAGGAGAGAAAAGCCATGATCCTTTTGGTGACTATCCTCAGAGCAACCCCTCTTGACATGCTACCAGGCCCTGAAAAAAGTTTAACAAATGACCATGAGATATACAATGATGCTGTCAACCCTGTGAGTTGATAATGCTGTTATGAAAGATACACTTTATTCTCTAAGCCATCTACCTGTATGGCGATGTTTCTCTTGGAACCAGAATACAAAAGTCCAGGAATGAATGAGTGGGTGCGGGAGTGGTGACTCAGTAAAGTACATTCTTTGATCATCTCTAAAATTAATTCAGTTTTTAGCATTCTAGACTCACCTTCCACCAGGGCATACAAAAATCTTCACAGTACGTTGGAAGTTATAATGTCTTAAAGGCATGTTAGGCACCTTATGCCATTAGATCTATAGACAAAAATTAATTCAAATCATTGATAAATAGATTTTCTGTTAGACCAAGGAAACAGAGAAGAATATAAGATCTTGGCAAGGGTGGGACACTATTTCTAACTAATACAGCAGTTGTTAATTTTAAAAGAAGACCACTGAAGTGTTATCTGGGAAGGATCATCAGAAAACCTGATCCTTTAAAATTAAGATTGAGACAAAGTATTCCAATTATTAGTTAAGTTGTTAGGCAAAAGGAGGGGAAAAGAGGAGAAAGAGAAACATAAATATAAGTTATAGATTTAGATAATTACAGAAGCAGATATATGGTGTTTACTTAACTAGGTTACACTAAATGAACAAAACCACATTTTCCCTCCCTCTTCTTTATCCATACTATTAATAAAAAGCATACTGATTACAGTGACACATGGCATAGATTATATCTAAAAAGAAAGAAAAAAAACAGGACAAGGAAAAATAAGCCAGTTATTCAAAGATGCTTCAGCTGCTTTAGTTAATTTGGGTTAGGTTGCCGCTCTTTCGTGGAGACAAGAAGGAGGTTTATATATATGTTAAATGATTAGATATATAGTATACATTTATGATATGTATGATAGCATGACATATATATGTGTGTGCGAATATATATATATATATAATAGGAAAGAATGCCATGGGAGTTAAATTGTTGGTATGAAACAAAATGATGTTGTGTATGCTGAAGAGCCAAGGAGTACAATGGATGAATAACACATTTTTGTGAGTACACCTTTGCTTCCACTCCCTTTCACTCATGATGCTTCTTAGAAAACCATCCTGCCCCATTCTATATGGCTGCTCCTTTCTCGTCCACATCTCATGACCCAAGCTAATAAAATTAACTCTCTGCTTATAAAAATTAATTTTTATGGGAAAGATGTGACCTGAAACTTTGAAACTTGGCTCTGTGAAACAGAATGAGGAAAGTGATTGTGAGTTCTTCTACACAAGTCCTGTCTGCTCTGTTTACTTTTTTCTTCAATTTTACCATAATTTTCTCAGCTCCCCATTTACCTTCAAATAAATTTATTTTATGATGAAGTTACTTATTCTTTGGTTTATAAGAAAAGTAGCTTTAACTTATATATGGATTATATCCCTAAATTCCAAACACAAATGACTTATCCATGGATTAGTGTTTATAAAACATCTCAATTTGGATAAATTTGAGGTTTTTCCCATTTGGACAAGATAATTCTAACTAAATTGAGCTGTATCTAGTCATTTTCTCTTCTCTTCCTCACTAAACAATATGCTCCCAAGCGTGTTTTGGACTCCATGTATTTTTTTTTTTTGGCTTTTTTTCTTCCTAAAAAGTACTGTCCTTCCATGTCTTTCTGTCAAATAACCATTCATCACCCAAGGCCAAACTCCCTTCTCTTCTTTCCAAGAATTAGTTATCTCCTTGGTTGTATTCTTATATGCAAGATATATGTATAAGTTTTTATTAGAATTGAATATGTGTACATTTGTTTTGCTCAATATACTGAGTTCCATGAAGACTTTATGAGCATATTTTTCATTTCTTGTCTTTATCATATGCCTCACAGAGACTAGATGGTCAATAACTTTAACTGAGTATTTAAACAGGAATTTATTTGTTTTTCATTGAAATAGGAGAACCAGAATTATTTTGGAAATATGTAATGATACAAGGGCTCGTTAAAACTGCAAAGCAGCAAAAGAAAGCAGAAAAGGAGGAAAGGAGTGATTTAACCTCCATTCACCAATTTTATCCATCTCTTAGTAAGAAGGAGAAAAAGGAAGAAACTTACCTATGTTAATAGATAAAAAGAAAGTAAAGGTGAATTACTTTCCATCAGTAATTGCAAGATTTCAAAGCAAGTTGGCATATTTTGATATATGTTCATTTTTTCATTGTGCTGTATCTGAGGGGGAGCATTTTCAAAATCAGAGACAAGAGGTCCATGGGAACAAATTATCTTTCCTTGCTCTTTGGTTTGCTCTTTGCAGAATGCTAGGTTTTTTTCCCCAACCAGTAAAGTCTACATAGGCAGAGAGCTCAGCACAACCAAAACAGAAGAAAGATGTAAGCAGTGGAGTTACTGACCCTGTGGCAAGGATGTCAAGAGGGTTACTTTAGAGCAGTTATGCTCAAGTGGGATCAGTGCATTCTAGGGACTATGTGAGGTCAGCCATTGCAATGAAGGAAAAAATGCATAGCAACATCTCTCCTTCTAATCTACATCTACATCTATATATCTATGTATTAAAGAAGTTAAATTTCACATATAATTAATAGAAGGCTTGACACTGAAAGTCCCTTCAGTTAATATGTCAGGTGATCCTGTGTTAAATATGTCAACATATGGAAGGCAATCTGAGTAAAGAAAGAGAAGTCTACAGCTCAGGGCTTCACAGGTTAACATTCACTCTAGGTTCTTCCAGTTTATTGGAACATTGCAATTTACATATTCTAAATTAAGGGGATGTATAGACCATCTTATCTAATTTTAACTACATTTACCTCCACAAAAATGGTTTAAAAATATTCATTTAAAGACATACTGATTGAAAACTAAATGATTACAGGTATAAACAAATAATAGCACAACAGAATAGACACCTTTACTTCTTTTCTCAGCTATGTTATCAGTAACAGTGTGAAGTAAAAGGTTTGCCAGTGATGACCTAATCAGATATGAGTAGAAGTTGGGCAAAAAACAATTAGTAAAGATTAGAAGAGCTATACACATGTATACATGCATATAATAAATTATACCTCCCTCTACAATTATTTCACTGATAGAGTGTACAGTCCAAAAGTTGTCTGGAAATCATTGGCTTGGAGGACTGGGTAGACTGAGACCAGTTCTTGAAAAATGGCCAATGATGAAATACATTAATGAAGACATATATAGAGTTTGGCAAAAAAGACTGAGGGGAAAGAATAAAGCATTATAAGAGAATGAAAGAGAGAAGTGGAAAATAAACAGACTTAATATACTTCTGAGATCAGAAGAAACAGTGAATCAAGAGCAAAAGCAAACAGCATTTCACGTAGCAAAGACCTTGCTGTGAGACTTTGTATTGTTGCAAAGTGTATCTGTTAAACCGTGAAAGATACATAAGAAAGTCAAAGATAGGTAAAATTTGAAAATTTCAAGGTCCAATATCTGGCCACAGATGTTTACTGATTTATTCATAGCTAGTGTATTTTTATAGCAGCCTGGCAAGAAGGGATTAGGGGTATAAGATCAGATTCAAACAAATCTATTACCCTCGATCTTATCTGAAAATTTGCTCTTATTGTCTAGTAGCTGTGCATGTATTATTATCCAATAATATGACTTGATCAATTTTAAGTAATGTATTGGATCTGCATTTCCAATTTAAAAGAGCCCTGTTTTGAAGAAGACTAATTATATTCTTTTTATGTAGAATGACTGGAGCTCTGTGGGAGCTACAGTAAATGTCATCTTCTTTGGTGCCCAGGAAAGAGCCCATCTTTTGTTTCTTTATTTTGAGCAGAAATTTCAGCAGTAAGTAAAACTGAATAATTACCAAAAATTCTGTTGTTTAGTTGTTTCTCTAATAAGGATGTGTTTTAGAAGTGTTTAGAAGGATGGAATAATCCTGGTGGAGTCTATTGCATTTCTTCAACTTGAAGTGACATTGTTTTTTACACTGTAATGTTTCAGACTGAGCCACATCTTACTATTTGATGGCATATTATGACCACTGTTGGTCTGGTGACAGGTGGGATGTACTTATTCCCTGTTTATTCATAAACTTGGTATTGTTCCTGGTCACCTGAACAGAAATGTAATCTTTCCATATTTCAGTCCAAAAATGAATTCCCCAGAAAATATACCTTCTCTACTTTTTGTAGAAAAAACACAGAGCTACTGAAAATTTATGTTCAAACAATCTAGCAATATCAGCAATAACATCTACATATCCTAATATCTTCCAGAATGCTTATCATTAGAGGTTTGTATTGCAAAGTTTACCTAATCCCTCTCAATCCTGGAAGCACCTATCCTAACAATAGAAGGCACTAAACCTTAGTGCATCTTATCAAAATTTCCATTTCAGTATGTCCCGTGGTAATCTCATACTATAAGATTGGGAAAAATTCATGCTCAGTGTACCCAAAGTCGTTTCATAACATCAGTTGCAATAAAAATATGAGCAGAATATTTCATGCTTCTATTCTTTCTTAAGGATAACACCTTCAGTAATTTCCATATGTCATCCAGTTAATATGACAAACAAAGAAAGTTGAAGATTTCAAGCACAATGACAGAAGCGAAAGATTTTGATTGACTGGTACATTATAACTATTATTACATACTGTGGACCCAGGATGTTATAATAATTAGCCTGTCACGTCAACTGTTACTCTTCATTAAAAATGAATATAAGGGAGCAATTAATCTCACAACTTTAGCCTCATTAGGACATTTTGTTTTTGCAGTTGGGTTCAGTTCAGTGTCTCTATCTAAAGGATGTATCATTTTCTAATAGAAGGTTTCACCTTCATTATTTTGATTATGTACTTGAGCAGCAAAATGTAAGGTTATGTAATAACTGTGTGAAAATTCTGAGTTATTTATAATTTGCCTTCTGAAGTTCATTATAAATACAAAAGATTTTTCCTAATCTCTTTTCTTCACCTTTGCATTATCGGGCTGTGGACTCAGGATTTCATGCTGCTTGAAAGTGATTCTGTCCTCTGTGAATCTTGTCTCTAAAAACACTGACACCCACGAAAATAGATACTGCGGCTCTAGGACTTTCTACAAGCCCCCAAAACATTGCAAACAAAATGTGAAATTAGAGTGGAGTTTTTCTTATGTAGTAAAGATAAGATGAATGATAATAATTGCCTGTTGGTAATCAATTCCCACTTAAACTGTGGACTGATTGTTCATGGTGATTGAAACCTGGCAGGTGAAAGTTACAGCACAGATCACAGAAAAGATTTTGGTTCTGCCCTCTGTATTCCAATGAAATAAAGACAATAAAATAATAACATTTGAAAATCAGCATCTCTCTTCATTCACTGACAAGTAACCCATCAGTTGGAAAATTAAAGAGAGACAGAAGTCTGTATGGCCAGCAACATTACAGGGAAACGTTGAACCATAGACTAGTGATACAGAAATGAACTCTGAAAGGCAGCTCTTTTATCAACCCTTTCATCCTTACTCGACCTTGACATATGCAACTTTATATGGAAATGTCATGAGAATATACAAAAACTTTCACTGCTGACAAGTGTTACTTATAATAACTGATGATATTACTGCTGATGTTTATGTGAGCCAATGTGGTGTCACGCAAAAGAGCATTTACTTAAATGATCTATGTTTGAATCATATTCCCCACTTCTGTCTGAGTTGGATAACCTTGCACAAACACATACACTCTGAGCTTCGTTCACCATGTGTTAGTTTGCTAGCACTGCTATAAGCAGTTTGGCTTCAAACAATAGAAATTTATTGGCATGCAGCTCTGAGGACTGGAAGTCTTAAGATTAGGGTGTTTACAGGTTTCTTTTATTCTGAGGCCTTTCTCCTTGGCTTGTAGGTGGCCATTTTCTTCTCACGTGGTCTTTTTTTTGCATGTGCATCCTGATGTTCAAATTTCCTTTTATTGTAAGGACACCAGTCAGATTGGCTTACAGCCCATGTAAGGGTCTCATTTTTAACATAATCAGCTCTTTTAAGGCCCTCTCTCCAATTACATGCACATTCTGAAGTATTAGGGTTTAAGACTTCAACATAGGAATTTTTAGGAATTTTAGGGAAACATAATTCAGGCCATAATACTCTATCTACATAACTGCAACAGTAGTATTCACACTCTTGGAGTTTTTCTGAGTATTTAATGAATCAAAACATATAAAGTGTCAGCTCAGATGTGTATTACACATTGACATTCAATGGAATTTACTTTCTGCCATTCCTCCTTAAGCTAGATCATCTAACTCTTGAATTTCTTGGGCTAAAGGCTGTTCCATATTGGACCCAAATTCAGAATCTGGTAGCTGGGAATGGTAATGAAAGCATACAGTTGAACTAGTTCCTTAAATGAATCCTGTGTACCCTAAAAATTGTAAACTCTGAAGTGGACCCAACAGAGAAAAAATGGAAGCATTTGGGCAGGCAGAAAAAATGAAAGGCATCAGAAGACTTTCTTCTTAGGCCAGAGGAAGATATACAAGTCCTTCAGAGAAATTCATCAAGGCATAAAGGGAAAATGCCCTAAAGGTGAGCAGATCTAGTTGGCAAGACAGCTCAGGTGACACCATAACCAGGGTCTTTACTTATCTGGTATTAACTGGTAACACTTGATTAATCCTCTCTGAGAATTGCTTGTTTGCCCATCTGTCAATAAATTTATTTTATAACACATAGCCCATACTTGTTTTTCTTTAACAGATATTGTTATATTTATCATATATTCCACTGAAGTCAAAATATAATATTAGACAGCATAACATAATGGAATTATAATGAGCATTGGAGTTAGTGTGTTCTCTTTCAATGCCACCTCTAGAACCTACTCACTTTGTTAACTTGGGCAAATTATTTAATGACTCTGACTTTCAGTTTGCTTTATTTATGCAAAGGGATGATTTATAGTTTGAAGATATAATTCATGTGACATACCGCCGCCACAAAGTAACCCAGCAAACAAATGTTGCCAGAATTCATTTATATATGAAATTGTCATTTTCTTCTATGAAACTCATCAATAAACATAACTAATTGGTCCTTTACAGAATAAAATATAAAATAGTTATTTCTTCAGTTGTCATCCTACTTCATTTGACACTGCAGCTCACCCTTTATTTCTGAAAATCCTTTGTCCCCTTGTTGTCACAGCACCATTTACTCTGAATATTTTTTTATAGTCTTAGTTGCTTGTTCTTTCTTCACCAAGGATATACATGTAAAAATCCATATTATCATGAATTTCAGTCAGGATTTCTGACTGTTTTTGAAAATGCTTCCCATGTTTTGGGACATTTTATACTGTATGAGTGGTACATCTCTAAGGAAGAACACAGAAACCTCAGTCTTGGCTTTCCTGGAAGCTAAGAGGGTGCAGGCATCGAAATTAGACTTACGAGTTAAGTGCACCGATGTGATACTTTACTGGGAAGTGAGGAACAAAACTGGGTGAGGGCGAGCATGGAGGCATCCAGCCTACAAGCGCAAGGCTGGGGGCCCAGCGGTCCATGGCCAGTCCGGGGACATCAGTTGCAGTGTCTGGCTGGGTCTTTGCAGTCCATTCCTCAGGAGCCTTTTGGCTGCAGAGTCTCTCAGCCTGGATCTCTAGCAGTCATGAATATTCTTTGTGCTACCTATTACTTTAATTTCATTTCTGTTTAAAGTAGTGTGAGTGGTTTCTCTTATTAGCAACTAAGATCAGTGACTGACACAGTGTCCCTCAAATGACTACCCAAGACTCATGCTTTTTCTTCTGTACTTCAGCTAGATCCTAGAAGGTAATAACCACCAAATACTTCTCTCTTTGACATCAGACATTTGAGCTTCACGCTATATTTCTGCTTGTTTATTGGATATGTACCAAAAGTACCCAAACTAAATACATTCACAATGCTACAAAATTTTGAATCATGCCCAAATCATACACAAAGTGAGATGTATTTTATCAATCAAGTCAAATTTGGATCCTATTGATTCTTCTTTCGTTGCCTCTAAATGTGACTGGGTTCAGTCTGAATTTCAGTTTATTGTCTCTAACAGCTCTGTCCAATAGAATTTTATGCAATGATGGAAATGTTCCAAGTCTATGCTGTCCGAACTGGTAACCCCTAGCCACCTGTGGCTACTGATCGTTTGAAAAATGGCTGGTGCAACTGAGGTGCTGAAATTTTTATTTTGTTTAAATTTTATTGTTTAAAATTAAGTTGAAATAGCTGCAGGTAGCTAGTGCTTACCACAGTCAACGATGTGGTTTTGTACCACATCCCTCAGCTTTGGTTTAATTTGCTAATATAGCAAATTGTATTTCCTCCCAGAAACCACTGATGTGAATGTTTATAATAGACTGGAGGCTTTTCCTCTAGGAATAAGCTTATTACATTCTCCAGCCCAGCATTTCACTGTGATAATTATTGGAGTATTAACTATCAGCCAGCTCTGTGGCCACCTAAGTGTGGTGTCTAGAATAATTATTCAGTCCTCCTGATAGGTACCAAGTAAAATAGAAGCAGTAAGCTCCCTGAAGTCAAGATCTATGACATCTGTATTAGCAGAATTCATCCTCTGAAGCTACCAAGAATACAGAGTTTGCATCAAGTGAAAGCAGATGATTCCCTTGCTTTTGGAGGAAATGGTTTTGTTCCTGCCTAAAATAAAGTTGCTGATACATTCCAAAGTTGGAACTGAGCCACTTTTTTTTTTTAATGTAATTTAAGTAACAGAATTCCTTAGTGTAGGCACTGGGGGATGAGTTACAGGTTGTGTTACTTAGAACACCTGGATCAACATTTCGTAATTAATTATACTGTTGGAAACAGTTGGAAGTTTGGCTAAACAAGAGATTTGACAATTCATTTCTCTAATGGGACCAAAGTCATATATACTTTATTATTCTATTGACTAAGGGATGGCAAAATTTTTCTCTAAAAAGTCAGACAGAAAGTATTTTAGACTTTGTGGGCCAAGAGGCAAAATCAAGAATATTACATATGCAATTACTAATGAGATACTTTTAAACAATACATGATCTCTATTTGTTGGACTAAGCATTGTAAACCTATGTTTGTATATTTCTTATTTAGAGCCATTTGATTTTGTTGTCTTATTTTGTTAAGACTATCACTCCCTCATTTTATAATTTGCAGAGCTTAATTTATTTTAGTCATTTAGAGATTGTTCTATAAATCTCATGTATCATAAATGCTATAAATTGTTGGTGCCTTTCTTAGATTTTCTCAGGAGCTTTGGAAATTTAATTGATATGTTTAATTCTGTGGGAAGATTTTCTTGTAAAAATTTCCCCTCAATCTTTGCACTTAACCTTCTCTTTTTTATAGGTTTGTGAGCACTCCCAGTCCAGACTCAGGTATTCTATCAGTGTCTAAAAGCTTCTGTCTCATAGTAATACTGTTGATATGCCAGCCGTGGTTATTCAGCCAGAGAGTGGCTTGACCCAAGGTCTGTCTGCAGTGATCTCCGCTGCGACCACAGGTACAAGGGTTGTGTCAGCTGCTTCTCCGGGCAGCGTTTCCATTGCATTTTCAGCGTCATCCTTCAGCTGTCAGTCTTGATGCAGACCTCTGCCACTCAGGTGTTCTGATACCTGCTACACAAGTGCCGTGCCACTGTATGCCCGCTTTACTTCTGTGAATTTATAGTCCATGGAAACTGTTTTTGTTTAGGCTGTGGTGTTTTACTTCAGAATATTACAATTCATTTGAATACGTTTGTAGAAATTATCATTATTTAGTTCTGTGGAGGGAGAATTCCCAGGGTTAAGCTCACATCCTTACCTTGATCCCCAGACTTTAATGAGTTTTCCAAAACTTATCAGAAATACTCAAAAATACAGCAACTTTTCTCTTTGAACTGCGTTCATTCACAGAAGAACAGAAGATCTTCTGGCCACTTTCCTGTAATTTCTCTGCGCCAGTTAGAGCCTTCTTGCCTTCATGGCAGATGCAGTGGTTTGAACTGTTCCTGTGTAAATATCTGTCATAAAAACTGTGAGCTTGGCATACATTATCAGTGAGTTCTCTCATTTTCAGATTAGACAGTGCATGAAGAAAATGTGGCTCTACACTGCATTCTTTTAAAGTAGTGTGAGTGGTTTTAACAGTTTATTTTCAAATAAGGATAGATCCACAGGGAGTTGTACAGAGTTGTTGGCCTTCTTTGTAAATGTAATATAGTACTGGATTTTCTTGCAAAAATTTTGTTGCTATCTTCCACATTCCCTTCTGAATATCTGATGTGCATTTGTACATAAACATAGCTGAGTTCTCAACATATTTGCTTAAAAGCTCCAACTTACTCAAAATTTTCTTTTAATGACCAACATTGTTTTTTCAATGATACAAATTAAAATAAGCAAAAGTTCTGAAATATTTACTATAAAATGATGTTGTTTCTGTATTATATATACAAAATTAAACTTTATGTAATACACATACATACACACACACATATATAAGCACACACAGGATGTCTTTGGAATTTGCCAGGTCAAAAACATATTATAGCATAGTGTTTCTCAAAATGGGAATTACTGTCTTACAGAAGACTTGGACAGTGAGAATACCACTTTTTCCTGTGGACTTTTGAACAGAAACAGTAGGATCATCTGTCTTCTTTTTATCCTGGTCCTGGCTTATTTCCTTAATATTATTTGCCCTGTATCTTGTATTTTTTCTTTTTCCTTTGCCATTACTTTCTCTAACTTCTTTCCCAGTATTCATTGTTAAATTAATTCATCTTCTCTTTTCATAGTGTAATTCTCTTCTTCCATCTCTCCACACAAACAGGCCACAAACTTAAAATATCATTCATTTATTCATTCATTAGCGAATACTGCATAGGTATGTCAATAAATAGGTATTGTGTTACTAAGTCCCACACTGAGCTAGTAACACATAATTGGGAACATGTCCTGAATATTAGCAATAGCTGATACCCTTGCTTCTAAAGGGTCTTTATGTCTTCCTTAACTGAATTTTCTCCCAATATAATGTAAAAAAGAAAAAAAAATGGAAAGGAAGCTAAAACAAAAAGGCAGAATGACATGAGATTATTTTTAAAAGGGAGAAAAGTTAGAATAATTAATTTTGTTTACAATTACACTCCTCAGTATAAAAATATAATAATATGCTTTGTTTCCAAAATGTGGCTAATAATAGATACCATTATGCATTGTTCTTAGATTTACAAATATTTAGAAACTCTTTTAGAAATATAGCAAATAAAACTTTAAAGTGATACACAATTTCTCAAAATCATACTTGAAAATGTGCTTCAAAAGTTGCCTTTATAAAATTTATCTTAAAGATAAACATAAAACATCTCAATAAATTTCTAATACACATAAAATATTTCCCTTTTACTCTTTTCTTTTTGTTTCCTGCAGTCTTTTAATTGTATTAACAAAGAAAGCCTTTGCAAAATGGCATTGTGCCCTATACCCCAACCAGAGAAAAAAATTAAAAATGTTTATCACAAATAAAAGATGCTTTCCTTGTATGTAGTGCTTAAATTGCTACATGGTTTGTTAATGCAAGGATAAAATTCTATTCTGAGTGTATTTACTTGTTTAACTGTTCACTTATTTCTCTTCAGTTTTTTTTTCTTCTGAACTCATCTGAAATTTTTGGTCTAACAACATGTGCAAAGGAAGTGTTTCTGCCATTAATTTATTGATGAGAAAAGGCTCTTTAAAAAAAATACTTCCTTGAAAAAAAATTGGTATACTTACAAATTTTTACAATGGCCTTTGCGTTTATATAACCTATACACATGTGAGGTTAAAAACCTTGTAAAATCAACCCAGTTCCCAGGGAACATAAGAAGACATGTAAGACAGGCTAAATGCATTTGTGTAGGACATAGTTGTTACAACTGTGCACATCTCAGCAATATCCTCTTTGCTGACATAGAAAAATACCAGAGTCCAGCATGCTTCATATCAGTACCCACTGATAATATTCTTCACTTTAAAAAAACACACAAAAGGGAAGAAAACAGACCATCAAGTCACTGTTCATATAATTCTTTCATCTGTTTCCTAAACTAACCACAGTCTACACTGCATGACCTGTCTACCCAATTTTTGTTGCCAATTCATTCTCTTTGACATACTAAATCAAAATGGATAACTGAATAATAAAATACCTAGTCTTTCTGTGTGTATAGACAATTCAAACCTTTGCAATCTAAAACCACACTTCCCTAAGCTACCTTTTGCTAATCAATCACTGTGGGTGGCCTCTCGTAAAAAGGGTAAAAGTTATCTAATGGCCACACCTAAGAAATGGAAAGGTGTAGGGTAATTCATTTGAGAAAAGATAAAATATATCTCCTATCCAAGATCCATACCTCACTCTGCTATGAGCTAATGAGTTATTTTTTCTTGAAGTTCCTTGACCACTCTATTGCTTATGCACTTCACAACTGTGGTAACTCAGAGCTTCAAGAGCTTTTTAATATTTCTCTCTCTGTGTCTCTTTTTAAATCACTAGCCATTGATGTAGGTAGTCATTCTAGAATTCCAAGCTTGATAAAGTTTAATGGACTTCTAATTGCTTTATACAATGCCATATTATGAAAGAGAAGCCTTAGATTATGAGGTTTTCAAATTTGTTCTCAAAGATGTGAGTCTTTCCATAGGAATGTTAGAAGAATATGCCTCTCATAAAGTAGAATTCCTGATGTGCTTCCAAAATGGGATGAAAAGAAGAATAGACAGAAGAGAAGTATCAAAATATACAACAGAGTTCCATTCATATAGTCCTGGAAACTGTCAGTAAAGCATGCTTTTTATTTATGATAATGTACATCAAGCAATGGAGAAGACTTGGGGCCTGGTATTATTCCAGGAATGCATTTGGGCCTGAATAACAAGAGATTCATCTGAACAGGGATGACCATCACCTCCCATCATGGGTTAGATGAATGGACATCTCCAGAGATCCAAGGAGCAACCGCTGAACTTTGGAGAAATCCTTGAATAGCTGTAGTCCAGGTGTAACAGGGGCAGTGTTCTGTATCTAGAGTAGGAAAAAGGGCTCAGGTAAGAGGAAAGATATTGTGCCAATAAATAGGCCACTCAAATAGTAGCTTAGAAAGTGATCACCAAAGTTTAGCCCTGACTTCTAATCAGAACATAGTGTGAGACTTAGAGCTCAAGAGTTCACAGTATGTTAGCCTCCAAACTTTTCAGAGATTCTACATGACTAAGGGCTGGTTAGCAAAAACTGAAATTAGTTTGGGAACCATAGTTGAAATCTAATGCTAACTATGAGACATAGGGACGTGGCCAAGGGTGAGCAATATAAGTAGGAAATTTGGATTTGGGGAACAGCGTAAGAACCAGTGCACCAGGGTGCCACTCCTGCCTCAGAATAACTTAACGTCACTTTCAACTTCTGGGGAGGCAGAAGTTGCCTTTGTTTCTGCTTTTGTGAGTCCTGTTTGGCCTGGGAAATGGAGTGATACTGAACTTGAAGGAAAGAAGTTTAGTAGCATTAAATGTGAAGAACTGAGGGTGGCAAAGTCAGGAGCTAACAATGAGGCAAAGTCTTATCAATGAAGGGTGCTTTCAGGAATTCATGGGCTCTGGGTTCCTCTTCATCACTGGACACGTACGGATAGCTCACATACTTGTTTTATAGATTTATATTGTGAATTTAGGTAAATTGCAATTAATTTACATGATGTAATATGAATATCTTAGTTGTGTATTTTTTAAACTTTGCACTTTTATTTTCCTATTTTATGTTTTATAATTTAACTGTCTTTTGTTTTCAATTAGTTCAGCTATTCTACAGGCCCTTTAAGTCTTTGAGGACTAGACACTATGCTGATAGTCTAATGACAAAAATATCCCAGACTAAATAATTAAGAATCTATAGTACCTTATCCATGTGAATAGTATATTTTCCCCCTCTTTTAGTACACTAACCCTGTAATAGGAAGTCCATGTGTGTTAAGCTCCATTGTCTACAGCTGATACAATGTCTTACGGATTATAACAATAAATGGCCTACATATCTAATTTTCAAAATTTTGCTGTGTGTTTTCACATATTTTTGTGCCTTCACAGACACTCTGATGGAAGTTGGCAGAGACTCATTGTGAGTTGCTAGCCCAGTGCTTCCTCAAATATAATGCCTCTTGTTTTCTCCGTCATCATTACTCCCAAGATGTCCAGTAGGCCAAAGTAACGGTGCTTGAGTGGCTCCTGGTTTTTAGGTTTCCTATTCCTTCTCATCTTGGCTGCAGAATCCTTAGGCAAGGATTTGAGAGAGCTAGCGGGGTGGTAGGTGACAGCAACTTGAAAACCTGATGTCGAAGCCACATTGTCTGGATTCAGATCCCAGCTTGGTTTTTACTTGATGTACAATGTTGTAGACTCAGGGCCTTTGCTTCTTTATCTGTAAAATGACATCATTGACAGTGTGCACTAAAGTGGTACAGGGGCAGCCCTTGGAACAGCACCTGCCCTGGAGTAACGCTACAGGGATGTTATTATTATCTCTGAAGACCAAGAGTATAACCTTACACAATTGCTTTGAAATATGCATTCAGGATTTTTTTTTATTTCACCTTGACCATATTTACAGCAATAGAAGCCAAAGACATATTCCTCTTTTAGTTTTCAAATGATACTACTGATAATTATAGAAATAAGTAAGTACCAGATACTGTGGTTTATTATCATGGTTTTAAACATTCCTATCACTGAGTGCTAAAGCAGTATGAATCTAATGACTCAATATGGTTTAAATCAAAATTATGTTGATGATCAATCAACACACCATGTGTTTTAGTTTTAAAAGATTGCAAGATGGAAACTGAGTATATAACAATTAGAGCGTTTGTTGTCAGTTTACCAAAGCTCACCTCCCAGTGTGGTCAGACTTAGATTCATAATTGTTATAACAAGTGGGGCTGAGCATTCTGAAAGCAAAAACATGTGGCTTTGTTCAAATATTTTTCTGTGATTTTTCTACTCTTTATTGATTTGGCATAGCTTATCTGTTTTAAAAATTTTACATGTTTATTTGTTTAACACTTTTTTGTTTGGTGCCTGAATTTTGCTGCTCTTGATGGCACTGGGCCAGAAAGATGAAAAATACACAGCAGGATTAAAACCCTAAAAATACAAGTTTGTATGTATTGTTTTTGAGGTCAGGCAAGTGCTGGGAGGAAAGAAAATAGTATCCTTGCTGTCTCACTGTTGACAGGAAACTGAAACCAGTGGCATGGAGAATGAAATCCCGAAGTCTACAGACTTCTACACATCTCTTATTTATAACAATACATCTCCATTAGGCAAAGCCTATCCAATTGTTTATGACTTACTTTGGTTCTCTCTCTGCATTTATATCACCAATGTACTAACTGTCTTTCAACATACATCCCTGAGAAAGGAAATAGAAAATAAAGCATATTATTCAGCAGGATTTCATTGTGTGCTGAGGGTAAAAAGCCAGCATGTATAAATGGAAACACATCTGAAAGCCTTCCCAACTGAAATCTGGCAGGAGGTAAAGCACTTCATTAGGATTTGTAACATTGACGGGGAACTGCTTCACACAAAGTGCTACATTTGCGAATAAGGCACAAAATTGAGTGTCAAGGAGATGTAAGACCATAGCATTTTCATATCATTTTGCACCACGTACTCTGTAGGAATACTGTATCTCATCAACTTCAAGATTTAGATTTCATGAACTGTTGGTAGAGATCACCACTGAATCTTCATTTGGTTCTGAAATAAGACCTCTTTGTAATGACACCCTACAAAGGGCACAGCTACATCCCAGAAGTCAGTGGGATTTTTACTGATATATACTCAGAGAATGACTGCCAAAAAGTAATCCACATTCTGTAAATTTTAAATAGAGAAATTGACATATCAATGTTATAACAATTGTAAGTTACATGTCACTTGGCAAAATGTCTGGTTAAAGATAACATCAAAGTTGCTTTTTAGAATTCAGGATCAGATACATAAAAAATAAATGCTCTGATCTTCTGCTCATATTGACTTCCATTATTGACAGGTTTATTAGCATGTAATATGTATGATTTCTTGCTGAGTTACAGACACACAACTTGCAAGCACCTTTTAAAACAGATCCCACTATTCAATATTTAACTGTCTCTTTACCATCCTCTTCCTCCAAACCACTGTTCTTCCCCACTGACATTTTTTTCTGTGTAACAGTCAAAACCATCAGGAATGATCCTGTTTTAGTTATATTTGTAAATACCACCACTTGTTTCATTTAAGATTTCTCATGGAAAAAAGCTATAAATTTAATTTCTTGTAATGTTCAGAGTGAAATAAAGATTGGCTCCTTAAGACCTTACTTTCCCCACTCACCTCTTACAGAGAAGTATAGGATCTGATATTTCCTCTTGGCTTTCAACTTAAGAATCCTATATATAATTACTGTACTCACACATGGTTTGGATTGCATACCCTGCCATAATATTTTTGCTACTTCTAATTATCCTTTTCTGAAGGACTTTTTTCTCCATTTTTACCTAAATTTCCACTGTGTCATCAGTATGAGCTCCTCAAGGACAGCGAGGATGTTCTGATGTTTCTTTAACCCAAAGTGCTATAGTACCTGCAGCATAAATGTGTTGAATTTTATTTATGTGAATATTAAAATGTAGTCTTATTTAAGGAAAACTTATAGCTATATTTATTAATTGTGTGGAAGTGGATTCAAAATAAAAATGACTTGTAATAAATTATTTGAGAGAACTATGTATCACCATTATTTCTAGATATCAGTTTGGGCTTAATTTTAAGTTGTTCTCCTGTGACTTTGAAACTTCTCTGCAGTTAAGAATCACCCTGGATGCTTGTCAAGCACATATATATCAGAATATATCACAGAGAGGTTTAGTGTGCGAAATCTTATGTAGGAGCAACTGTTGAATAATGCTTAAGCAGAAATATTGAAATGTGCAATAAAAGAAGAAACTAATGGGAAAGCATCCAGGAATTGAGGAAAAAATAAAAGTCATCACAGAAGTAGATGGGAGCCTGTCACCTCAAGGAGCACCAAAGGTTGAGTTCCTGGGAGTTTTCATTAGAAAGAGAAGCTAACAGACCCTGAAATCCTCCACTGACCGGGGTTCCACTAGAAGCAGATGGAGTATCAGCCTGGAAAATCAGATTTATTGAAGGTCCCTTTTCCTTTCTGTATCACTGTGAATCACTCCTAAAATCTGGCGGGGCATGATTGAAAGGACAAGGGTGGAACAGAAGGTAATTGAGAATGTAGAAACCATAGGTCTTTCAACACCTACTTCCTTGAAAAGAGAATAACCATAAACTCAACAGCACATCTGGAACATAGGAAGGCAGATGCTCAGCAGGTACGTAACCTGAGCCAAGAGTGCTGACAAAGGTAGTGGTCTTAAAACACACTTAAGACGGCTGACTATGAATGAAACGCATCTGATTCAACTTGTTTTTTCCCTTTGATATTTAATAAATAAGCTATACTCTCTCTTTTTATTCTTTAATATCTCTCTACTCAGTTTAAGTCTCTTACATGTAAAATCATTCTTTTTAACTTTTTTGCTACTTTGTCTTTACAACAGGTGATAAGATAGTTTTTAATTCATTGTGCATTGTCCCGTTTCTGAGTGAATAAGCTACTGTTCTTACAGCTGATACACATTTGAGGACTTAATCTTTACCAGGTTTCAGTAAACTTAATAGATCACATTGTGTAGGGCGCTGAGAGGAGGATAAGAGAGAGACTATGCACAGTGCTCGTCACAGGAGCAGCAGTGACAAGGAAAGGGCAGTTCCTGTTTTGCTTAGTGTCCAGGAAGGAAGGCAGAGTCTCTAGAGCGTCTGAAGAGTACCACTGATGGGCCAGCACAGGGAGTTATAGAACCGTAAAAGAGACAACAAACTCAGTTATGGAAAATTCTTATTTGTTATCTATTGCTATGTAGAAAAATACCCCCAAACACAGCAGATTAAAACAGTGGATTAAACTAGGGTTATAATCATAACAAGATTCAACTGGGGGAGGATTTGCATCCAACTGGAGGAGGATTTGCATCCAAGTTTAATTAATCACAAGGTTGATGGCAGAAGTCAATTCCTTGCTGCTGTTGGTCTGAGAGCTTCAGGCTCTCGCTGGCTGGTGCCTAGGGCCTGCGTCATTGCCTCCCGTGGTGGGCTTCCATCAGAGCCAGCAAACAGAAGAGCAATGGAGGGCCAGCAAGACAGAAGCCAAAGTCTTTTATTTTTTTTATATATGTGTATATTTTAAAGTTCAGTTACTCTTTATTGTTTATAAGATACACAATATTATATTAGTTTCAAGTAGACAACATAGTGATTCAACAGTTATCTACATGATTAAATCCTTACCCCAACTAGTGTAGTTACTATCTGTCAACATGTTATGGAACTGTTGACTATATTCTCTATGCTGTACTTTCAACCCTGTGACCAACTTATGATTGAGATTTTGTGCCTCTTTATTCCCTTCACCCACTTCTTTATCGTACCCACCCAAGCCAGTTCCTCCCCTGTGGTAACCACCAGTCGCTTCTCAGTGTCTAAGAGTCTATTGCTGCTTTGTTCATTTAGCTTTATTTTTAGATTCCACATGTAAGTGAAATCATACAGTGTTTGTCTTTCTTCACCTGACTTATTTCACTTAGCATTATACCCTCTAGGTGCATCCGTGTTGTTGCAAACAGCAGAATTTCTTTGTGTTTTTTTGTGGCTGAGTAGAAGCCAGCATCTTTTTGTAACATAATTTTGGAAGTGACTTCCATTATCTTTGCCTTATTCTATTTTTAGAAGTGAATCATTAATGGAACCCACAGTCAAGAGGAGGGATTACACAAGGCCATGAGCACCAGGAGGCAGGGAATACTGGTAGTCATTTCAGAGGCTGCCTACCACAGGTGCTAATAACAACTATCTAAGGACAATAGGACAATAGCCCTAAGTTTTATTGTAGAATCAGGCATAATAATGAACTGCTATATATTAATAGTAAAAATAGCAGCAGTGGTGGTAGCTGTAGTAAAAGTTGTCAGAGCAGCAATAGCAGTAATAGATCCAGAGATAATAGTGATCTAAGAGAAAAAAATACTACTGGATAATATAAAATCTATTGCCTCCATACTCTAGGGAGAGGGACTGGATTCATTTCAGAGGCAGGTGATTTTGAGGTGTTGGAAAACACTTGATCAGTATTTTTGTTGTGTGATGGATGAAGCTTTTGGACTATGTTTGGAAAAGAATTTTACATATTACAAGCCAAAACTCATTAGTGTTTTTGGAAATCAATTAAGTGTATTGAGACTAGGATGCAGAAGACAGAAAGAAAAAGTAAATTGTTCAGCATGAAAAAAAATAGATCGGGAATGTGAAGTCTTACCTACAAAAGAAAAATCATACAGTAGAAATTTTGAAAGGAAAATTGACCTAAGGAAAAGGAGGTACTTTTAATTTGTTTCTAATATGTGTTCAGTATTTAAAATTCTCTATAAGTTCCCATGTATTCGATCAGAATCATCTGTACACAGCAGCTTGTGTAAGAGGTACATAGAGGAAATGAAGGGAAAGTGGGCATGGGGTGAGTGGTGCAGAGCCAATTCAGCATCACGGTAGCCATGAACAAGGACTGGGGTCTGGGTAGGGAAGCAGGCTGCCGAGCAAACAGCTCAGAATCAGATTTGAGACCCTATCAGGTTGCCTTCAGTATCTTACAAATGAGACCAGAACCCATACCCAGTGATATCTTAGATCAGACTGCAGTGCTGTGCTGCTTGGGGTGAGAGTCGGAGGGTAGATCCAAAGTGTACTGACTGAAAATGTGGCTTGAAATCCAAGATCAAAGTGAAAGTAAATGCAATCTGACACAAAATCCTAGCACACTGAGAAAAGAGTGAGACAGCTCTCACTTGACTGGCTTGGAAACCTAGGCTACCATGACTGACAGAATTCATCACTGACCTCTCTGGACACAGGAAGAATTCTGTGCCTTAATAAACAGCATCTCCTTATGTGGCTTCACCACACCAATCTCACATTGTGTGTGAGTAAATGTTCTGAACTCTGCATTCTGTTCACCGTATATGCCACCTTAAAAAAAAAGATCTCCAGGTTTTACCAACTCTGATTACCCTCGGGACTGTGTCTTCTACTCTTATGGGGTAATTTCAATCTTAAATTTTTTTCAGTCACTTTTGGTAGCTTTGACATACATCCAATATATATTATTGTTAGGGAAACTCAAATTACATGTTCTCTTGAAAATCATGTACAATTCTTTTTAAAATGCCCTTTATATACTTGTTGTTCTTTAGCTATTTTAAGAATAACTGTTTAAAGTTTCAGAAAGGATGGTTTGTAACTATAGTATAGTTTATTTCACATATTTATTTTGTGATTCATTTCTTAATATGTTATACATTAGAATTTTGGTATATTTAGATATAAAAAATAATTTAAAAAAATTGAGAACTTGAGAATATTAGCTCCTGCCTCTTGCCTGGAACAATAATTGGTGAAATGAACCCATGCACAGTTTATGTGATTTCGAGATACTGAAGGAAACAAATAGAGAACAAGTGTGTAATGAAATCAGAATTGGCTGTGTTTCTGGATCTTTTTCCTGCTGAGGGAATATAGTTGTTGTTCTGTACAACAGGGACATAATACAGTCTTATACACAAATGAAAGTTCTAATAATGTTTTCTTTTTTGGATTAGCAGTTAAGCAAGCATAAACATTACAGACTAAAAAACAAATTAAAAATCATACTAATTTCAGTGCAAGAGTGGAAACAATGAGTGGACAATGAATATAGAAACACTTGAGCTTTCCTATAAAGGGAAGATAAGAGAAACAATGTACATAATTTACTAGTGAGGGAATTATGCAGTTGAGTACTGAATTTTCTTTGGAGGACTTACAATTAGATACAGATTACAAAATACAGTCAACAATCACCCCAGGCTAGCATCTGGGAACTAAGACCAATAATCATAACACAGTTAACAGTTGTAAAAAACTTAAGGGTTTAATACAGCATCATTTATTATCTCAGGGTTTCTGTAGGTCAGAAGGTCAGGTTATCTGAATCTTCTGTTCAAGATTTACCAGGCTGAAATCAAGGTGGTACTTCAGGTTCCATTTCTTTTTTGTGGTTAGGGTTCTCTTCCAAGCTCCTATGGTTATTGGCAGAATTGAGTTGTTTGCTCCTATGGTTTGATGTTTCTTTTTTCTTTTTAGCTGTCAGCTAGAACTACTCTCACCTCTTAGAATCTTCCTCAGATCCTACCCATGTGGCCCCCCTCTTCATAGGCTGTTCACAATGTGGTTATTTCTTAGGGCAGCAAGAGTTCCCCTTTTTAAAACTCACCTGATGAGTTTAGCCCCACAACAGCTAATCTGTTTCAAAGGCAACTAGAAACCTGAGTTATATGTGAAAACTCCTTTACCTTATTCATGATTAGGTACCCTAATCACAAGAGCAATATTTCATCATATTCACAGGTTCTGTCCACACTGAAGGAAGGGAATGATTCAAAATATATACATCAAGTGGGAGCTGTATTAGAATTATGGCCACCACCATCTGCCCTCTGACCCCTGAGGATTCATCTACTTCCCAAATGCAAAATATATCCACCCTCTATAAAAATTCTTTTTACAATATTGGCTCAAAGTCCAACATCTCATAATCTAAATCTAAATCTTACCATACCTTAAGAGTCCAAAATCAAATCTTGTATCATCAGTTCAGAGTACAAAATATAATCACCATATGAAGTATTATAAATCAGATTAAATTGAAGCTCCTGGTTGTAATTCTTTAGTGTATCTCCTTGGGTCACAATTTCTATCTATTTCCCCCCACCTGGTCCCATCCATAGGCCCTCTAACAAAATAGGAACTTGCTTCTTCTTCCATTTTTACCTTCCATTGACAAATAAAATTGTATATATTTCAAGTATATACTTGATTTAATATGCATATACATTGTGAATTGATTACCACAATCAAGTTAATTAACACATCTATCACATCACATAGTTCTTTGTGTGTATGTGGTGAAAGCACTTAAGATCTACTCTTTTAGTGAATTTCAAGTATACAGTGTTATTAACTAAAGTTACCATGCTGTACATTAGCTCCCAGAACTTACTCATCATAAAAATGATAGGTTGTACCCTTGACCAGCATCTTTACATCTTTCCTACCCATCCCCCAGCCTGGCAACTAACATTCACCTCTCTGTTTCTGAGTTTGACTTTTTTTTTAATTCCACATATAACTGAGATCTTACAGTATTTGTCTTTCTCTGGTTGTATTTCACTTAGCATAATGTTCTCTAATTTCACCCATATTTTCACAAATAGCAGGATTTTCCTCTATCTTATGGCTGAATAATGTTCCATTGTATATGTGTGTGTTTGTTTATATGCATACAAACATATATATATTAGTCTTAAATAAAAATTAGTCTTAGATATTAAATATTAAGATTAATAACTTAATATATATGTCATATATATATATATTTATATATATATTGCATTTACTTTATCCAGTCATCACTTTCAGACCAGCATAAAAGCATCTCTCTGAAATCTCTTTTAAAGGACAGATCTGATTAGATCAGATCCATCAGGATAATATAACTTATTACTAATTCCAAGTCATCTAATGAAGGGATCTTAACTACATCTGCAAAATTTCTTTTCCCATATAATGTAATCACGAGAGTGACAGCCCATTATATGCACAGGTCAAGCTCAAACTTAAAAGGATTGGTAATAGAATTAAGTGTGTATCAGGCTGTGAAAATCTTAGAGGCCATTTTAGAATTATGCTCATTACAGTAGGCTATAAAAATTAAGATCATTTCCCCAAAACTATTTTAAATTTGATGCATGTAGGCAGGGAAAAAGAGACATATTTCTTATTTTTAGATAATTCAAGTATAATTCCAAATATTCTCAATAATGATTTATAGGGTATGTAACTTGGATTAAGAGATAAGGGAAAGGGTGTGTAGATGGCATGATGTGGAAGAAATTACAGCATCCTGTATTTAATCAAATTATATATGTATGGGAAAGACCAAAGGGGAACAAATAAAAGCCTAATTGTTGTAGTGTAATATTAAAAAAAAAAGTTGGGCAGACATGATAAATCAACAGTAAGGGTTAACAGAGTGTTTTGAAAGCACGCAAGAGAGGAGAAACAACTCTGTAAGGGCTAATGAATGACAAACAGGAGTTCTTAGGAAAAGGAAGGAGAAAAACAGATGCATTTTATTTTTTTCAGCAGAATCTATTTTTTTATTTATTTCCTTACTGAAGTAGAGTTGATATACAATATTATATTGGTTTCAGGTATACAATACACTGGTTCAGTTGTTACACACATTATTAAATCCTCACTCCCACTAGTGCAGTTACTATCTGTCAACTTAGAAAGATGTTACAGAATCATTGGCTATATTCTTCATGCTGTACTACCATTCTGTGACCAGCTTATATTGAGAATTTTTGTGCCCCTTTATCCCCCTCTCCCTCCCCACTCACCTACTCCAACCCCACTCCATGGTAACCACCAGTCCCTTCTCAGTGTCTATTAGTCTACTGCTGTTTTGTTCATTTTATTTTGTTTTGTTTTTAGATTCCACAAATGAGAAAAATCATATGGTATTTATCTTTCTCTGCCTGGCTTATTTAACTTAGCAAAAGACCCTCTAGACTGTGTTGTTGCAAACGGCAGGATTTCTTTTTTTTTTAATGGCCAAACAATATTCCATTGTGTACCTGTAGCACATTTTTATCCATTCATCTATTGATGGACACATTGGTTGTTTCTGTATTGGCTATTGTAAATAATGTATGATAAACATAGGAGTACAATAGATCAGTGGAACAGAATAGAGAATCCAGACATAAAATCATGCATATATGGTCAATTAATATACAGTAAAGTAGCCATGAATATACAGTGGGGAAAAGAGAGCCTCTACAACTGGTGTTGGGAAAACCGGATAACTATATGTAAGAGACTGAAACTGGATTATTTAACTCCATACACAAAAGTAAACTCGAATGGATCAAAGACCTGAATGTTAGTCATGAAACCATAAAATTGTCTGGAGAAAACATAGGCAAACTCTCTTGAATATAAGCATGAGCAACTTTTTCCTGGATACATCTCCTTGGGCAACGGAAACACAATAAAAAATGAATAGCTAGGACTACATCAAACTAAAAAGCTTCTATACGACAAAGGACACCATCAACAGAAAGGCAGCCCACAGTATGGGAGACTATATTCATAAACGACTCATCTGATAAGGGTTTAACATCCAAAATATATAAAGAACTTATATGCCTCAACACCCAAGAAGCAAATAACCTGAATAAAAAATGGATAGAAGACCTGACTAGACATTTTTTCAAAGAAGAAACACATATAGTTAAGAGGCACATGAAAAGATGCTCTACATTGCTAATCATCAAGGAAATGCAAATCAAAACCACAATGAGATATCGCCTCATACCAGTTAGAATGGCCACTATCCAAAAGACAGGAAACAGCAAATGTTGGCAAGGACTCAAAGAAATGGGAACCAGACAACTTCCAGGAAGATGGCGGGGTGAGCAGGGCGGCAGAAATCTCCTCCCAACACTATATTTATCTATGAAAATACAGCAAATACAACTATTCCTAAAAGAGAGACCAGAATACACAGGAAAGAGCACAACATGCAGCTACACCCGAGACGACTCGGCACCCCAAGAGGCGGGTAAGATACGGAGCCACGACCTGGCAGGACCAGAGCACTCACTCACCCCAGCACACCAGCGGGAGGAGAGGATTCAGAGCCGGGAGGGAGTAGAAGTACACCCTGCGAAATAACCAGCCCCAGGGATCTGCGTGGGGAGCACTGACACACACAGTGTGGTGTAGCGGAGATTGGAGAGACAGAGGGTGTAGGATTTGAGCGGGGAACACGCTAGGGTGCTTGCAGCCAGCTCCCGGGAAGGAAAAAAAAAAAGCGCGCGCTTTCTTCAGCGGTCTTAAAGAGACAGGAGCCCAGCGGAGGAGCCGGATCGCCCCGGCACACTCAGCCAGGAGGCTGGGAGTCCTGGGGAGTTTCGGACCACTTAGCTGGCGACTGGGAAAGGGTGGCCGCACATCGACTTCCCACAGATTTTCAACAGCCTCCCATTCATTCCCACCCCGGCCAGAGCTATAAAGGGCTCTGTGGAGTGGCATGGCCATGGCTGCAGAATAGTGGGACAACAGCACCACCTATAGCATCCCCACAGAATCTACTCCCAGTGGGCGTATTTTGTTTGTTTGTTTGTTTTTTGTTTTTTTTGTTTGTTTTGTTTTTTGTTTTTTCTCTTCTTTCTTTTTTCTTTTCTTTTCTTTCTTTTTTTGTTTTTCTCTTTTTAAAGTCTTAAAGAGCCCAGCTGACATAAGTGGCAACTACCAGGGACCAGTTCTATAGCCATGAAAAGACAGAGGAATATGGTCCAGACTAAAATCAACCAGACAACCCCAGAGAGGGAGCCTGAAGGGATGGAAATGCACAGACTTCCTGAAAAAGAATTCAGAATAAAAGTCATAAACATGCTGATGGATCTACAGAGAAATGTGCAAGAGCTGAGGGAGGAAGTGAGGGAAGTGAGGAAAGACAACGCAGAAATCAGACAAGCGATCGACGGGCTTAACAGCAGACTGGATGAGATGCAAGAGACTGTTAATGGAATAGAAATCAGAGAACAGGAATACAGAGAAGCTGAGGCAGAGGGAGGTAAAAGGATTTCTAGGAATGAAAGAATATTAAGAGAACTGCATGACCAATCCAAACGGAACAATATTCACATTATAGGAGTACCAGAGGAAGAAGAGAGAGAAAAAGGGATAGAAAGTGTCTTTGAAGAAATAATTGCTGAAAACTTTACCACACTGGGGAAGGAAATAGTCTCACAGTCCACAGAAGCTCACAGATATACCAACACAAGGGACCCAAGGAAGACAACACCAAGACACATAATAATTAAAATGGCAAAGATCAAAGATAAAGACAGAGTATTAAAGGCAGCTAGAGAGAGACAAAAGAACACCTACAAAGGAAAACCCATCAGACTATCATCACACTTCTCAACAGAAACCTTACAGGTCAGAAGAGAATGGCATGATATATTTAACGTAATGAAACAGAAGGGCCTCGAACCAAGAATATTGTATATAGCATGATTATCATTCAAATATGATGGAGGGATTAAACAATTTCCAGACAAACGAAAGTTGAGAGAGTTTGCCCTCATAAACTACAAACTACAGGATATCTTAAATGGACTGCTTTAGAGGGAAGCACCCCTAAGGCTAAAAAGATGTCACCAGGGAAAATAAAATCATAGCAAAGAAAGCAGACCATCCAAATACTAACTAAAGGCAAAGAATAAAACACCTAGTATATAAAGAATGGAAGAGAAAGAATAAGAAGGGAGAGAAAAAAAGAAACATCAGACTGTGTTTACAATAACTTAACAATAAAGTTAAGTTAGATTGTTAGATAGTTAAGTTAGATTGTTAGATAGTTAAGAAGCAACCCCTGAACATTTGGTAGCCACGAATCTAAAGCCAGCAATGGCAATAAGTACATATCTATCAATAATCACCCTAAATGTAATGGACTGAATGCACCAATCAAAAGACACAGAGTAACAGAATGCATAAAAAAGCAAGAACCATTTATATGCTGCTTACAAGAGACTTACCTCAAACCCAAAGGTATACACAGACTAAAAGTGAACGGATGGAAAAATATATTTCATGCAAACAACAAAGAGAAAAAAGCAGGTATTGCAGTACTTGTATCAGACAAAATAGATTTCAAAACGAAGAGAGTAGCAAGAGATAAAGAAGGACATTACATAATGATAAAGGGGTCAGTCCAACAAGAAGATATAACCAATATAAATATATATGCACCCATCACAGGAGCAACAGCATATGTGAAACAAACACTAACAGAATTAAAGGAGGAAATAGACAGCAATGCATTCATTTTAGGAGACTTCAACACACCACTCACTCCAAAGGACAGATCAACCAGACAGAAGATAGGTAAAGAGAGAGGCACTGAACAACACACTAGAACAGATGAAACCAGCAGACATCTACAGAACTCTGCACCCAAAAGCAACAGGATACACATTCTTCTCAAGTGCACATGGAACATTTTCCAGAATAGACCACATACTACACCACAAAAAGAACCTCAGTAAATTCAAAAATATTGAAATCCTACCAACCAACTTCTCAGATCACAAAGGTATAAAACTAGAAATAAATTTTAGAAAGAAACCAAAAAGGCTCACAACTACATGGAGACTTAACAACACTCTCCTAATTAATCAATGGGTTAATGACCAAATCAAAACAGAAATCAAAGAATATGTGGAGACTAATGACAACAACAACACAAAGCCACAACTTCTGTGGGACGCAGCAAAAGCAGTTCTAAGAGGAAAGTATATTGCAATACAGGCCTACTTAAAGAAGGAAGAACATTTCCAAATGAATAGTCTAAAGACACAATTACTGAAATTGGAAAAAGAACAAATGAAGCCCAAAGTCACCAGAAGGAGGGACATAATAAAGATTAGAGAAGAAATAAATAAAATTGAGAAGAATAAAACAATAGAAAAAATCAATGAAACCAAGAGCTGGTTCTTTGAAAAAATAAACAAAACAGATAAAACCCAAGCTAGACTTATTAAGAGAAAAAGAGAATCTACACACATAAACAGATTCAGAAATGGGAAAGGAAAAATAACAACAGACCCCACAGAAATACAAAGAATTTTTCAGAGAATACTATGAGAATCTATATGCTAACAAGCCAGAGAACCTGAAGAAATGAACAGCTTCTTAGAAAAATACAACCTTCCACAACTGACCAAACAAAAGACAGAAAAACTAAGCAGACCAATCTCCAGCAGTGAAATTGAATCGGTAATCAAAAAACTACCCAAGAACAAAACCCCTGGACCAGAGGGATTCACCTCTGTATTCTACCAGACATACAGGGAAGAAATAACACCCATTCTCCTTAAACTTTTCCATAAAATAAACGAGGAGGGAATACTTCCAAACTCATTCTATGAAGCCAGCATCACTCTAATGCCAAAACCAGGCAAAGACCTCAACAAAAAAGAAAATTACAGACCAATATCCCTGATGAACGTAGATGCAAAAATACTCAACAGACTATTAGCAAACCGAATTCAAAAATACATCAAGAGGATCGTACACAGTGATCAAGTGGGATTCATCCCAGGGATGCAAGGATCGTACAACATTCGAAAATCCATCAGCATCATCCACCACATCAACAAAAAGAAGAACAAAAACTACATGATCATCTCCATAGATGCTGAAAAAGCATTTGACAAAATTCAGCGTCCATTCATGATTAAAACTCTCCACAAAATGGGTGTAGAGGGCAAGTACCTCAACATCATAAAGGCCATATATGACAAACCCACAGCTAACATCATACTTAACGGCGAGAAGCTGAAGAAGATTGGTAAAGAAGAAGTCAAATTGTTACTATTTGCAGATGACATGATACTGTACATAAAAAACCCTAAAGACTCCACTCCAAAACTACTAGAACTAATATCTGAATTCAGCAAAGTTGCAGGATACAAATTAACACACAGAAATCTGTTGTTTTCCTATACACTAACGATGAACTAACAGAGAGAGAAATCAGAAAAACAATTCCATTCACAATTGCATCAAAAAGAATAAAATACTTAGGAATAAACCTAACGAAGGAAGTGAAAGACCTGTACTCTGAAAATTACAAGACACTCCTAAGAGAAATTAGAGTACACTAACAAATGGAAATGCATCCCATGCTCTTGGCTAGGAAGAATAAATATTGTCAAAATGGCTATACTACCTAAAGCAATCTACAGATTCAATGCAATCCTGATCAAAATACCAACAGCTTTCTTCAATGAACTGGAGCAAATAATTGTAAAAGTCCTATGGAACCACAAAAGACCCTGAATAGACAATGAATCCTGAGAAGGAGGAATAAAACAGGAAGAATTACGCTCCCTGACTTCAAGGTGTACTACAAAGCCATAGTAATCAAGACAATTTGGTACCAGCACAAAAACAGACCCACAGACCAGTGGAACAGAATAGAAAATCCAAACATTAATCCAAACATATACAGTCAACTAATATTTGGTAAAGGAGCCATGGATATATTATGGGGAGATGACAGCCTCTTCAGCAGCTAGTGTTGGAAAAACTGGACAGCTACATGTAAGAGAATGAAACTGGACTACTGTCTAACCCCATACACAAAAGTCAACTGAAAATGGATCAAAGACCTGAATGTAAGTCATGAAACCATAAAGCTCTTAGAAAAAATTATAGGCAAAAATCTCTTGGACATAAACATGAGCGACTTCTTCATGAACATATCTCCCCAGGCAAGGGAAACAAAAGCAAAAATGAACAAGTGGGACTATCTCAAGCTGAAAATCTTCTGTACAGCAAAGGACACCATCAGTAGAACAAAAGGCATCCTACAGCATGGGAGAATATATTCATAAATGACGTATCTGATAAAGGGTTGACATCCAAAATATATAAAGAACTCACGCACCTCAACAAACAAAAAGCAAATAGTCTAATTAAGAAATGGGCAGAGGACATGAATAGACACTTCTCTAAAGAAGAAATACAGATGGCCAACATGCACCTGAAAAGATGCTCCACATCGGTACTCATCAGAGAAATGCAGATTAAAACCACAATGAGATATCACCTCACACCAGTGAGGATGGCCAACATCCAAAAGGCAAACAGCAACAAATGTTGGCGAAGATGTGGAGAAAAGGGAACCCTCCTACACTGCTGGTGGAACTGCAAATTAGTTCAACCATTGTGGAAAGCAGTATGGAGGTTCCTCAAAAAACTCAAAATAGAAATACCATTTGACCCAGGAATTCCACTCCTAGGAATTTACCCTAAGACTGCAGCAGCCCAGTTTGAAAAAAGCATATGCACTCCTATGTTTATCGCAGCACTATTTACAATAGCCAAGGTATGGAAGCAACCTAAGTGTCCATCAGTAGATGAATGGATAAAGAAGACATGTTACATATACACAATGGAATATTATTTAGCCATAAGAAGAAAACAAATCCTACCATTTGCAACAACATGGATGGAGCTAGAGGGTATTATGCTCAGTGAAATAAGCCCAGCCGAAAAAGATAAGTATCAAATGATGTCATTCATATATGGAGTATAGGAACAAATAAAAAAAAACTGAAGCAACAAAACTGCAGCAGACGTACAGAACCCAAGAACGGACTAATAGTTACCAAAGGGAAAGGGACTGGGGAAGATGGGTGGGAAGGGAGGGATAAGAGGGAAAAGGGGCCATTATGATTAGCAGACGTAATGGTGGGGCATGGGGAGTGATGTACAACTCAGAGAAGACAAGTAGTGATTCTATAGCATCTCAGTATGCTGATGGACAGTGACTGTAATGGGTTTAGTGGGGTTACCTGATTAAGGGGTAGTTTAATAACAATAATATTGCACATGTAATTGTAGATTAATTATACCAAAATAAATTATTTTAAAAAATATTAAAAAAATAAAGAAATGGGAACCATCCTAAGCTGTTTATGGGAATGTAAATTGGTGTAACTGCTGTGGAAAACAGTATGAAGGTTCCTCCAAAAACTAAAACTAGAAATACCATTTGATCCAGTCATTCCACTTGAAGGAATTTACCAGAAGAAAACAAAATTCCTGATTTGCAAAGATATATGCACCCGTATGTTTATCGCTGCACTCTTTACAATAGCCAAGATATTGAAGCAATCAAAGTGTCCATCGGTAAATGAGTGGATAAAGGTGATGTGGAACATATACACAATGGAATATTACTCAGCCATGAAAAATAAATAATCCTGCCATTGTGATAGTATGGATGGACCTAGAGGGCATTAAGCTTTGTGAAATAAGCCAGGTGGAGTAAGACAAATACCACATCATTTCACTTATTTGTGTACTATAAAAAACAAAACAGAGGGAACAAAACATCAGTAGACTCATAGACACTGAGAAGGGCTAGTGGTTACCAAGGGGAGGGGTTAGGCTGGGGGGGATAAAGGGGCTCAAAAATTATCCATCACAATATAAGTTGGTCATGTGGACAGTAGTACAGCATGGAGAATGTAGTCAATGGTTCTGTAACATCTTTCTACATTTATAGATAGCACACACTAGAGGGTGTGAGGATTTAATAATTGGGTAACTGTTGAACCACTGTGTTGTACATTTCAAGCCAATATAAGATGGTATATCAGTAATGCTTCAATTAAAAATGAACAGATTATTACTAGTTATGCAAGTTTTTCAGAAACTAGAAGAAGAGTGCAAAAATTTTATCACAACATCACGTGCAGTAGCAGGAAACTAGAGGCAATCTTTGAAGTAGTGAACAAATAAAGCATAGGGATCCATAGAATAGAATATCTTGTAGCAGTTAGGAGGCCATGGGATCAAGAAAGTTTATTTTTATTAAGATGGCAGATATTACAACACATTTGTAGGCTGATGGGCATAATCTAACTGAAAAAAATTGATAATGTAGGAAAAAGGGGATAGTGCAGGAGGCAAGGAAGAATGGATTGAGATGTAGAACTGGAGGTAGGAGTGTGGTGAGGGATAGCAATAGGGAGCAGAAAAAAAATAGGATTGCATATGTTTTTCAGAACAGGGATTTTGTTTTCTTCAGGTAAATTCCTAGAAGAAGAATTACTAGGTTGTATGGTATTTCTGTTTTTCATTTTTTGAGGAACCTCCGTACTGCTTTCCACAGTGGTTGCACCAATTTAAGTTTCCACCAATAATGCAGGAGGGTTCCCTTTTCTCCACATCCTCGCCAACACTCATTATTTCTTGTCTTTTGGATAGTGGCCATTCTAAATGGTGTGAGGTGATATCTCACTGCAGTTTTGATTTGCATTTCCCTGATGATAAGCAATATGGAGCATCTTTTCATGTGCCTCTTGACTATATGTATTTCTTCTTTGGAAAAATGTCTGTTCAGGTCCTCTGCCTATTTTTTAATTGGGTTATTTATTTTATTTGGTGTTGAGACATATGAGTTCTTGATATATTTTGGATGTTAACCCCTTATCAGATAAACCATTTATGAATATATTCTCCCACAGTGTAGTGGCTTTTTGTTCTGTTTGTGGTGTCCTTTGCTGTACAGCAGCTCTCTAGTTTGATGTAGTCCTACTTGTTCATTTTTTATCTTGTTTTTCTTGCCTGGGGAGAAAGGTCTAGAAAAAAGTTGCTCATGCTTATGTTCAAGAGATGTTTGCCTATGTTTTTTTCTAAGAGTTTTTTGGATTCATGTCTTACATTCAGGTCTTTGATCCATTTCAAGTTTACTTTTGTGTGTTGAGTCAGGCAGTAATCCAGTTTCATTTTCTTGCATGTAGCTGTTTAGTTTTCCCAACACCATTTATTGAAAAGATTGTCTTTCCTTATTGTATATTCATGGCTCATTTATCATGTATCATTTGACCAATAATGGGTGGGTTTATTTCTGGGTTATGTATTATGTTCCATGATCTATGAGTCTTTTCTTTTGCCAGTACCATACTGTTTTGATTACTGTAGCTTTGTAGTAATGCATTTTAGGTGGAATTTGCTGTAAGACACAAGGCTGTGTTCATACAGTATATTTAGAGAACAGCAGAGCAGGGCATGAGGCATATCGGGGACTGGCAGAATATTAGTATATGTTGTGTTCAGATTATAAATGATCTCTAAGCCATTCATCACAAGTTAAATATTTTCATGTATGCAGAACCTCTAAACCTCTTTAAGCAGTTGAAACTTTTCTTTAAGCTTCTGAAACATTTTCAACATCTCATGGAACTTGGAATAGATGAAAGCAAGGAGGCTCTTAGGGTCCCACCTGGGAGACGTTTCTTATCTCAAAGACAAGAAAAGATAAAGAGATAAAACAAAGCTTAAGTCTGGATGCAGAGTTATCAAAGTTCCTATCTATTAAGTACATTTATTTGCTTGGTACTCTGGAGACAAAAAGAATAATGTTATGTAGTAGGTCTTTGTTGTAGGGGCTACTTAGCTACTGACACTCCTCTGCCCAGTCTTGTCTGATGACTGCATCTGATACCCAGGACAAGCTTCCAGAGACCTTGCGTGGCCTTGTGTGGCACTTCCTATCTGGAAGAGAACATTTGATCTAGGAGTAGAAAACCAACTCAAAATAAGACAATGGGATCATCTTTCTCGGAATGTTAAACTTTCAACAAAGAGAGATTGAAAGTCCTTGAGAGTTCTTGGCGGCCTCCTAGAAGAAAAGTGGACAGAGGCACAATCCAGCCTGCTGCCTGTTTTTGTGTTTTTACATTTTATAATGGTTGGGAAAAAAAATTAAAAGAAGAATAATATTTCATAGCATGTGAGAATTCTATATTAACATTTCAGTATACATACCTAAAGTTTTATTAGAGCGTAGCCACATGCATTATTTGTGTATTGTGTATGGCTCTTTCATACCATAATGGTAAGTGTTAAATAGTGCCACAGAGACTGTATGGCCCACAGAGGTTAAAATGTTTTCTCTCTGGTTCTTCATGGCATAAAGTTTGCTTTCTTCTTCTATCCTAGAGGAAAGAACCATCAGCATTTAAAGCTATCCTGGTTCAATCTCTTATTAAGTCTTGTTTGCCCAACTGTTCCTTTGATGACATAAAGTATTTCAGTGTTTTGCATTAAGGTCACTGTTTGTTTGAGCTAACAAAGTCAGCTTTCATAGCTTTCACCCAAAAGAACATTAACTAATATAATTATCTAGTGACTTTGTTCAAGAAATCTATTAGCTTTGAATAATTATAGAGCCAGATTGACTATTTCAAGTAAATTTACACGTGCATTAGTAAAAACAAACAAGCAAAATATTTATTTAAAAAATACCCAATACAGTAAAAAATTGCTTTGTCTTAAATGGACAGCTAAACTTATTAATGGGATTTATATTGTATGAATGATTACCATGGAATTTTAAATTATTTCCGTTTTCAGAAAGTCAGTGATTTCTGGGGATCAGGATTTGAATGGAAAGCTTATGGTTCCAAATGGATTCTGTGAGGACCACATGGGGGAACAGTAGGTGTGACATGTGTGCTACTTTGAGCTGGACTAGGGGCAAAAATAGCTTTATCATCCTTGCTTGGCTTTTGTGAACCTTAGTGACTCTTCAGATCACCCTACTTGAGATTCTTTTTTTCTTATCTTTTTTTTTTCAGTCTGAGTTCATTTTTCCACAACTAACTGATTGCCAGTGGGCTGCTCATGGCCTGTACTTACCCACCCTAATGAGCATACACATGCCAGATCCCAGCCCCTTTTCCTGCCTGCTTCATTCTCTCATCAAGACACCATTATGTTGCTTGATTTATTTGTTCTAATTTAATTTCAGGGCACAGATTATTACTTAATCTTTTCACTCATCACTCTTTGTCAATAAACCCATTGTAAGAATTCGTTCATTTGATTGTTTCCTTTTTCCTGATAAATTAATCACATTCTGATTTAATTTTTCACTCCAAACAGACTGAACCATGTAGTAAGCCATGTAAGTGGTACATTTGCTAGCACCAGAGATGACCTCCCATGTCCTAACACAACTGCCTTTCCAATTCCCCAACCCCGGGTCAAACAAGTCATCTATTTCCTTGCTTAAGCTTCTTCTAAAGGCAGAATAAGGAACACACAAAACGTGCAGTTCCCAATGGTACCAGTTGATGATGCTTACAAATGTACCACTTAACACTGAAGTGTTTTTAGATTTTTAAAAAAGAAAAGGAAGAATTACCTTAGTTCTCTGAGAAAGTCATATAGTTACTTGTATGGATTTCTATCTGATTATTATGGGCCTGAGACCCAAAAATATTAAAACCACTCTCCATGGAGAGTTCAATTGCTTAATGCAAGGTGTTATTTATACTTCTCCCTGCTAAAAGTAGGCCTGTCCCTCCTGGGCTATGGCAAAAAGAGGGCATGTGATGAAAAATGAACTGTCAGGACCACTCCTATCCTAGAATCTTTCACCTAAGACCAAGAATTATAATGCTGGACTTCTTTCAGTTCATAATGCTGGATTTCCTTCTAAACAGTGATGCTTAACAAAGAAATACAGCAAATTTTCCCAAGTGAACACAAAACAACATAATTTATTTCCTGGCCAACCTGACCAGGAGGGACAATAGATTATAATAGGAAGAATTCTAATACATGATGATTTGGATATAGACCAACTTTTAAACTCCACCTTACAGTTTTTTTTTTGTTTTTGTTTTTTGTCTTATTCAATCCAGTTCCACACCTAGCATCCTATTGGATTGATCTAAGGTTTTTAAACTTGGAATTGTATTAGGTGCCGTCTTCCTTTTTAACTTTTCTTAAATCCTTTTAGTATAAAAACTAGATCTTTCCTTCCCATTGTCTCTTGCTAATGGTAGTTGGTATTAAGACTTTTGTTTTGGTAGAGGCATAGTTTGATTAGATTAATTGTAGACATGTCCATTCATTTAAAAAATACTATGAGACCAATTTTTAAATTTTTCAATATTATTCTCAATCTCAGGGCCTTTGTTTTATTGAATGAAACATTGGGCCATATGAAATTGTCCAGGTTAAAAATGGAGAGCCCCTAGATGTCTCCTTCTCAACTCCTTTCCCTATAGGACTGCACCTGTCCTTTAAGTAATCCTGACCAGTGCCTCACAAAACATTATTTTAGGATTCTCAACTTTTGTATACTTGGAGAACCAAGTTACTAACTAACCTTCCCCATCTTTATATCTGGAGTTGGTTGGGTCCTCAGTTTATGACCTCATCTGTCACTTAACTAAGATATCCAAGAGTCATGAGGTCTATTTTCTAATAATCCCTACTGTCTCCCCCACCTCCCGCCCACCGCCACTGTTTTATGCCTTCTCCCTTCTCCAATCTCTGTTCCATATGTGAGGAAGATGTGCTTCTCCTTTCATCCAAAGGCAGAAATTTTATATTGTCCTTGATGCTATCCAGTATATTCGGTTAGAAGCTTATCCCATCTATTAAAAGCATCCACTATTGGCCTCAAACCCAGCCTCTCCACCAACTTGATTGCTTCAGTCCATATATTGCAGTATCTCTCTAAGTTGGATCCTAGAACTTAATCTTTTCACCGTAATATGCTCCTTTTGAAGTTCAGTAAACTTTTACTCAATATCTACTACCATATATTCAAGTGAATCAAAAACATCATTGCTTATCAGGTGCAACCATATGTATGTTCACTAAAAAATAAAACAAAGAATCAGACTGTGATATGCCATTGATTATAAGACACATTCCAATTTCAGAGATGTTAAATTATTTAGAATGTACATTTTGAAATTGATGAAATATGCATATGCTCAGCATTGAGGGGTTCTGGAGATATAGAAACAACTATGATCATGTTGCAGCTTTTGGAAAGCTCATGGACCTGTACTTTCAGTCACTGAGTGCTCATTCAACAAAGAAATTGTTGGAAATTGAGCAACGGTATTTTACTGCACAAAGACAGTTAATTTCTGATTGTGTGCTTGCGTTGTATATGAGTTTTATTGATCAACTGCTCTAAATGCTTCAGAACAATTTTGGTCTACACTTATTAATTACAGTTATCCTAAGTCATATTTCTAAAGTACCATACTATTCACAAAGAATTATTTGACTTTATATCTAAGTAAGTTACGATACTCACTTAATCAAATATAATTAGCAAAGTAAATATGCCATAATTAAAATTTAAAAGCATTCTAGTTCCATGTATAAATATCAGAACTTTGACTCATTTTTATTACATAAGGATAATGGATGAACAAAGGTGTTGGAATTAGCCAATTATAAATTTTGTGGCAATAGAGCTGTTATCTTAGATAATGTTTTGGAAAGGATGGAGATTCTTCCACTTGCTGGAAGAAATCCTCAGTGAACATTGTGCCCTGTTGACTCTGACTATAGCTTCAGTTGGAAAGGAGATGTTAATGTAGATGTAATGATTAATCTCACTTTTCATGGTTGAAAAAGGAATTAGAAATTCCTGTTGCTTCTACCTTTCTCCTCATTGTACATACACAGAAAATAAGCCATGTCTTTATATGGTACAATTCAATTGAAATTGGATTGGTCACAGACTGGTTGTGCTTATATTAATCCTTTTCCTGATACTGACAAGTACATGAATCCATTTTGATTACTGGTATTTGTGACAATCCTGGGCTATACTAGAAACTTTACTGAGAAATAAGGAATGTGTACCCATGAGTAAAGTCATGATGTCAAAGGAAGAGATTAGCAGTGGTTGAAATATAGTCCATAGAGTCTCCTTCATTTCCCTGCAGAGCCAAGGTCAAACTAAGAAAAATCTGAAACTGGTTTGAAGCAAGAAATTATTATGAAACAAGAATAAGCTAAATTTACGCATTTTTGTTATATTTGACCAAGTTATCCAAGTCATTACTAAGTGTAAATCAATTTAAAATTAAATTTGACTATAGAAGATAGTCTATACTTAGCTGCTCGTAAAGTATAGCAGAAGACTGCTATACTTTTTGAAGTATGTGTCTTTGAACACTGTTTCATTTTAGAAAATGCACATAAAGTTTGCATTTTATCCCATGCCATATTAGACATGTTTTAGCATAAAATTAATGTTTTGGTTGTTTTATCTTCTCAAGGAAAAAGGGTCAGTGTGCAGTCATTCTCTGAGCTTCAAGTCTGAGCATCCACCAAGAAACTATGATAGTACCACAATCTGAGACTCACTTCTCAGGCACTCAGTAATGTGGGCAGAGAGAAAAAAATAACTAGCGTTGAAAATGAGTGGAGCCAGTGCTCTCTTTGGCAGCACATATACTAAAATCGGAATGATACAGAGAAGATTAGCATGGCCCCCGCTCAAGGATGACATGCAAATTCGTGAAGCATTCCATATTTTTGCACAGGGAAAGGAAATAACATTGCACTTTATAAGCACTGTATATTATAAGTGGAAAATGCAATGACTTAAATAAAATAATTTAAAATTGGGAAAAAAAAAGAAAGAAAATGAGTGGAGTCAAAATATACTTAAGTCCTGATGATTTTAACTATTTGCAAGTGTTACTGTGAAGGGTAGAAATGAATTAAGTCATACATAGTGTTTATTTTGATAATACTGTTGAATTCAAGAACTGGGGTAACATTTGGAGTCACACTACATCCCAGCCTACATTATGTGGATCTGAAAGGTGATCCGAAAAAGTATTTACAATCTTTTTAATACTTTGGTATATCACCAAATCTCTTTTGCTTCTTATTGAAAAAGTAATTGAAATAGATTTCACTTGACAGTGAATCACGAGTATCATTAGTGTACATGAGATATGCACTATGAGTGACACTGTATAATTTATGTCCTTATTTTACCATTTACAAAAACTACTGAGACAAAAATACCACTTACTTTCTGCCCAAAGCGATTTGATTCATCAAGCATCTACTTTATCTCCTGTTGGCATATTAAGAAAGTTCAATAATTCTTTTGAACCTCTATACTGTTTGTCATTTTCTGAAGGATAGAAGTGGACAGGTAATGAAAATATTGAAACAAATTAACAGCAATTCAAAAATTAATGTATTAAATATCTACATGTGGCAATATGATAGACTGGACATTTTGAATAACCTTTCCAGTGCAAACTCCTAGATATTGGACAAACTACAGCAAATGTTTAAATGAGTTGTTGAAATATTTTCTGAATAATTTTTCTCTCTTCTCTAGCATTTCCATCTTGTAATCAAATTACACATATATTTGGCTTGATACTGTACCACAAGTCACTGAGACTCTTCATATTTTTCAGTCTTTTTGCCCTCTGCTATTCAGACTAAGGACTTTATATTGATATGCCTTCAAGTTCAGGAGATAATTTATTTTGCTGTCTTCATTGCTGTCAACCCAGATGTGGATAAAGTGAAGGTTCCTGTGGCCAGGATTCTCACCTGGCCCTGGTCGGCTGGCTCACTACACACATGCGGGCTATACGTTGTTATTGACTCTATACAGAGCTCCGCCCAGTGCTCTGCACCACACGGGGGCACAGCTGCAAGGCTGCAGAAAAGCAGAGCTGGAGTGGTGGCAGCGCCAAGGACAGAGACTGAGACAGGTGCACGGGTGGAGAGGCCCAGAGGCAGAGACTACAGACTTGCTCTGAGTGGATGGTATTCTAGTAATTGACCTGCCACTGTGGGAATAAAGTTGGGTATAAACCCTTTCACCGCAAGAATGTTCCACTGTCATTTCTTTGGTCTCATTGAATCCATAGTGAGCTTGTCTGGGGCTGAAACCCATTGGCAAAACACCAGTCAATGAAATTTTTAATTCAGAAGTTAAATATTTCAGGTCTAGATTTTTGTTTTAATTTACATTTCTTCGTTTAAATTCCATACTTTTCACTCAGTATGATCATCTTTTCCCCTAACTTGTTGCAGATATAATAGTCGATTCAAATTCAGTGTCTACTAATTTAAACATCTGGGGAAATTCTGAATCTTTTTTATTAACTGCTTCTATCCTTGATTATGAGTTGCATATTTCTGCTTCACCACATAAAACCTAGTAAATATTTATTTTATGATGGCCACTTGAGTGATACATTGTAAGGTGTCTCAAGTGTGTCTTCTTTCTCTCAGGAGTGTTGAGTGGTGTTTTCACTGATAGTTAAATTATTGGGACATCCTTTTGCTCCTTTCAGGTAGATTTACTTCTTTGTTTGAGCAAGTGTACAATGGTTTGGGGCTCAGTGCTAGCAGTCCCCATTGGTCCAGACTGTGTCCCATGCTACTAGGCATGCCTTAATTTGGCGGTTCAATCTGGATGTATGGGGAGCTCAGTGAGGATTCTCTGCTTCTTCTGGGCCAGAACTTTAATATCCCTCAGTGGTGCATAAACTCTGTATCATCAGTAACTTCTCTCAGCCCAGAAGTAAGTGATCTCATGGAGTCTTGGCCTGCACTTCAGAAACACAGCTTTTAATGAAGTAATTATGGTGAATTCCCGTGAAAATTCTATACACCATCATGCAGCGCTCTATCTTTCCCTGAAATCCTATCATTTTGGTGGAAAGGAACTCTATTTTTTGCCTCCTTAGCTCAGCAAAAAGCTTCCCCATGCAGGATATTAACATGATTCATATGAGACTTATCTCCTGTGGGTTTTTTTTTTCAAGAATCATAGTCCTATGCTGCCACTTGTTCAGGCCTAAAAGCACTTACCTCAAATATTTTGTCTAGTATCTTAGCTGTTCTTTTTCCTTTTCCTGGAAAAGCAAGTCTAGTACAAATTACTGTGCCATGGATGAAAGCAGAAGACGTCTGGCTGTTTATTTTTCTATCTAAAATTATATATTCATTATATAGAATGACATTTTATGTACCTTTGCTCAGTAAAACTCTCTTGGCAACATCAGAATTCTCCAACAAATACCCTCAGACCATAATAGCTTATACATATGTTTTTTGACTAAACTAGCTAAACATAATTCCTCATTACTGTTGTTTTCCAAATTTTGTCAACAGATTCTTAATTTAACTGCTTATAAAAAAATAATAGAGCCTGAAGGACAGGATCGTTGTTTACATTTGGAGACCTAATGGTCTTCCTCTAAGTTTGATTCATTACAAATAAAGTAAAATATCTTCTATAAGAAAAAATGAGATATTTTTTGCTGCTTTGTTTCAGCTGCAGTGCAAGAAAAAGCCTTCACTGCCTCAGGCAGTAAAAATGTTAATAGTTGGAAAAGGTCATTTAGCTTTCTTCATTAAGACCATGAAATCAAATTGGATCTAAGTGGCTCACACTTGAAAATAATCAATCTAAGGTGATCTTTATAAGATCATTTTAAAGGGCCTCTAGATCACTCATGCTGAAGAATTGCATTGATTTTGTGTGTGTGTGTGTGTGACTAATTATATCAGCCTAAATAAAATAAATCCATAGAAGACACAAATATAGACACTTTGCTAACATTCAAACACATTTATAGGGTTTTAATGATTACTTTTCATGATAAAACAAAACCATTCAGAGGCTGATTATGCCACTTTCTATTTACTATTGACTCTGAATTGGCAAGCATCATAAGTAGGTATTTCATGTTTTCAAAAATAAAGTGTTCTAAATCAAATTCAGGTAAGATGCCGGTTATTAAATATACAGCATGTCATCTATTTACACTGATTTATGCTAGTTTGTGAAAACAACTCTATTCTAAATCCATGTAAATCAGGTAGGGCTCAATAAGAAAAATAGAATGAGTAGAAGATATATATTTTAAAAGTCATTGAAAGAAATTGACTTATGCAATTATGGGAGTTGGGTAGGTAAGCCTGAAATCCATAAGGCAGACCACTAAGAGGGTAGACTGGATCTTTCCGATGTGGGCATAAGCTGCAGTCCACAAGCAGAATTTCTTGTTTTTCAGGAAAGTCTCAGCTCTGCTCTTAAGGACTTTCAGCTGATTAAATGACCACCAAAATTATCTAGGCTAATCTTCCTTATTTAAGTCAGCTGATGACTTTTAGTACCACTATAAAATACCTTTAGAGCAATACCTAGAAAAGCATTTATTGAATAAACTTGGGACTATAGCAGCTATCATTTGAATTTGTTACCCCAAATTCATATGCTGAAAGCCAATCCTAATGAATTTGTTACCCCAAATTCATATGTTGAAAGCTTATCCTAAAGGTATGAGGAGGTGGGGCCTTTGGGAGGTGATTAGGTCATGAGGGCAGAAACCTCAGGCAGGATTAGTATCCTTATAAAGGAGCTGAGAACACTCAGTTGCCCATTTCCAGCATGTGAGGCTGCAACGAGAAGTCTACCACCCAAAAGGAGGCCCTCCTGTGACCCTGCTGGCACCCTCATCTTGACTTCCAGTTCTCCAGAACTGTGAGAGGTAAAGTTTTGTTGTTTATAAGCTACCCTCTCTGGTACATTTTATAGCAGCCCAAACAGATGAAGCCGGTAGTGGCCTATGTCATGCCTGGGTGTTTCCTCCTGCCTTTTATGACAGTCTGCCCTGTGGATTTTAGGCTTTCCTTGGCAGTCCCAGTCATGTTTGCCAATTTTTCACAGTAAATCTCTTAATTAACATATATCACTGTTGGTTCTGTTTTGTTAGTTGAACCCCAACTAACATAGATTTTAATACCAGAAAAATGGGGTGCTGCTATTACAAACACCTGAAAATGTTTACATGTTTTTGGAATTGGGCATTTGGCAGAGGTTGAAAAATTTTTAGGGACTTTGATAGAAAAAGCCTAGGGTGCTGTGGGGAAGTTGGGGTTCCTATGGCCAGGATCCTCACTGAACTTAAACCACCTGATGATGTAACTGGCCTGTTGCTAAGCTACTACTTCCACACCTTTAGGCAATAAGCTATTACTGTGCTATATAGAGAGCTTGGGCCCAGTGCTCTGGGCGGAGACAGAGACGCTAGTGCTCGACCTACCACTGGGAGAACAAGCCGGATAATAAACCCTTTCACCCCAAAGAACGTTCTGCTGTCAATTTCTTTGGTCATATTGAATCCATAGTGAACTTGCCTGGCGCTGAAACCCATTGGCAAGACAGTTGCCTTGAGCAAACTGTTAGAAGAAATATGGGTGTTAAAGATTCTGCTGGTAAGGTCTCAGAAGGAAATGAGGAACATGTTACTGAAACTGGAGAAAAGAAGATCCTTGTTGTATAGTGACAGAAGGCTTGGTGCAATTGTGTCCTGCAGTTATGAGAAAATCAAAACTTATAAGCAATAAACTTGGATATTTAGCTAAGGTGATATCCAAGTAAAGTGTTGAAAATGTGGCCTTGTGTGGTCTTACTGCTTATAGTAAAACAAAAGAGGAAGAGGAAAAATTGAGGGAAATATTAAGCAAAAAGAAGTAGAAGATGCTTAGGGAAATGCAACCTGCCTCCACTGCAAAAGATACTATGATAAGGAAATGAACTGGAAGTTAAATGGTCTCTTAAGAGAAAGTGTAGAGTGTAGCTGGACAACCTTTTATTAGTGCTTCAGAAGGATCAAATAGAGTATTCAGTCACACAGAGAACTCGTTGAAGAGATTATGAGTCTCTATCTTGGATCCCCTCCTCTGTGGAGGAGCCCCTTATCAAATGAAGTGAATCCCATGACATGTAGAAAAGACAATGTTCTTGGGAATGTAATACCAGGTGTAATAATCACCCTGGACTGAAGGAGATAGAGAGATGGCAATGTGGCTGTGGAAGCACAGGGAGAAAAATATGATGTGATGACAGAAGGAGAGGCCAGAGCAACACAGGATCCTAAGACAAAGAATGTGGGCGGTCCATAGAATCCTAAAATTGGCAAGGAAACAAATTCTTCTCTGGAGCTCTGGGAGGAGCCAGGTAACACCTGGATTTTAGTCCTTGGGTCACTTTGGATTCATTATGACTTGAATGCTAGGATCACAAATATATGTTGTTGGACATCACTAAATTTGGTAATTTTTTATTGCAGCAGTAAGAAACTAAGATTTCAGGAGTCTTTCATCATTTTCTTTGAGGTTTTTTCCCCATCTATTGAGATTTTATATAATTTTTGTTTAACCTGTTGATGTGATGTTTTACACAAATTTATTTTTTATATGCTAAACCAACCTTGCAGTCCTAGGATAAAAGTGCTACTTGTCTAGTTACATTGCTAGTATGTTACGGATTTGTATCCATATTTGTAAGTGATATTGCTCTGTAGTTCTCAGTTCTTGTGGTGAGAATGTCACCTATGCTTCTATATTTTGAAAGAGTTTGCAAATAATTTGTATAAATTATTTTTAAGGGTCTGGTAGATTGCAGCAATGAAGCCTCCTGAGGCTGGGTTTTTCTTGGTGGGTAGATTATCATGATGGTGATTATTATTATTGCTAATTCAATCTCTTCACTTGTTATAATCCTGTTTAGATTGTTTATTACTTTTTTAGTCTGTTTTGGTAATTCCTGTATTTATTAGAAATGACTGATTCTGTGTAAGTTCTCTAATTTATTGGCATATAATGGTTCATGGTATTCCCTCCTAATCTTTTATTTCTGTATGGTCAGTAGTAATATTCACTCCTTCATTTCTGATCACAATCATTTGACTTCTCATTATTTTTTCTTGATCATTTTAGCTAAATTTTATCAATTCTGTTCATCTTTCAAAACATTAGCTTTTGGTCTCTCTTTCTCTATTGTTCTTCTATTATATCCTTTACCTTTGTGCCCATCTTTATTATTTCCTCTTTATGCTTGCTTCTGGTTTAGTATGCTCTTTTCCCCAGTGTTTTCAGAGAGATGGTTAGGAGGTTGATTAAAAAATTTTCAAATCAACAGCAAAAACATAATCTGATGAAAAAGTGGGCAGAGGATCTGAATTGACATTTTTCCAAAGAAAACATAAGATGTCCAACAGGTACATGAAGAGGTGTTCAACATCACTAATCATTAGGGAAATGAAAATTAAAACTACAGTGAGATTCACTTCATACCTATTAGGATTTCTATTACCAGAAGACAAGAGATAACAAGAGCTTGAGAGGATGTGGAGAAAAGGAAACCTTATGCACTATGGTGAAAATATAAATTGTACAGCAACTATAGAAAACAGTATGGAGGTTCCTCAGAAAGTTAAAAATAAAACAATCATATGATCCAGTTAATCTGCTTCTGGGTATTTGAAGGAAATGCAAACACTAACTAAAGATATCTGACTCTCATGGTCACTGCAGTGTCTGTGGATGGATAAATGGACAAAGAAATGTGGCATATGTATATTCAAAGGAATATTACTCAGCCATAAAGAAGAATGAATTCTTGCCATTTGAGATAACATGGGTAGACCTTGAGGGCAGTATGCTAGGAGAAAAAAATATTCTTAATATATCCATTTACAGCTATGAAATTTCCTATGAGGACTTCTTACACTATATCTCATTAAATTTTGGTATGCTTTGCCTTCATTTTCATTAATCTCAAAGTTATTTTCTGATTTCTCTTTGATTTTTTTATTTACCATTATTTAGATAACATTCCTAAGTGTGCTGTTTATCCACGTATTTGTGAGTTTCCCTAATCTTTCTCTTAATGATGCCTAATTTCATTCCACTGTCATAAGAGAACATACTTTGTATTATTTCTGTGCCTTTAAATTACTTGTTTTATGGCCTAGGAATATATGGTCAGTCATGGAGAATGTTCTGTTTTTACTTGAAAAGAATGTACTTTCTATTTACTGGAGTATTCTGTACATATCAGTGAGATCCAGTTGGTATATAGTGTTGCTTACATCTTATATCACCTCTGTTTTTATTTTGCCTAATCATTCTATCCATTATTGAAAGTGGAGCATTGAACAATGCAACTATTATTTTTTAATTGATTTCTCCCTTCATTTTTCAGTTTTATTCATGTAGATTGGTGCTCTTCTATAAGGTGTATATATGTTTATAATTATTACTTATTTTTGCTGGCTTTACCCTATTTAACCTTCTATCATTATAAATTTTCCTCCTAATCTCTGATAGTATATTTTGTCTTAACATCTATTTTTCTGATATTCACCTAGCCACTTACTGTTTCTTGTTTTTGCTCTTTGTATATCTCTCTGTCCATTCTTTTCCTTTCATTGTATTTATATTTTATCTAAATGCTATAAACAGCATATCACTGTATATTTTAATCTAGTCTTACAATTGCTGTCTTTTGATTTTTACTTGTTTACATTTAATGAAATTGATATTGGTGGATATGTCTGCTGTTTTACTTTTTTTCCCTGTTTCACATTCCTTTTCCCATATCCCTCTTTTACTGCCTTTTTTTACAGTAAGTATTTTTACATGAAGCATTTTATATTATCTTTTCATTTAATTTTATGGAGTCATTTGTTTAGTGGTTGCTCTATGGCCTACCAAATGTAACTTCCCTAATCAGAATCAGCATCAGATTTATTCTAGCTTAATTTCAGTGATACAGAAATGTCACTCCTATATATCTCTATTTCTTTGTCCCCTTTTATGATATTTTTGTTAGATACACACATATTATTATTTATTTACTTTTTAAAATACAGACTTCTCTCAATTGCCTTTCACCTCAATGTCCACTGTTTGGTGAGTGTTCTTACGCTTGAACTTCTCCAGGTCCTGCTGCAAGTTAAATCAGATCCTTTGCAAAAAGATTAGGAGCTGTCTGTTTATGTCCTGTTTCTCACCCCAGGCAAACTCTCAAGAGTGGAAGTCAAAGAACTGAAGTGGGAACAATAGCAAGTTTTCTTCGAGTGACACCTCCTACTTAAATTTTAAGCATTCATTGGAGGGGTGGACAGTAGTCTGAGGTGTTCTTGGTTTGCCTTTCCTGCCATGGAACCACTGCCTTACAAGCCAGGGCAAGAGTGCTTAGGGACCCTATATTCCCATGGTTCCAAGGATAACAGAGAGTCTCTATTCCATAAGTGGAGGCTTGGCAAAAGAAGAAAGCCCCACTCTTAATCATGCTAACCTACAACTTAGCCTCAACAGTATGTAAAAGAGGGCAGGTTGAGAAATGATGATGTCTTTTTTCTTCCTAGAAATAAAGACCTTTGGCAGGGATCTGGCAGGAAAGGGAAATCTATGGTCTTGGGCACTCTAGTCTGGATTTCCATCTTGCTGAGCTGGGGGTGGAGGGAGGGAGCAGTCTTGGAGTAAATACTGTAGGTTCTAAATTTTCTTAATGACTTTTCATAGACTTGAATACATGTTTTTTTCATTTGCTTTATTTCTTTAGAACTATTTCCAAAGGTTTTTAAGTTACTTTCTTTTGTTAAAAAATAATGATTACCCACTTCACTGGGGAGCTGGTCTATAGAACTTCTCATGTTGTAAAGCTATAAGTTGATTTAGGTACAGAAGTTTAAACTTCCATTTCTGAAACAATCATAGCATTCCTAAACCATTGTTTATTTTTTAACTCAGGGCTCATTTTCCAGCCTGTAGACACATTTCTCCATTATCTCTTTGGCTATGGAGTTCACTTTTTCATTGACATTTATATTTCTATTAAGCACTTTAGTAAGACAAATACTTGTATTAAAAAAAATGAGAAAGTATGGAAGTGACTCTAAATATAGTGAAATATTTTCTTTGCCAAATACATAAACCACTTGAGTTTTTTTTTACCTTTTTTTTAATAGAAAAATGGGACTCCATTTGTCCTCACTGACTCTTCCAAACAAAAAAAATTTCATAATGAAAAAGAAACCTATGTTGTATGTGATTCATTAAGTTAAGAATAAGTCAAGTCTATTTTTTAGGAAGTAGAAGAGGTCTGAGGTATAGATAGCCTGAAAATGCCAGAAGTCTCATGACTCTCATGATTACTTTTTTTCTTCCCCAGAGCTCCAGCTCCAGTACACCCACTCATGGAATCTGCAGAACAAAGTTCTGCATGATGACAGCTAGTTTTCAGTTTTAATACTAAATGCAAGACAACTCAGGTGGTCTTAACTCCCAGACTTTATAATGCCAAATACAAAGTCAGCACCAGAAGAGTTCAGGACAGTTGTTTTTGTTTTGTTGTTTTGTGGCTTTTTAAAAAGTAGCAAGGTATGCAATTCCAATTCTTTTTTTCTAAAACAACAAATATTTATACTTTCTCAAAGCTCAATATAGTATACCTGAAAAAAGCCTTATTTATGACTTTTCCACCAAAATAGAGAAATGGAAAAAGTGTTGCCATTTTGTAACAAGAACTGAGAAGTAGCAAGCTTTCCTTTTTATTTGCTTTGGTTCTTAAAACTGACAAGTTTAAAATGGTCAAAACATCGTGCAAGATCAGAGAAAAATGAACAGAGTCACAAAAGAGAGGTGAAGTAATCATTTTATACTTTATCTAGTTGTGAATACTGATGTCATAATTACACTTCCATTTTTTAAATAATTCTCAACTTAGACAAATTTTGCCAGGATAATAAGGAACTCCCAGATACCCTTTACCAAGACTGATCAACCTTGAATACTGTGCCATATTCTCCCTCCTCTCCTGCCTTCGCTGAATGCGCATTGCACTCATCTTCCCTTTTTACACAAAAAAGTCAGTGCATAAGGATGGCATTTCCTGAGGATCAGGACCTTCTTATATAACTTCATTACAATTATCCAACGCAGAAAATTAGCATTGATAACGTTTCTTTGAACTAAACTATCATCCATATTCCAACTTGGTAAATTGTCCCAATAATGTCCTTTCTTCTTTCCCAGGGTCACTTATCCTTTTTTTTTTTTTTTCCTCTCAGGGTATTTGGCCACATTTTTTAAAAGTTTGGTTATAAGAAGTTCGATCTAAATACCTGAAGTTTTACTAATTACCAGGTAGGAACAGTTTCTGATTAACATCACCTGCCATAATGTATGCCAAACGTAAGGGACCAAACTGGCCTGCCTTGTTTCCTGGCCTTAACTGAATGTGTTCATTTTCTGGCAAGGCCTCAGGAGATACCAGGGAAACTTGAGAGATCAAAAATAGAAGATTCTACCAAAATTAGGTGTATCTGTAGTATGTGCATTTTAGAATTAATGTAACCCAAAGACTTAAAAGTTACTGAAGCTACAGTGAAAGAATATACAAAAAGATAGTAAACACAAGAAAAACTCCTACAAACAAAAATACCATTACTTAAACATGTTAATTTTACTCCCAAACACTCTTTTGTATCATCACATAGCAGAATCAGAATTACTATAAAAGAAATTTCTAATCTTGGAGTACGAAACTTACCTTGATATTGCATTTCAAACTCAAGTAGATGAGTTTCGCTTGGATTTTATTTATATGTGAAAGATACAAAGCTGCTTTTATAAACAACTTATGTGAGATTTAAACATTGTCTATAAAAATGTTATTGCCTAGTATTTAATACTAAATAGCATTTCATTTCTTTATTATGTTTGTTTTATAATCTACCTTATTCCTAATAATTTTAATTTTATTAATTACCATAATTTCATAATTTTTTTCTTCCTTTCTCCACTGTTTCCCTATATGACTCCCTGTTTTGTCCTTGATTATACCCTGCTAAATCTAACGACAGTTTACCACAGGCCATTCTTTTTATCTATCACACCATTCCACTCAGCTTAGAAAGTAGAAAATTATTTATAAGGTTAAAATGAGATATCCCTTCTTGAAAGTATATCTCATCATAAACAGTTGGAATTAATCTTTCCCCCACTATTTTTATCCTAACTGCACGTCTAGGAGAGGTTTGATCTGCCTCACAGTAAATCTGTTGCCATAAGCATAGTTCTAAAATTGCACCTACTTAGGAATAAGTGAATGATTTGTATGTAACGTCTTTCTCATTTAGGTTTATTTTTCTCAAGAGCAGGGACTTTGAATACTCCATGATATTATTCAAATATCTATACATAGTAGATGCTAAATAAATATGGATTTACTGAATTCTGTTTCACAGGCTTTTTCACTTTTTTTAAAACTTAGCTATCATTAATGTACAATTACATGAACAACAGTATGGTTACTAGACTCCCCCTATTATCAAGTCCCAACCACATAGCCCATACAGACACTGTCCATCAGCATAGTAATATGCTATAGAATCACTACTTGTCTTCTTTCTGTTATACTTCCTCCCCTGTATCCCACCCCTGCTACATTTTCTATGCTAATTGAAATACCCCTTTTTCCCCCTTATCCCTCCCTTCCCACCCATCTTCCCCAGTTCCTTTCCCTTTGGTAACTGTTAGTCCATTCTTGCGTTCTTTGAGTCTGCTGCTGTTTTGTTCCTTCAGTTTTTTCTTTGTTCTTACATTCCACAGATGAGTGAAATCATTTGATACTTGTCTTTCTCTGGCTTACTTTATAATACCCTCTAGCTCTATCCATGTTGTTGCAAATGGTAGGATTTGTTTTCTTCTTATGGCTGAATAATATTCCATTGTGTATATGTACCACCTCTTTATCCATTCATCTACTGATGGACACTTAGGTTGTTTCCATTTCTTGGCTATTGTAAATAGTGCTGCGATAAACATAGGGGTGCACATGTCTTTTTCAAACTGGGCTACTGCATTCTTAGGGTAAATTCCTAGGAGTAGAATTCCCGGGTCAAATGTTATTTCTATTTTGAGTTTTTTGAGGAACCTCCATACTGCTTTCCACAATGGTTGAATTAGTTTACATTCCCACCAGCAGTGTAGGAGGGTTCCCTTTTCTCCACATCCTCGCCAACATATGTTCTTGTTTGTCTTTTGGATGTTGGCCATCCTCACTGGTGTGAGGTGATAGCTCATTGTGGTTTTAATTTGCATTTCCCTGATGATTAGGGATGTGGAGCATCTTTTCATGTGCCTGTTGGCCATCTGAATTTCTTCTTTGGAGAAGTGTCTGTTCAGCTCCTCTGCCCATTTTTTAATTGGTTTATTTGCTTTTTGTTTGTTAAGGTGCGTGAGTTCTTTATATATTTTGGATGTCACCCCTTATCGGATATGTCATTTATGAATATATTCTCCCATACTGTAGGATGTCTTTTTGTTCTACTGATGTTGTCCTTTGCTGTACAGAAGCTTTTCAGCTTGAGATAGTCCCACTTGTTCATTTTTGCTTTTGTTTCCCTTGCCCGAGGAGATATGTTCATGAAGAAGTCACTCATGTTTATGTCCAAGAGATTGTTGCCTATATTTTTTTCTAAGAGTTTTATGGTTTCATGACCTACATTCAGGTATTTGACCCATTTTGAGTTTACTTTTGTGTGTGGGGTTAGACAGTAGTCCAGTTTCATTCTCTTACATACAGCTGTCCAGTTTTACCAATATCAGCTGCTGGAGAGGTTGTCATCTCCCCATTGTATATCCAAGCCACCTTTATCATATATTAATTGACCGAATATGTTTGGGTTAATGTCTGGATTTTCTCTTCTGTTCCTCTGGTCTGTAGGTCTGTTCTTCTGTCAATACCAAATTGTCTTGATTACTGTTGCTTTGTAGGAGAGCTTGAAGTCTGGGAGCGTATTCCCCGTTTTATTCTTCCTTCTCAGGATTGCTTTGGCTATTTTGGGGTCTTTTGTGGGTCCATATGAATTTTAGAACTATTTGTTTCAGTTTGTTGAGGAATGCTGTTGGTATTTTGATAGGGATTTCGTTGAATCTGTAGATTGCTTTAGGTAGTATAGCCATTTTGACAATATTTATTCTTCCTAGCCAAGAGCATGGGATGCATTTCCATTTGTTAGTGTCCTCTATAATTTCTCTTAGGAGTGTCTTGTAGTTTTTAGGGTATAGGTCTTTCACTTCCTTGGTTAGGTTTATTCCTAGGTATTTTATTCTTTTTGATACGATTGTGAATGGACTTGTATTCCTGATTTCTCTTTCTGCTAGTTCATCTTTAGTGTGTAGGTAAGCAACAGATTTCTGTGTGTTAATTTTGTATCCTGCAACTTCGCTGAATTCAGATATTAGCTCTAGTAGTTTTGGAGTGGAGTCTTTGGGGTTTTTTATGTACAATATCATGTCATCTGCAAATAGTGACAATTTGATGACTTCTTTACCAATCTGGATGCCTTGTATTTCTTTGTTTTGTCTGATTGCCGTGGCTAGGACCTCCAGTACTATGTTGAATAACAGTTGGGAGAGTGGGTATCCCTGTCTTGTTCCCGATCTTAGATGAAAAGCTTTCAGCGTCTCGCTGTTAAGTATGATGTTAGCTGTGTGTTTGTCATATACGGCCTTTATGATGTTGAGGTACTTGCCCTCTATACCAATTTTGTTAAGAGTTTTAATCGTGAATGGATGCTGAATTTTGTCAAATGCTTTTTCAGCATCTATGGAGATGATCATGTGGTTTTTGTTCTTTTTGTTGATGTGGTGGATGATGTTGATGGATTTTTGAATGTTGTACCATCCTTGCATCCCTGAGATGAATCCCACTTGATCATTGTGTATGATCCTCTTGATGTATTTTTGAATTCGGTTTGCTAATATTCTGTTGAGTATTTTTGCATCTACGTTCATCAGGGATATTGGTCTGTAATTTTCTTTTTTGTTGAGGTCTTTGCCCGGTTTTGGTATTAGAGTGATGCTGGCTTCATAGAATGAGTTTGGAAGTATTCCCTCCTCTTCTATTTTTCAGAAAACTTGAAGAAGAGTGGGTATTATTTCTTCTCTATATGTCTGGTAAAATTCAGAGGTGAATCCATCTGGCCTGTGGGTTATGCTCTTTGGGAGTTTTTTGATTACCAATTCAATTTCTTTGCTGATGATTGGTCTGTTTAGGTTTTCTGTTTCTTGCTTGGTCAGTTTTGGAAGGTTGTATTTTTTAAGAAGTTGTCCATTTCTTTTAGGTTTTCCAGCTTGTTAGCATATAGATTTTCATAGTATTCTCTTACAATTCTTTGTATTTCTGTGGGGTCCATCGTGATTTTTCCTTTCTCATTTCTGATTCTTTCATGTGAGTAGACTCTTTTTTTCTTGGTAAGTCTGGCTAGGTGTTTATCTATTTTGTTTATTTTCTCAAAGAACCTACCCTTCATTGATTCTTTCTATTGTTTTAGCCTTCTCAATTTTATTTCTTCTCTGATCTTTATTATGTCCTTCCTTCTGGTAATTCTGGGCCTCATTTGTTCTTCTGTTTCCAATTTCAGTAATTGTGTCTTTAGACTATTCATTTGGGATTGTTCTTCCTTCTTTAAATAGGCCTGGATTGCAATATAGTTTCCTCTTAGAACTGCCTTTGCTGTGTCCCACAGAAGTTGTGGCTTTGCATTTTTGTTATTTGTCTCCATATATTGTTTGATCTCTGTTTTAATTTGGTCATTGACCCATTGATTATTTAGGAGCATGTTATTAAGCCTCCATGTATTTGTGAGCCTTTTTGTGTTCCTTGTACAATTTATTTCTAGTTTTATATCTTTGTGGTCTGAGAAGTTGGTAGAATTTCAATATTTTTGAATTTACTGAGGTTCTTTTTGTGGCCTAGTATGGGGTCTATTCTGGAAAATGTTCCATGTGCACTTGAGAAGAATGTGTATCCTGCTGATTTTGGGTGTAGAGTTCTGTAGATGTCTGTTAGTTCCATCTTTTCTAGTGTGTTGTTCAGTGCCTCTGTGTCTTTACTTATTTTCTGTCTGGTTGATCTGTCCTTTGGAGTGAGTGGTGTGTTGAAGTCTCCTAAAATGAATGCGTTGCTTTCTGTTTCCTCCTCTAATTCTGTTAGTATTTGTTTCACGTATATGGGCCCTCCTGTGTTGGGTGCATATATATTTATAATGGTTATATCCTCTTGTTAGACTGACCCCTTTAACACTATGTAATGTCCTTCTATATCTCTTGTTAATTTATTTGTTTTGAAGTCTATTTTGTCCCATACAAGTACTGCAACTCCTGCTTTTTTCTGCCCATTAGGTGCATGAAATGTCTTTTCCATACCTTAACTTTTAGTCTGTGTATGTCTTTGGGTTTAAAGTGAGTCTCTTGAAGGCAGCATATAGATGGGTCTTTTTTTTTTATCCATTCAGTGACTCTATGTCTTTTGATTGGTACATTCAGTCCATTTACATTTATGGTGATTTCCAATAGATAAGTTTTATTGCCATTGTAGGCGTTGGGCTCATGGTTACCAAATGTTCAAGGGTAGCTTCTTTACTATCTAACCATCTAACTTATCTCTCTTGTTAACTATTATAAACAGTTTGATGATTCTTTATTTCTCTCCCTTCTTCTTCTTCCTCCTCCATTCTTTATATACTAGGTGTTTTATTCTGTACTCTTTTACATGTCCTTTGACTGTTTTCATGGATAGTTGATTTTACTTTTAGCCTTTAGTTAGTATTTGGAGGGTCTACTTTTGTTGCTATGATTTTATTTTCTCTGGTGACATCTTTTTAAACTTAGGAGTGCTTCCATCTAGAGCAGTCCCTTTAAGATATCCTGTAGAGGTGTTTTGTGGGAGGAAAATTCCCTCAGCTTTCACTTTTCTGGGAATTGTTTAATCCCTCCCTCAAATTTAAATGATAATCATGCTGGATACTGTATTCTTGGTACAAGCCCCTTCTGTTTCATTACGTTAAATATATCATGCCATTCTCTTCTAGCCTGTAAGGTTTCTGTTGAGAAGTCTGATGATAGTCTGATGGGTTTTCCTTTGCAGGTGATCTTTTTTCTCTCTCCAGTTGCCTTAATACTCTGTCCTTATCTTTGATCTTTGCCGTTTTAACTATTATGTGTCTTGGTGTTGTCTTCCTTGGGTCCCTTGTGTTGGGAGATCTGTGGGCTTCTGTGGTGTGAGAAACTATTTCCTTCCCCAGCTTGGGACTTTTTCAGGAATTATTTCTTCAAAGGCACTTTCTATCCCTTTTTCTCTCCTTCTTCTGGTACCCCTGTAATGCAAATATTGTTCCGTTTGGATTGGTCACACAGTTCTCTTAATATTCTTTCATTCCTAGAGATCCTTTTATCTCTCTCTGCCTCAGCTTTTCTGTATTCTTGTTCTCTGATTTCTATTCCATTAACAGTCTCTTGCATCTCGTCCAGTCTGCTCCTAAGCCCGTGGATCACTTGTCTGATTTCTACATTGTCTTTCCTCATTTCCTCCCTTACTCTTGCATGTTTCTCTGTAGATCCATCAGCATGGTTATGTCTTTTAGTCTGAATTCTTTTTCAGGAAGATTGTTTAAGTCTATCCCATCAGGCCCTGTTTCTGAGGTTGTCTGGGTAATCTTTGTACCGTATTCCTCTTACTTTTCATGGTGATAGAAGTGGTCGTTGGTAGGTGCCACGTGTGTCAGCTGGGAGAACAAAGTCCCTTCCTGCTTGTTGTTCTTCTTGCCCTTCTCTGGTGCCTGAACTGGTTTCTCGCACACTGGGAGGCAGTGTCTGGGATGATCCCCAGGGCTGCCTGTGTGCTGGGTAACCCTCAGCCTAGCCTATAGCACTGAAGGGGTTTGAAGTCTCGCTGGTGCCTTTTGGTCCCCTTGGTGCTTTCCAGCCCTTGTTGTGGGTTCTGGGGTCCTTCCCACTTAGCTGCGCGCCAGCCAGGAGTAGATTTTGTGATGTTGCTGTGGGTGGGGCCGATCCTCCACTGTTCCGCAGCAGTGGCGGATCCCGGACCTTTTGCAGCGCTGGCTGGTGGAGTGGGGCCAACGAATGACCGGCTGCTGATCTCTGTGGGAAGCGTCAGCATGACTGCTTTGCCTGGCCACCAGTCAGGGGGTCTAAAAATCCCCAAGACTCCCAGACTGCTGGGCTGAGTGCGCTGGCATGATTTTGTTCCGCCGTTGGGCCCTTATCTCTTTAAGACTTTTCTTTTGTCCTGGGGAGCCGGCTGAGGGGACCTGCTTGCAGTCTCCATCTCGGATCCTGCCCTTCTGTTTCTCTAATCTCTGACACACCATGCGATGTGTGTCAGTGCTCCCTGCGCAGATCACCGGGGCTGGTTATTTAGCAGTCCTGTGCTTCCACTCCCTCCCTGCTCTGAATCTTTTCCTCCCACCAGTGTGCTGGGGTGGGGGAGTGTTCGGGTCCCGCCGGGTCGCGGCTTTGTATCTTAACCACTTCGTGAGGCACTGAGTTCTCACAAGTGTAGCTGTAGCCTGGCTGTTGTACTGTGTCTTCTGGTGTTTTTTTTTTAGGAATAGTTGTATTTGTATTTTCACAAATATATATGGTTTTGGGAGGAGATTTCCGCCACCCTGCTCATGCTGCCATCTTCCCAGCAGTCCCTATTCCTAGGTATTTTATTCTTTTTGATGCAGCTGTCAATGGAATTGCTTTCCTGATTTCTCTTTCTGCTAGCTCATTGTTACTGTAAAAGAATGCAACAGATTTCTGTGTATTAAGTTTGTACCTCGCAAATTTGCTGAATTCAGATATTAGATATAGTAGTTTGGGAGTGAATTCTTTAGGTTTTTTTATATACAGTATCATGTTATCTGCAAACAGGGACAGATTGACCTCTTCCTTACCAATCTGGATGCCTTTTATTTCTTTGTGTTGTCTGATTGCCGTGGCTAGGACTTCCAGTATTATTTTGAATAGAAGTGGGGAGAGTGGGCATCCTTGGCTTTTTCCCGATCTGAAAGGAAATGAATTCAGTTTCTTGCTGATAAGTATAATGTTGGTTGTGGGTTTGTCATGTATGGCCTTTATTATGTCGAAGTACTTGCCCTCCTTACCTATTTTGTTGAGAATTTTTATCATGGATGGATGTTTAATTTTTTCAAATACTTTTTTCAGCATCAATGGAGATAATCATTTGGTTTTTGTCCTTCTTTTTGTCGATGTCATGGATGATGTTGATGGATTTTCGAATGTTGTACCATCCTTACATCCCTGGGATGAATCCCACTTGATCATGATGGATGATTTTTTTGACATATTTTTGAACTTGGTTTGCTAATATTTTGTTGAGTATTTTTGCATCTATGTTCCTCAGGGTTATTGGTTTGTAATTTTCTTTTTCTGTTGTGTCTTTGCCTGGTTTTGGTGTTAGAGTGATTTTGGCCTCGTAGAATGAGTTTGGGAGTATTCCCTCCTCTTCTACTTTTTGGAAAACTTTAAGGAGGATGGGTATTAGGTCTTCACTAAATGTTTGATAAAATTCAGCAGTTTCATAGGTTTTTATATACACAAGAATAGATTACAATGCCTTCTTCCCTGAATAGATTTGGCTGTACTTATAGACAAACTGTCCAGTGAACTTTGTGATGTGCTTTTAGGAAAATTGAAATAGGTATTTTTCTTAGTTATCTAGACCTGCCATACAGAGTACTACAGATTGGGAAGCTTAAGCAACAGAAGTTCATTGTCTCTGTTCTGGAGGCTTGAAGTCTGAGATGAAGGTGTCAGCAGGGTTGGTTTTGTGGGCGAGGAAAATCTTCTACCCCTCAAAGGTTCTGGCTGGCTTAAGAATTAAATAGACTTGAGACAGATAAACAGGAAATCAAATTTAATTTTTATGTATGTACGTGAGAGGCTCCCCACATATGTGAGAGGCTCAAAGACAGAAAGGTAAAATGAGGAATATACACCATCCTGAGCTAAGGAATGGGGTGGTGTCTGGGACTTCAAAGGGAAGGAGGCATTAAGAAGAGGAGTAGATGTTTGGTAATTAGATGTTAGACCTGCCATGTGATGGGTCACTGATAAAATTTATGTCTGTTAAAAACTCTTACTTTGGAAAAGACCCTCAATATAGATTGTAGGTATTTAAGGAAGGGGCAAAAGTTTCTCTTAAGTCCATTCAGTCTTGATTGCTTTCAGCTCAAAATAGTCCACATACCAAAGTGGTACACTTGGGGGTGACTTGTTCTGAACCCCTTCAGTTTCTTCCAAAAGCTGTTAGAGAAGGCTCCCTTCCAGGCCTTTGTCCTTAGCTTATAGATGGCTGTCTTCTCCCTGTTTCTTCACACTGTCTTCCTCCTCTTAGAGGCCAGCAATTATTGGGTTGGGACTCACCCTAGTGACCTCATGTACAGACTCTATCTCTGAATATTTATAGTGTCTAATCTTCAGAGGTACTGGGGGTTAAGACTTCAACATATGAATTTAAGGGGTAGGGACACACATAAGCCCATAGCAGCACCAGTCTTGGAAGTCTATAGTGTACATATTGATAAATGAACATATTTTAATGTAGATGGACATTTTATGTTATAATTAGACAATGGTAAAAGCCAGTGGAAAACTAACACAGGTATAATGAGTGGTATAGGAGATACTAATGGGGAGGGCAAGATGTGATGATGTGTACAGCTTTAGGAAAAGTGAAAAATTAAAACATAACAATTCTAAATCCCTGGAGGAAGAGAAAAAGGTTCCATGCAATGTGTAAAATGGTGGAGAGAACATAGAAATGTGAGGCAGGAGCACTAAATATAACTTACTGCCCCAAATCGCTAGAGATGACCCATGCTCCACTGTTAGACAGCTCCATGTTGCTTATATGTTCCAATTGTAATATTGCAAACATAGAATAAGCCAAACCTATAAAAGCCCTCTTTTGGGTATGTTAATAGCAAACATTTGATGGTCCCTGTCCTTGAACACTTCTCCTGTGAAAGGATGGTTCTGTTTTGCCATGATAGAGCCTGTTTTTTTCTTTTAAGAGAGAATCTTAGTGATGGCCAACTTCTAAAAACAATCCAAAAATATGACTCTGGCCACGTAATCCTATGTATATATAATTCCATGTGAAGCACAGAATTCCTTACATTGGAATAACAGCACCTTTTATTTAGTGACAGAATATTCTATTGGTAAAATTTCCCAGCCAGTCTGCCTCCTGCTTCCTCCCTCCTGAGGCTTGTCTTTAGCACCAGTTTGTTGCTCATTAGCACCTCTGTCAAAGGGTAAATACAGGAAATAAAAGATGATACGGTCCAATTCAGTCCTTGTTATGGACTCATAAAAATGTTTAATGAAAGATGTTGAATTTTATAGGATGGATAAAAGTAAGCAGTTTTTGAAAAATCAGTTCCTTTAAATAGTAGTAAGTGGCTTATTAATCTTTCAAAAAATTTTAAGAAAATAATGTATGTTAAATCACATATGTTCCAAAAGCAATAGTATTACAGCTTCTGAAGATGCAGAATCATATATTATTATTGAGATTACTACTTATAAAATGTAAAAGATTAAAAATAGACTAATGTGACCTTTTCAAAAGTGATACAAATAGTATAAAGCTATTTGTTATCTTTTAGGTCTTTAGTTCACTTACAGTGACTATTTGCAACATTTTAAGAACTTTTGACTATGTCAAGACCCAGAGAAGTACCCCCTTATGAACTATGCCTACCAATACTAATATTGTTGTAATCATGGACTTTTCTTTGGGTAGTCATATGCCTCTGTAACCAATTACTCTGGACTGAATTTTTACTTAGATAGCAAGTACTGTTTTCTCAAGCTTGTCTTCTCTGAAAAATATCAGCACTACTCCCTCCCCACCCCCAACATGGCAAATTAACTTAGAAAACAGGTTCATGGAGACTTCTGTCCCAAGTGAATTAAATAGAAATCAAATTCTGTTGTATAGTTCTTTTGAAATAAGGAGTATACTTTAAAACATAAATTTAGAAGTTGAAATGAACTACTGCTCAGCATATTTTGACAAGTTTTTTGAAAGCTAAGGCAGATTACTTTTGAGGACAACATGCTTATTATAAATTGATAAAGGCTACTTCAAAATATAACTTTTTCAATATGTTACTGAGATGAAGATCCAGCTTTTAATGGTTTTCCTTCTACTTGCAGCCATAGGCAGTTTTCTGCCAACTATCTTGTACTTCTAAAAGTAATTTCATTTGAGTGGTAATAGTAATTGTGAAAAGTTTTATAGTGCTATAATGTTGCAGACATTGTTCTAAGGATGTTATATGTATAAACTTGCTAATCTTCTCAACAAGGTACTATTATTTTAAATATGAAAGAACAGAGGCAGAGAGGTAAATACGTTGCCTAATACCACTGTGAGAGCCACTGGGTCTAAGGAACTTCCACTGAAGCTCTTGAAAGCTTGTCCTGAAAGCTCTCCCTCCCCACCACCCACTCTTTAACTGATAAAACACACATAACATAAACTTGACCACCTTACCCATTTTTAAAAGTACAGTTAAGTAGTGTCTAGTACATTCACTCTGTTATGCAACCGACCGCCAAAACTCTTTTCATCTTCAAAATCACAACTCCATACCCATGAGACAACTCCTCTTTCCTTCCTCCCTGGCAAATCCTGGCAACAGCCATTCAACTTCTTGTGAATTTGGCTAATCTTGGCACACTATGTAAGGGAAGTCAACAGTCTGCCCTTTTGTGGTTGACTTACTCTGTCTTGGGTAATACCCTGAGGGTGCATCTGTGCTGTGGTTATGTGTCGATTTCTTTCCTTTTTTATGGCACCTTCCATTGTATGTATATACTAAATTTTATCGTGTCATCTGTAAATAGATACTTGGGTTGCTTACACCTTTTCACTACTGTAAATACTGCTGCTGTGAACATGGTGTACAAATTTCTTCCACGAACCAGCTTTTCAATTCTTTTAGATATGGACCCAGAAATGGAATTGCTGGATCATATGGTATAATTCTGTTAATTTTTTGAGGAACCACCAGACTGTTTTCCACAGCAGCTGTACCATTGTACATTCCTGGCAACAATGCACAAGTCTTCCAATTTTTCAACATTCTCACAATATGTCCTGTTTTCTGTTATTTGATGATAGCTATTCTCAATGGTGTGAGGTGGTGTCTTATTGTAGTTATGATTTGCATTTTCCTGAAAAGTGATGTTGAGCATCTTTTCATGTGTTTGGCTATTTTTATGCTTTTTGGAGAAATGTCTAAGCCCTCTGCCTATTTTTCAATCAGGCTGTTTTGTTAGTTTTGAGTTGTAGTTCTTTATATATTCTGGGCCTCAATCCCTTATCAGATAAGATTTGCAAATATTTCTCTCATTCCATGGTTGTCTTTTCACTCTGTTGGTTGTATCCTTTGATGCACAGGAGTTTTGAATTTTGATATAAGCCAATTTATCTGTTTTTGCTTTTGTGGCCTACATTGCTCTTCTTCCTTTCCCTGTTGATGAAATTTAAAACTCCCAGACAATGGTTGATAATTCACAAGAAAAATTTGTCCTCCTGAGGACTGATCTTGACCAACTAATCCTGTTGAAAAGTATTTCAACTATATGATTTTGTTTGCCACTATATCTGAGTGATGAGTTGGAGAATTTATTTCCAAAGGGAAATTAAACACACAGAGTTGAAGCATTGAGACATAAACCAGCTTCAAACCATCTCACACATTTGTAGTATATTTTCCCATGAAATAAGCTGAACTCAGCTTACCCCCTCCCACTAAAGCCCTATAAAATAATTCTATCCTTTTTCCCCAAGTTAGATCTTATAACTCAGACTTATGATGTGTTTAAGAATGGATTTGAAAGGCAATAATCTGATGTCAATTCTATTAACCATTGCACCATTGTCAGTAATTAGCATTGAAAAAAATTAGTGACTGTATTTCCCATAAAGCTGAATACTTAAAAACATTTTGTATAAAGATGCAACTAAATTATTTCAATTAATAGCATCTGCTGGAATAGTTTCATTTAAGTGTATGACTTTATTAATGAAATAACAACAATGTAAATGTTCTGACAATTTCTATGGAACTTCATTGGAAAATATACTTCAGATATGTTAGATGGTTTGAAGCTGATTCAAGTCTCAACTCTGTGTGTTTAATTTTCCTTTGGAAATCTCCAATTCATCATTCAGATATAGTGGCAAACAAAATCATAATAGTTGAAAACTGTACATTTATTATCAATGAATCCTTTGTCCTTTACTTATGAAAAATGCATTAGAATTATTTTAACTCAACAATTATTAACTTTATGTCTATTAAATACTTACCTAATATTACATGAGGTGGTAATATTAGCGCAGTAATAATTTTTAAAAATTTCAGTGTGCATGCATTCTATCTTAAAATACAATTTTCTTAAGAAACAAAAATGAAAATTAGGTAATTCTAAATCAGTTCACTCTGAAAAGTGTCCTAAATAAAATATTCCCAAACTGAATGTATTGGAGTTAATTATCACATTTGCATTTTACTTAGAACTTATGGAAAACTTATGGGTATATAATTTTACATGGCAAAATAAAAGGCTTTCCAGAAGAAAAAATATTTCTTTATTGAAGATTTGCATTACACAGGACAGCTTGAGCTGGTATTATGCACAATTTTACCAGTCCGGTTCACAGCATCAATGACTTCAACCATGTAGAAAAGAAATGGAGATTTTCATAAAGCTCAACTAAACAGCTTGGACGAGAACAGGATCACAAATAGCAATTTCCTCACAAGTTATAAACTCCTCACCCTTTGCCCAATAGAGCACTTTTATCAAAAAGAAGTAATTGAGATAACTTTAAACAATTAAACTTCATGTTTGAGAATCTTAATATTTTACTCAGTGAAGCAGGGTAGGTTCCATCCATACCATGAAAAAAAAAACAAAACACTACCCTTTCTGTAGCACTCTCCCTGAAATAGGGAATGTTATTCCTTCTTCTGATCTCTTTTCCTTAACAATAAGGAAATATGAATTCTGATTGTTAATAGTGTGACTTTATTTGGAGTATCAGAAATTTATATAACATGTTTATTCGTGTTTGAAAGTTTTATCTCTGAGAAGGAGTCCCTTTCTTTGTAATTCAAATTAGAAGTTAGGCTCATGAATTAGCAGCAGGTAATTTTATAAAATTCTCATCAGGAGACCTGGGTTCCAGTCCCAGCTCTGCTATCAGCTATGCATGTAATAATTACAATCTCTGAGCTCCAGGTTCTGCAGCCATTAAATGGACATGTCAATAACCATCTTCCATCTTTTCTATAGCTACAGACTATTGAAACTCTAAATGCACTAAGCATTTTACACATAAGAATTACTTTAATTCTGAGAAGAACCTGATACTGTAGATGTTATCCCTGATTTACCAATATGTCAGAGGCCAACCAAGGTAACATGGCTATTCCATAAAAGAGTCTGTGTTTGCAAACAGATCCTTCTGTTTACAGATTCCCTTTTCATGGTATCATGCCACTGTCTTATGATTGTGAAGGTCATCTGCGCCAGCAGCTTTGACAGCAGTTTGTAAAGCAGTAGTTCAAGTTCTTGGTGAGTCAGATGGCCAACACCTTTACTTTTCTATGCCTGCCTAAAAGAAGAATAGAAGTACCTTGTTAAAGTACAGTAGAAGAGCTTTGGAGGAGGGATTTGAAAATATGTTTCAGTATTGTATATTAGTTCCTGGGCTGCTACAACAAGTTTGGTATAAAGTTGATGATTTAAAACAACATACATTTATTCTTTTAGAGTTTTGGAGGTCAGAAGTCCAAAATAAGTTTCACTGGGTTCAATTCAAGGTGTCAGCATGGTCTGGCCCTCTCTGGAGACTGTTTCCTGGACTTTTCTAGCTTTAATTGAAAGCCAGTCGTGTATCATCTTGCTAATCCCACTGATGTCTTCTGTGCCAGATCTCCTCTGCCTGCCTCCTGTTAGGGTTCTTGTGATTACTTTGAACCCCTGGTTAATAAAAGAAATCTCCCCATTTCAAGCTCTTTAACCATATTTTCAAAATGTTTTTTTGCCATGTAGTGTAATATTCACAATTCTGATGATTAGAACATAGATCTCTTTGGGGCTATTAGCCCAAAACATTCTGATTGTCATACTGTACTATAATTACTTATAAGTCTTCTTCAGCATGTTTTTCATTAAGATATTTTCTGTTCTTAAGTAGTGCTTGGAATGCTTTGATATTTTTAAGATAATACATGTATTCCTTCTGTCATTTTATTGTATCCTTGGTACAGTCAAAATTGCTAAAGACAAAAAATAACAATGAAAATAGAATTTCTGCATTAAGTACTCAAACCTAGAAGGATTAATATGAATACTTGCTTCATTTGTTTATTTAAAAAACAGTATATTCAAAGTAAAATGAATGTGTTGGTCTCAAGTGATTAGTAAAATAAGCAATATCAATGCCAAGAAGCTGTTGTACCTCTCAGTGCCATTGCTGGTTTCTCATTTGCCCATTTTCTAACACTTCAACTGCATGATCACAGCAAACTTAAGATGTCAATTTATCTAAAAAAGTTGAAAAATTAAGAGAGATGATTATTTATTATTGAGGCCCAACAAGCAGAGTTATATTTTTATCTACACATGATGGCTCATGAGAAGCCCTCTCTGAATATGTCAATTGACAATATAATAATGAGGATACATTCCCACTGGAATTCACTGTGATGCCAGATTCCACACTTAATTCTCAAAGAAATTACCAAAATCTCCTTTAAAGATGGTTATTTATCTTGTGTAATTTTATCTATGATTTTGAATTTTCAAACAGATCATTTATGTATTCCTCTATTGCTAAAATCAGGGATGGGAAGATAGTATCACAACAATAATAGCAGCAACTAGTTCTCACTTTTTAAAACATCTGTATTCCCTGTCACAGAAATTTTATGTGGTAGATGCTATTATAATTCCCTTTGGAGGTGAATACAATATGTTAATAAGTTATCTTGATTACCATCAAACATATTATTACAGGTGAAAATTGATTTTGAACACAAGCAATAAGAGGCAGAATACTTAATCTACACAATATTGCTTGAAATTATTTTTCTGTGTTGTAAAAAAAAATTTCATTTCTATTGATCAGGCCATGTTTTCATCTGTGTTAAGAATATACAGAGAACCTGCTATTTTAATTACTGACATTTAGTATTAAAATTTTATTCCGTGGCAACTTCTTTAATCCCATTGAATAGATTGAATTTGTTCACTCTAGATGGGATAAAATTAGATATCAATGAGAATTCAACTGATAAAAAATTCTAATATCCTTTCAACTAGGAAATGCTTCTAACATTATGGTTCAAACAGGGGCCATGGAGATCATATTAAAACAGTAATGCCATACAGTTTGCTTGATTTTAGTTATGACTGTTACATGTCACTAAGCTCTGATTGATGACCTGGTATGAAGTAATCTTAATAAATAGTCTTGATAATCCCCACAAACACTCTGGGTTTACAGAATAAAATAGTCATAGTGAGTAATCTTAAGAGAAACTCCTTTGGCCCAGAGACCACTAAGTAAAGAATTCCATCCTGTTCACATGGAATGTTTTCCAAGATAGACCATATGGTAGGAAGTATTCACACATTTAATAGTAACAAAAACATAGAAATACATGATCTCTGAAAAAATGGACTTCAAATAGAAGTTAACAAAAAAAATTTGGTAAATATCCAATTTTAACTTAAAATTCAGCATTTAGAAATTTAAATATGTCAAAAACCATGGTCAAAGAAAAAAATTACAAGGGAAATTAGAAAATGTTTTAGGTGAAAATAAAAATGTACCATATTTGATGGGATGAAGCTAAATTGCTTTGTATTAGGATAGAACTGCTTATGTTAGAAAAGAAGAAAAATAACAAATATAAGAATTCACCTTTAAAATATGGAAGAATAAGGGCTATCTGAGGGCAAGCAGAAAGAAGGGATGATAAATATTAGCTTGGAAATTCTTGTACTAGAAAGCAGAAAAACAGTAGAGAAAATCAAATGGACCAGTCAGTGACAAGTATTGTAAGTAATACTTACACATATAAGATAATATTGAGCAGGACCTTTTCCAACACAGTCAGTAACTTAGATAAAATGGCTAAAGCCCCAATATGTCTTACATCACCAAAACTGATTCAAGAAGAAACATAAAGGAGAAAGGATTAAAGATGGAAGTGTGAGAGGTGAGACAGAGGCTTCCTCCTAAAACCGCATACAATATGAAAATATAACTAATAGAACTACTCTTGAAAGAGCAACAGGAAAGAGGACTGCACCAAACTGCATACACCTGGAGACAAGAGCAGACCTCATGGAACAGGATAACACACTAAAGCTGTGGCCAGTCGGGATCCAAGCCCTTCCCTGACCCCAGCTTACAGGTGGGAGGAAGAGGAACAGAGCAGGGAGGGAGTAGAGATCTGGGACTGCTAAATACCTAACTCCGGAGATCTGCTCAGGGAGCACAAACCTACATTTCATGGTGCTTGCATGACACTTTCATAATTACGGGGTTGGAAAGCTAAGACAGGCAGAATTCCTGGAGAGACTGAGATTCCAGCTGATGTGGAAAGCAGGGATCCATATCTGGCTGCTGTGGGACAAAAGAAAGGTGGGAAGTCTGAGAGACGTCCTAACAAAGAAGACCTTAGCAAGAGGGCTGCTAAAGGGGCAAGGATTGCACAGAGCTTACTGCTTAGGAGAAAGTACAGGTAGACAAAATTGTCTGGGTGCACTCTGCCCAGCAGATTGGAAGCTTTCATTATCTTCACGTGCTCGATCCAGCTCCCTGGCTGCCTACACAGCTCCAAGAACCCCTTCCTTGATAGGCAACCTACTGCGCCTTTGTCCTGGCCAGCCCCACTGGGCTCGCAAACTGGGAAATCTACCCTGGAGTTAGGCCAGCCAGAGGGAAGATCTGTCTACAGCAACTAAAAACACAAAGCACAGAGGCTTATACCTGTGTGCTCAGACCACTGGTTCAGGCTGTGGAGACAGGCAAAAAAACTAGGAAGCAGAGAACAGCTCTTTCCTCCCTGTAGGCACTAATACCACTTCCCTGCAATCGCTGATATTGCTTCGGGGGCTGAGCAGCTCGAGAGAGTAGAGGTTCTGGGCACTAGAGGGAGCCATACACAAATATGAAACATCAAAGGAAGCTGGTCCAGAGTAAAATTATTAATACAACTCCTGAGAAAGATTTAAATGATATCGACCTCATGACTCTCCCTGAAAGGGAGTTCAAAATAAAAATCAAGATGCTCATGGAGGTACAGAAATATATTCAAGAACTCAGGAATGAACTCTGGTTGGAGATCCAATCATTGAAGAACACAATGGAGGGTATTAAAAGCAGATTAGATATGGTGGAGGAGACAATAAATGAAATAGAAACTAGAGAAGATGAATACAAAGAAGCTGAGATACTGAGAGAAAAAAGAATCTCTAAGAATGAAAGAATATTGAGAGAACTGCGTGACCAATATAAACGGAACAATATTCACATTATAGGGGTACCAGAAGAAGAAGAGAGAAAAGGGATAGAAAGTGTCTTTGAAGAAATAATTGCTGAAAACTTCCCCAAGCTGGGGAAGGAAATAGTTTCTCAGATCATGGAAGCCCACAGATCTCCCAACACAAGGGACCCAAGGAAGACAACACCAAGATATATAGTAATTAAAATGGCAAAGATCAAGGATAAGGATAGACTATTAAAAGCAGACAGAGAGAGAAATAAGATCACATACAAAGGAAAGTCCATTAGGCTATCATCAGACTTCTCAACAGAAACCTTACAGGCCAAAAGGGAGTGGCATGATGTATTTAATGCAATGAAGTAGAAGGGCCTAGAACCAAGATTACTTTATACGGCAAGATTAACATTTAAATTTGAAGGAGGGATTAAACAATTTCCATATAAACAAAAGCTGAGAGAATTTACCTCCCACAAACCATCTCTACAGTGTATTTTGGAGGGACAGCTATAGATGGAAATGTTCCTACAGTTTAATAGCTGTCACCAGAGGTAATAAAACCACAGTAAAGAAAGTAGAACAGATAATTACTAAGCAAATGCAAAATTAAATTACCCATCCCCAAAGTCAATCAAGGGATAGACAAACAGTACAGAATATGATACCTAATATATAAAGAATGGTGGAGGAAGAAAATGGAGGAGGAAAAAAAGAAAAAGAACCTTCAGATTGTGTTTGTAATAGCATATTAAGTGAGTTTAGTTAGACTCTTAGATAGTAAGGAAGTTAACCTTGAACCTTTGGTAACCACGAATCTGAAACCTGAAATGCCAATAAGTACATACCTATCCATAATCACCCTAAATGTAAATATACTGAGTGCACCAATCAAAAGACATACAGTCACTGAATGGATAAAAAATAAGACCCATCTATATGCTGCCTACAAGAGACTCACTTTAAACTCAGGATATACACAGACTTAAAGTGAAGGGATGGAAAAAGACATTTCATGCAAACAACAAAGAGAAAAAAGCAGGAGTTGCAGTACTTATATCAGACAAAAAAGACTTCAAAACAAAGAAAGTCACAAGAGACAAAGAAGAACATTACATAATGAAAAAAGGGTTAATCCAGCAAGAAGATATAACCATTATAAATATCTATGCACCCAACACAGGAGCACCTACATATATGAAACAAATACTAAAAGAATTAAAGGGGGAAATAGAATGCAATGCATTCATTCTAGGAAACTTCAATACACCACTCACTCTGAAGGACAGATCAACCACACAGAAAATAAGTAAGGAGACAGAGGCACTGAACAACACATTAAACCAGATGGACCCAAGAGACATCTACAGAATTCTACACCCCAAAGCAGCAGAATACACATTCTTCTCAAGTGCACATGGAACACTTTCAAGAATAGATCATATTCTAGGCCACATAAAGAGCCTCAGTAAATTCAGAAAGATTGAAATTGTACCAACCAGTTTCTCAGACCACAAAGGTATGAAACTAGAAATGAATTATACAAAGAAAATGAAAAATCCCACAAACACATGGAGGTTTCACAACATGCTCCTAAATAATCAATGGATCAATGACCAAATAAAAACAGAGATCAAGCAATATATGGAGACAAATGACAACAATAATTCAACACTGCAAAATCTGTGGGACACAGCGAAGGCCGCGCTAAGAGGAAAGTACATTGCAATACAGGCCTATCTCAGGAAAAAAGAACAATCCCATATGAGCAGTCTAAACTCACAATTAACAAAATTAGAAAAAGAAGAACAAATGAGACCCAAAGTCAGTGGAAGGAGGGACATAATAAAGATTTGACAAGAAGTAAATAAATTTGAGAAGAATTAAACAATAAAGGATCAACGAAAGCAAGAGCTGGTTCTTCGAGAAAATAAACAAAATAGATAAACCCCTAACCAGACTTGTTAAGAAAAAAAGAGAGTCTACTCACATAAACAGAATGAGAAATGAGAAAGGAAAAATCACTATGGACAGCACAGAAATACAAAGAACTATTAGAGAATACTATGAAAAATTATATGCTAACAAACTGGATAACCTAGAAGAAATAGACAACTTTCTAGAAAAATACAACCTTCCAAGGCTGACCCAGAAAGAAACAGATAATCTTAATAGACCAATTACCAGCAACGAAATGGAACTGGTAATCAAAAACCTACCTAAGAACAAAACTCTTGGACCAGATGGCTTCACTGCTGAATTTTATCAAACATTTAGTGAAGACCTAATACCCATCCTCAAAGTTTTCCAAGGAGTATTAGAAGAAGGAATACTTCCAAACTCATTCTATGGGGCCAGCATCACTCTAATACCAAAACCAAGCAAAGACACAACAGAAAAAGAAAATTACAGGCCAATATCCCTGATGAACATAGATGCAAAAATACTCAACAAAATATTAGCAAACCGAATTCAAAAATACATCAAAAAGATCATGCATCATGATCAAGTAGGATTTATTCCAGGGATGCAAGGATGGTACAACATTCAAAAATTCATCAACATCATCCACCTCTTCAACAAAAAGAAGAACAAAACCCATGTGATCATCTCCGTAGATGCTGAAAAGCATTTGACAAAATTCAACATCCATTCATGATAAAAACTCTCAACAAAATGGGTATAGAGGGCAAGTACCTCAACATAATAAAGGCCATACATAACAAACCCACAGCCAACATTATACTTAACAGCGAGAAGCTGAAAGCTTTTCCTTTAAGATTGGGAACAAGACAAAGATGCCCACTCTCCCCACCTCTATACAACATAGTACTGGAGGTCCTAGCCATGGCAATCAGACAACACAAAGAAATGAAAGGCACCCAGATTTGCAAGGAAGAAGTTAAACTGTCCCTGTTTGTAGATGACATGATATTGTACATAAAAAAACCCTAAAGAATCCACTCCAAAACTAGTAGATCTAATATCTGAATTTAGAAAAGTTGCAGGATACAAAATTAATATGCAGAAATCTGTGGCATTTCTATACACTAACAATGACTTAGCAGAGAGAGAAATCAGGAAAACAAGTCCTTTCACAGTTGCATCAAAAAAAAAAAATACCTAGGAATAAACCTAACCAAGGAAGTGGAAGACCTATACTCTGAAAATGACAAGACACTCATGAGAGAAATCAAAGAAGATACCAATAAAGGGAAACACATCCCGTGTTCAAGGATAGGAAGAATTATACTGTCAAAATGGCCTTCCTGCCTAAAGCAATCTACAGATTCAATGCTATTTTTATAAAAATACCAACAGCATTTTTCAACAAACTAGAAAAAATCGTCCTACAATTCATATGGAATCACAAAAGACCCTGAGTTGCCATAGCAATCCTGAAAAGGAAGAATAAAGCTGGGGGGATTATGCTCCCCAATTTCAAGCTTTACTACAAAGCCACAGTACTCAAGAGAGTTTGGTACTCGCACAAGAACAGACCCATATACCAATGGAACAGACTAGAGAGCCCTGATATAAACCCAACCACGTATGGTCAATTAATATGTCATAAAGGAGCAACAATGGGGAAATGACAGCCTCTTCAAGAGCTGGTGTTGGCAATATTGGACAGCTACATGCAAGAGAATGAAACTGGATTATTTAACTCCATACACAAAAGTAAACTCGAAATGGATCAAGGACCCGAATGTAAGTCATGAAACCATAAAAGTCTTAGTAGACAACATAGGCAAAAATCTCCTGAATATAAGCATGAGCGACTTCTTCCTGAACACATTTCCTCGAACAAGGGAAACAAAAGCAAAAATAAACTCATGGACTACTTCAAACTAAGAAGTTTCTTATGGCAAAGGACACCATCAACAGAACAAAAAGGCATCCTACTGTATGGGAGAATATATTTGTAAATGACATATCTGACAAGGGGTTAACATCCTAAATATATAAAGAACTTACACGCCTCAACACCCAAAAAGCAAATAACCCAATTAAAAAATGGGCAGAGGATATGAAGAGACAGTTCTCCAAAGAAGAAATTCAGATGGGCAACAGACACATGAAAAGATGCTCCACATCACTAATCATCAGGAAAATGCAAATTAAAACCACAATGAGATATCATATCACCTCACACTAGTAAGGATGGCCACCATCCGAAAGACTAAGAACAACAAATGCTTGTGAGGATGTGGAGAAAGGGGAACCCTCCTACACTGCTGGTGGGAATGTAAGCTAGTTCAACCATTGTGGAAATCAATATGGAAGTTCCTCAAAAAACTGAAAGTACAAATACTATTTGACCCGAGAATCCCACTCCTTGGAATTTACCCAAAGAATACAAGTTCTCAAATTCAAAAAGACATATGCACCCCTATGTTTATTGCAGCACTTTTTACAATAGCCAAGATATGGAAGCAATGTAAGTGTCCATCAGTATATGAATGGATAAAGAAGAGGTGGTACATATACACAATGGAATACTATTCAGCCATAAGAAGGAAACAAATCCTGCCACTTGCAACAACATGGATGGTGCTGGAGGATATTATGCTCAGTGAAATAAGCCAGGCAGAGAAAGACAAGTGCCAAATGATTTCCCTCATTTGTGGAGTATAACAATGAGGCAAAACTGGAGGAACAAAACAGCAGCAGACTCAGAGATGGCAAGAAGGAACTAGTGGTTACCAAAGGGGTGGGGTGTGGGAGGGCAGGTGGCAAGGGTGGGAGAAGGGTATTGTGGTGTATTATGTTTAGTACACATGGTGTGGGGGATCACGGGGAAAACAGTGTAGCCCAGAGAAGGCAAACAGTGAATCTGTGGCATCTTACTACACTGATGGACAGTGACTGCATTGGGGGATGGGGGGGCTTGACAATGTGGGTGAATGTAGTAACCACATTGGTTTTTCATGTGAAACCTTCATAGGAGTGTATATCAATAATACCTTATAAAAATAAAAAAAGAAGAAATTAAAATCTGAGTAGACATAAATGAAGAAAATGATTTGTAGTAAAAATCTTCCCAAAAAGAAAGTCCCAGATCCAGAGAGCATTACTGAAAAACTTTATTAAAAGATTTAAAGGAGAAATAGTAACAATACTTACCAAAATCCTCCACAAAATACAGGAAGAAGAAATAATGCCCAACTCATTTTTGAGGCCAGAGTTACCCTGAATCAAAGCTAACTATAGGTATCACAAAGAAAGGTGAACTGTAGACCAGTATCCCTTATGAATGCAGATCCAAAGTCATCAACAAAATGTAAGCGACCAAAATCCAGCAACACATTAAAAGTATTATTCCCCATGGATAAATTCTTGTGGGATTTTAACACCCGAATCAATTAATGTAATATATCATGTAAGCAATGAATTATTTAAGAACATAGATGTAAATAGGTACAGAAAAAGATTGGACAATACCACCAATTATGGTAAAACCTCTTAACAAACACAGAATAGAAAAGATTTTGCTAAACCTGAAAAAGACATCTGTGAAAAATCTACAATGAGCATTGTACTTAATAGTGAAAGATTGGAAACTTTCCCCTTAAAATTTGAAAAGAGACAAAGTCTGCTCTCACCTCGTCTGTTCAGCATCGTACTGGAAATTCTAGCCTGAGCAATTAAGAACAAAAAAGGAACCAGATTGTAAAGCAAGAGTCAAATTGTCCATGTTCACAGACAACAAAATATTATATATAGAGAGTCCTAAGAATACAAATACACACATCGCAAACAAATATTAGAATGAATAAATGAGAGGAAGGTCAGAGGATACAAAATCAATATACAAAAAATCAATTGTGTTTCTGTATCTAAGCAATGAAAGTCCAAAATTGAAATGAAGAATACAAATTTATTTTAAAATGATGAACAATAAAAGTATTTAGAAATGAATTGACAAAAAAAGAAAACCCTGACTCTTTAAATTATAAAACTTTGAGACAAAGTTATAAATAAATTACAGCTCACTGAGGTTTTTAAGCTTTGTTGACATATAATTGACAAATCAAATTGTAAGATATGTATCATGATGTTTTGATATACCTATACATTATACAAGGATTTTTCTGATCTAGTTAATTAACATAATTATAATCTCACTTTTTTTGTGAGAACATGTAACTTCTCAGCAAAATTATGGGGGCAATCATGAGTAAAATTTTATTATTTGTGAGTTGTCAACAGTGGTTTCCACAATGATTATGGTATAGTTGAAATAACACAATTCAAGTACAAAATCATATCAAGAAGATGGGCTTTTTCCAGTGGTAGAACAGATCAAATTATGAAATGACTCATTTTTCAGTTCAGGCAGAGACGCTGAAATGGCACAATCCTCCTCTCTAATTCTGTGGTCTTCTCTATCCCTTCTCTATCTCTGATATCTTGACCATGGAAATAAATACAAATTGCTAGAAAAAAATGAAATTCCAGGCAGCTAGGGAGAATACGTTAATTCTGATTTGATAATCCCACACAATGTTCATGAAATCAAAGCATCATCTCCTATATTTTCCCCATACTGCAATTTTTAGCTTGCCCTTATTGGTTCAGGCTATTGAACCGGAATTCTAGAAACACCAATTGTTGGTGCCTATCGTCCTGTTTTGCGGCTTCAGAAGAGGCATCTGGTCAAACAAAAACCATCTTTTCCAAGTGAGATCTTAAGAATAACAAACTACTTGGATGCAAATGATGCTTTTTTTTTAATTGAAGTATCATTGATATACAATCTTATATTGGTTTCAAGTATACAACACAGTGGTTCTACAATTAACTATGTTATTAAATCCTCACCCCCACTAGTGCAATTACTATCTGTTAACATAGGAAGATGTTACAGAATCACTGACTATATTCTCAGTGCTCTACTACAATTTCATGATGCATTCTTGATATGTTGTTAAGTTTCCAATTTTTCAGTTTCTTTTATAGAAATGCCACTGATTTCTGTATGTTGATTTTATGTCCTGTAACTGCTGAATTTATTGATTAGTTCTAGCAATTCTTTGTTCTAATTAGTTCTTAGTTCTTTGGATGAGTCTCCAGGATCTTCTTTTTATAAAGTCCTATCATCTGCAAATAACAACAATCTTCTTTCTCATTTGTATACTGTATTATAAACTTCAAAGTTGCTAAGAAACTAGGTCTTAAATTGTTTCTACCACAAAAAAATAGAAATGATAGGACATGATAGAAGTGCTCGCTAACATACAGTGGTAACCATACTGCAATATATAAATACACCAAATCAACACATTGTACACTTATGCTTACCTATTACTATATGTCAATGACACTTCAATTAAAAAATATAGAGAAATCAATGGCATCACCATATAGTCTAGTACAGGTCTACACTTGCATAGTCAGTTGATTTTTTTTTTTTTGATAGGATGTCTAAGACATTCAGTTGGAAAAGTTTTTGTTTTTTTTCCCTTAACAAATTGTGTTGGGAATAACTGATTAATTTATAGCAAACAAATGAACCTCAAACCTTATTTCACAAGGTACACAAGCTCATTATAGACAATAATCTGATCATAAATATAAATGCAAGATCAATAAAACTTCTAAAATAAAGCATAGGAGAATTATTTGTGACAAGGTAGGGAAAAGTTTTTAGGTAGAACACAAAACACAGTTCATAAAACAAAATGATAAATTAGATTCTTGTCAAATTGAAATCTTGTTTTATTTGAGAAATAATTGATGTACTTTATGTGTACAACATAATGATTCAATATATGTGTTCACTGGAAAATGAACACCACAAGTCTAATTAACATCCATCATGATATAGTTATGTTTTTTTTTCTTATGTTGAGAGCTTTTAAGATCTGCTCTTTTAGCCACTCTCAAATATATGTTTAGTGTTAACTGCAGGCACCATGCTATACTTTGCATCCCTAGGACTTATTTATTTTATTACTGGAAACTGTACTTTTTGAACACCTTCACTCATTTTACCCACACCTTCAGCCCCTGCTTCTATTCTGGCAACCACCAAATCTGTTCTCAGGATCTGTGAGTTTGTTGTTGGTTGTTTTTTGTTCTTGTTTTTTAGATTCCACATAGAAATGAGATTATATGGTATTTGCGATTCTCTGTTTGACTTATTTCATTGAGCATAATGCCATCAGGGTCCATCCATGTGGTCACAAATGGCAGACTTTCCTTCTTTTTCACAGCTGAATAATATTTCATTTCTATATATACATACCACATTTTCTTTACCTATTTATTCATCTGTGGACACTTAGGTTGCTTCCATGTTTTGGCTATTGTAAATTATGCTGCAGTGTAGATGAGAGTGCAGATATCTGAGTGAGTTGTATTGTTTCCTTCAGATAAATACCCAGTAGAATTGCTGGAATATGTTATAGTTGTATTTTTAATTTTGGGGGATACCCCCATACTGTTTTCCATAGTGGCTGCACTAGTCTAGAATCCCACTGACAGCACACAAAGGTTTCCTTTTCTCCACATCCTCACCTACTTGGTAATTCTTGTATTTTTGATAATAGCCATTCTAACAGGTGTGAGGGGATAGCCCATTGTGACTCTGATTTGCATTTCCCTGATGATTAGTGATGTTGAGTACCTTTTTATGTACCTGTTGGCCATTTGTATGTCTTCTAAACTGAAGTGTTCTACTTCTCAAAAGACACATTTAAGAAAATGCAGTTCACAAAGGACCTGAATATAAAAATAATTCTTACAACTCAACAATAATAAGACAGTAATCCATTAAAATAGGATAAATGATTTGAACAAAAATTTCACAACTTAAGATATTCGAGTGACCAATAGGGATATGAAAAATGCATATCATTAATCATTATGAATGGGCAAATTTAAACAGCAAGATATCACTTCACACATAGTTAAATATTGAAGCATACCAAGTGTTAGTGAGAATGAGTAGCAACTGGAACTCTCATGAGTTGCTGATGGAATTATGTAATGTTGGGAACACTCAGAAAGTGCATTTGGCAGCTTAAAAAAAAACATGCCATGTGACCTGGAAATTCCAATCTTAGGTATTTACTCAAGAGAGAGAAAAATATATATCTCATCAGAGACTTCCCATAAATGTTCAGAGCAGCTTGATTCATAAGAACTAAACTGAAAACTACCCAAATTTTCATCTACAGGTGAATGGATAAACTGTGATTATTCTTAAAATAGAAAGTATTCAGCAAGAAAAAGGAAGAAAGTAGTAATTAATACATATAAAACCACAGATAAATTTTTAAAAATAATACTGAGCTAAAGAAGCCAAAGAAAGGACCTTCAATAGCATATAATTTCATTTATATGAAACCATAGAAATGAAAAATGCCAACTATAGTGACAGAATAAAATTTTACACATAACATGAGGCCAGTGATATAGGTGGTTGATTACAACATCTATGAGAGAGGTACTTAGCATGGCTTCATAGGTTTATGGTATATCAGTAAGTCATCAAAATGCACCCTTAAAATAGATGAATATATTGTTAAATGATACCTGATTAAAAACATGGGATAAAAAGTAAAATGAAAGTAAAGACAAATGGTTCATTTCCCTTAGAAGGGAGGTCACATAAAGTTACACATCTGATAGTCTTTTTGTTTCTGAAGGGTAGATTATTCATTATAGAAATGTTTTTTCAGTGAGCAATATTTATTAAATGCCTATCCCAGGGGGGTACTCCTCCTACATTATCTCAGTTAATTCCTGCATCCTCTCTAAGAATTAGTTACAATTTTTTAATGCAAATGGAAAAACTGATTTCAGAGTTTAAATAAGATGCCCAAAGACACGTAGTTGAAGGTTGGCAAGTGCTTAATTACAAGCCCGTGTGGAAACTAGTGTTGCAAAAGTATGTGGTGGTCCGTTGTGTCCTTTGAAGAAGCTCTATATCTTTCATGTGAGTTAGATGGGTATTGCTTATATGAGGAAAGTAACCAGAATTAAAAGTTTCATGAGCTAACCTGGAGATGTGAATTTATAGTCTACTATACTATTTTAAGTGCTGTGAGAATGAGGACAGTTTTATCTGTGAATCATAAATATAGGATTTTCTCCATGATAAAATTAGAATTTCTTTCCACAGTCCTGCTCAAATATTGTTGACCTCCCTTTAACACTAGCAGAATAATCAGAGGTCAGCTCACACTTATTTTACTGAACTAGAACATAGCATATTCATCACACTTTTATCCATTTTATATAGCACTCTGTACACTTGTATATGCCTAATATATGTTAAATAATAAAAACAATAAACACGGAAGAGCAATTTGTTGTCTCTGCTCTCTGTAGTGTTTACTAATAAAACATTCAAAGCAAGGTCCAAGGACACAGTTCATTTTAATGCTCTTATAAATATGGATTTCCTTTTAATTTTTTAAAATAACATTTTAACTTTAAGATATTCTATCTTTCCAATATGAAAAACAACCCAAACAAAAGAAAAACAGATGCATTAAATAAGTGTACTGTTTCCAAAATGCTGTTACCTGTTTACAAAATGATTTCCATTCTTTCTAAATTCTGTCTGGTGAAAATTTAAATTTTGTAGTTTTAAAATTATTATTATTCCTGCACTGGAGTGTGTGGAGTGGTAAAAGGGAGAGATTCTTCCTTATGTAAAAATTTCCTTACCTAAAAAGCCAACACTGCTACAAGAAATTCAAAACACTAAGTAATAATTTAAAATGGAAAACTGCTTCATTTGTAGGTCACTAATATTTATGGAATCGTGTATATTGAACATGCTGATCTCTTCTTTCAATGTTTTGGAAAGTACCTGTCATGAAATGGTTTGCCATGGCCCATGTAACCAAGGTGTGATATAAAGAAACCATTTGGAAGGTAGTACACTCCTCTAAATTCGTTAGATTTCCTAGAACTTTTAGACATGTTTGATTGAATAAATCCATGTTGGGCTACAGAAACAGTGTTTTTGATGGTAGGTAAATGTTCTGGTCCACTTAAATGAATCAAAATAATGGAATTCCATTTCTAGTTTTGTCACTCCCACAGTTGTTTGTAGTTACTTTAACCTCACTGAACTGTTCTTTCATCATATGAAAATTAAGAGTAATATGAAACAGACTGCAAAGGCTATTTAAAGAATTAAATAATATATTTTATAATGTTTGTGAAACATCAGACCACTACAATGCAGAATGTATTTAATGCCCCAGACAAGTCATCTATCATTTGTGTATTACTTACTATATGAACTGGTTTGCTGTAACAATATTTGTTTTTTCTGTGGGTAAGAATTATGTCATTTATGTGTCTTTATATGTTCTGTTTCCTATCTTTTTCCCCTT